>CM060309.1:61091533-61099033 GCA_030674185.1 Monoplex corrugatus
CAGGATGCATTGAACACTCTTTTACGATCTGGGATGCAATCCAGGAGGCCAAGAAAACCAAAGGAAGCCTAAGTGTGGTTTGGTTGGATCTGGCGAATGCCTACGGATCCGTTCCCCATGAACTGCTGATGAAAGCAATGGACTTCTTTTACATCCCGCACGAGGTGCAAGGCATCATGAAAGAATACTACAGTAACTTCCAGATGCGATTCTCGACCAAAGACTTCATAACTGAGTGCATCGATTGGAGATTGGGATCGCAGCCGGCTGCACTATATCTGTCATCTGGTTCATCCTGGTGATGGAGATGCTACTGAGATCTGCAGACTGCGCTGAGGAAAAAGCAAAGGTGAGATCACCAAAGAAAGCCTTCATGGATGACGTGACCTTGCTGACAAGAGATACGGACACAATGCAGGGTGTTTTGACTCGGCTGGATGAGCTGATCACTTGGTCCAGGATGAAGTTTAAAGCCAAGAAATCTAGAAGCCTGACTATTCACAAAGGGAAGCAGAAGCAACAGAAGTTTACAATCGCAGGGGAACAGATGCCTACAGTAAAAGAGCAACCTGTGAAAAGTTTGGGACGTGGTATGCAGGAACCCTGTCAGACAGGAGTCGGGGTGTGGAAATCATGAAGCAGGCTAAAGATGGGCTGAAAGCGATTGACCAAACAAAACTGCCAGGAAAGTATAAGATGTGGTGTTTGCAGTTTGCCCTCTACCCTCGACTGGCATGGCCGCTGATGACGTACGAGGTCGCCGTGTCGAGAGTTGAGATAATCGAGAAAACATGTAACACCTACATCAGGAAGTGGCTGGGGCTGCCTCGCACAACCAACACATCAGCCCTGTACAGGCAGAAGGGAGCGCTCCAGCTACCCCTCGCATCCATCGTGGAGATCTACAAGGCAAGAAAGATCAGGACTGTGATGATGCTGAGGGAGTCGAGGGATCAAAAAGTCAGCGACGACCCACCAGAAGTCAGAACAGCGAGAAAATGGAATGCGGAGGATGCGGCTGACGAGATCATCTCTTCGTTGGAACATGGCGACATTGTAGGTCCAGCACAGACGGGCAGGTTGGGACTTGGCAACGGCGACTTCAGACCTTTTAGGAAGATGTCCCAACGAGACAGAAGAGCAGCTGCAGCAGGGCAGGTGCGAAAGAATGAGGCTGAAAGGCGAGAAGTTCACCTCATCCAGTGTGCTCAACAAGGGCGGGTGACCGGGTGGGAGGAGCATGTAGTGGAAAGAAAGATTGGATGGAGTGAGATCTGGGAGTGGAACACATCGAGGTTAAGCTTTCTTCTCCGGTCCACCTATGATGTTCTGCCTTCACCAGTGAACTTAGTCAGATGGAAGGTCCAGGAAGATGACAAGTGCAGGTGCGGCAAACTAGGAACCATGAAGCATATCCTCTCAAACTGCCACCTGGCCCTGAATAGATACACCTGGAGACACAATGAAGTGCTCAGGGTGTTTACCAAGATGGCGAAGAAGCAGGTGGAGGAGGGAAAATACGCTCTTAAGCCGCAGAAACAAGGACTGGGCAAGATCATGTTTGTACCGCAAGGAAGCAAGGTTCCTGATGGAAAGAAGGCAAGCGAGGCCACGGATGGCCAGTGTGGTGGTCTGTGGGAGGTAGCCGCAGACCTTGAGGGCAGCGAGAGATTCTTCCCCATCCCAACAACGAAGAAGCCAGACCTGGTGGTATGGAGCAAGGAAGAGAGAGAGGTGCACCTTGTGGAGCTGACGGTGCCCCACGAAGACAATATCAGGGCTACACACGAGCGGAAGGAGAATCGCTACGAGGCTCTTGTCGATGAATGCGAGGAGGCGGGATGGAAAGCAACGCACTTCCCAATCGAAGTCGGCTGCAGAGGTTACATCGCAAATAGCGTCAGAAAGTGGATGAAAGTGGCTGGACTTGGTCCGAAGAAAGTGAAAACCATGACAAAAGCTCTACAGAAGACCGTAGAGAAAGCAAGTCATTGGATCTGGTTGAAGAGAGAGGACACCTCCTGGAGCGAGTCCTGACGGTTGATGGCAAAGGCATACAGTCGAACTGGCAGGAAGACCTCACATCGGTGAGGGGGCTCGGTACGTCATTGAAGCTGTAGAGAGGAAGAGCCCGAAACAGCGACGCATTCTCTCCTGATGATCTCCACGCCAGAGTCCGGCCCTCGGAGCTTTCGACTGTTAGCAGTGTAAGCTGTTTTCAATGATTTACTAGTATTTATCTTCATACTATAGTATACTAGTATTCATCTTCTTACTGTGGCATACTAGTATTTATCTTTATACTATGGTATACTAGTATTTATCTTCATACTATGGTATACTAGTATTCATCTTCTTGCTATGGCATACTAGTATTTATCTTCATACTATGGTATACTAGTATTTATCTCTAAGTATGATAAATGGATGTAAGATATCAACAGATTCATTTATACATAATAGCTTACATATAAACACATGCATTCACACTTACACCCAAATTCATTACATCTTTTATCCTGAATGATGTTATCTTCTTCTCTTAACCCCATGGGACTTTAGAACTTGGACCCTGTTCAAGAAGGATTCAATACACTGGGAAAGATCCATATGCGTTCCACCCAAATCTGCCAGCAATTATATGGCAAGCTCAAAGAACACAAAAACCCTACGCGCTGGCAAGACCTTGAAATGAGGAGAGGGGTGAGGCAGAGACACCCATGAATCCCATAAGTAACGTTTTTGTTAGGGAGACTCACAAGACGTAAAAACAGACACCATCTTCTATCTTTGTCTTGAGATGCAGAAACCAACAGTTCAGGCATAATGAGACCTTTCCAATCTTTAACATTTGCCAGTTGATTCTTCTATTCCTCTGTCGACATCATGAATTGTCATGACAGAGGGATAAAGAACATCATGAAAGATGGTCTTAGGCAATGTGTTACCGCGGATCATAGGACAAAACCATACAGGCTTGCGTCATTGCAAAGTTGTAAGAAGTGTTACCTATAGCCCACGAGAACAATGATGCTAATAATGATACTAACAATAACAGTAACCATAACATAATTGAATAACTGATAATAATGTAGCAATACTACTACTACTACCACTAATGATGATGATAATGATAACAACAATAATAATGATGGATCATCATCATCGTCATGATCATCATACTACTACTACTACTGATGATGATGAAGATGATGATGATAATGATGATGATGGTGACGATGATTATGATGATACTACTTCTGCTGTTGCTACTACTACTACTACTGCTGTTGCTACTGCTACTACTACTGGCGTGCACATACTATACTTCTACTACGCCAGCAGCACATTGTATTTATTTGGAAGGGATACGAGGAGAGACATTCGCCGAGCTCAGACAGCTCCATGTGTGCTCCACCCAAATCCGCCACGAATTATCTGACAGATTTCCTGAGTCTGCACAAAACCCTATGCGCTAGCAAGGTCTTGAAACGGGGAAAGAGGAGAAGGGACCTATCAAACACCAAGCTGAGACCACCAGAACGATGGAAACGTTAAGATGGGCAGCGAACAGGCCACTTTTTTAATGTTGCGGGTGGGATTGAACTCGAGTCCATGGCTCTACCAACTCGTCCGCGAAAACTACCGACTAGCTCGCGTAAATTACCAGCTAGTCCGCGTAACTATCAACTAGCCCGCGTAGCATATCAACTAGCCCGCGTACACTATCAATAGCCCGCGTGAATTATCAACTAGCCCGCGTACACTATCAACTAGCCCGCGTACATTATCAACTAACCGCGTGCATTATCAACTAGCCCGCGTGCATTATCAACTACCCGCGTACATTATCAACTAGCCGCGTACACTATCAACTAGCCCGCGTGCATTATCAACTAGCCCGCGTACACTATCAACTAGCCCGCGTACATTATCAACTAGCCCGCGTACACTTTTCAACTAGCCCGCGTACATTATCAACTAGACCGCGTGCATTATCAACTAGCCCGCGTACATTATCAACTAGCCCGCGTACATTATCAACTAGCCCGCGTACATTATCAACTAGCCCGCGTGCATTATCAACTAGCCCGCGTACATTATCAACTAGCCCGCGTAAATACCAACTAGCCCGCTTAAACTCGAACTAGCTCCACGTAAACTACCAACTAGCCCGTGTAAAATATCAACCAGCTCGCGTAAACTACCAACTAGCCCGCGTTATAACTACCAACTAGCCCGCGTAAACTACCAACTAGCCCTCGTACACTATCAACTACCCATGCTAACTATCAACTAGCCCAGTAAACTACCAACTAACCCACGTAAACTACCAACTAGCCCAGCGTAAACTACCAACTAGCCCTCGTAAATTACACTAGCCACACGTTAACCCACGTAAACTACCAACTAGCCCACGTAAACTACCAACTAGCCCGCGTAAACTACCAACTAGCCCGTAAACTACAACTAGCCCATGTAAACTACCAACTAGCCCACGTAAACTACCAACTAGCCCGCTAAACTATCAACTAGCCCGTAAATACCAACTAGCCTGCATAAACTACAACTAGCCCACGTTAAACCTACCGTAAACATCAACTAGCCACGTAAACTACCAACTAGCCACAATAAACTATCAACTAGCCACTAAACCTCAAGTAGCCCACGTAAACTACCAGCTAGCCCACGTAAACTATCAACTAGCCCACGTAAACTACCAACTGAGCCCACATAAACTATCAACTAGCCCACATAAACTATCAACTAGCCCACGTAAACTACCAACTAGCCCACGTAAACTATCAACTAGCCGCGTAAACTATCAATTAGCCCATGTAAACTACCAACTAGCCCACGTAAACTATCAACTAGCCCACGTAAATCAACTAGCCACTTAACCCATGTAAACTATCAACTAGCCCACGTTAACTATCAATTAAACCTATCGTACCCACGTAAACTACCAACTAGCGCACGTAAATAACTAGCCCACGTAAACTTCCAAACTAGCCAACGTTAGCCCATGTAAAACAACTAGCCCACGTAAACTATCAATAGAACCCGTAAACTCCAACTAGCCCACGTAAACTACCATGTAAACACCTAACTACCCAACTTACCCACATAAACTATCCAGCTAGCCCACGTAAACTACCAACTAGTCCGCAGTAAACTATCAAGTAAACCGCGTAAACTACAACTAGCCCACGTAAAAACTAGCCCACGTAAACTACCAAGTAAACCGCGTAAACTACAAACTAGCCCACGTAAACTACCAGCTAGCCCACGTAAACTATCAAGTAACCCGCGTAACCTACAAACTAGCCCACGTAGACTACCAAGTAACCCACGTAAACTACACCAAACTACCAATGCCCCGTCGATCAGATGGATGAGTAGACACACTGGTCCCTGTCGCTTGGTGTGGCCATGGATCTTCATATGGTACAAGATCAATCCTGCAGTCATATGTTCTTCCACAGGCAGTGCCTAAGAAGGAGAGTCCTGTGGCCTTGGGTTTTGGTTCACCTGGTCTATGTGATTGTGTCTTGCTTGCATTGCTGTTGCCAGAATACTCTGTTGCTTACTCTGTATCATGTGCAGGGTTCTTTAAAAAAACAAAACAGACTGTTAGCATGACTTGATAACTTTCTTTTAATCTACATCTCTTTTTTGTGTGTTTGCATGACTTCATAACTTTCTTTTAATATGCATATCATTTCTATACGTTAGCATGACCTGATAACTTTCTGTTAATATACATCTCATTTTTGTGTGTTAGCATAAATCGATAACTTTCTTTTAATATACATATCATTTTTATATTGACCCTTTCCAGGTTCTTGTAATTAGCTGAACAACTGTTGTGCAACAGTAATACACATTTTACTTTTTTTATTTCTAGTTTTGTTTTTCTTCAACCGTTTCCTCAAATTAGGGTAAAGGACACAGCTACTGGTGTCCCCTGGGCGATCATTTTTCGATCTTCTCTATTTGCAACGTCAGTGCATATGGAGTTTATTCCGAACGCAGAGACGCCATCTTGTGAAACTGAAACTGAACCCCTAAATGATTTGGACATTTTCATTTTCTTCTTTTACACACACACCACACACACACACACACCACACACACACACACACACACACACACACACACACACACACACACACACACCACACACACACCACACAAACACACACAACACACCAACACGCACACACACACAACACACACACAACACACACACACACACACACACACCACACACACACACAACACACACACACACACACACACCACACACACACACACACAAACAATCACACAACGAAACACACACGCCGACACGACACACACACCACACACACAACACACACACCACACCCACACACACACACACACAACACACACACACCACCAGCACACACACATACACTACACACCGCTACCAAGATCACACACAGCACACATCCAATACCAGATTGCACAAGCATGATCATGAGTCGTTTGGCTGTAGCACTATTGCTACTATTTCTAAAAAAAACAATTTTTTTTGCTTAAACAAATTAATGGAGAAAACTGATATCATCTTAGTGACAGCTTTGGGAGAAAGCGAGGGAATTGTGTTAGAGTGTTAGAATAAAAAAAAGTAAAATTAGAGTATCCTATTTCCAGTTTCATCCTATCTGTCTCTGTCTCTCTGCTGTCTCTCTGTCTGTCTCTGTCTCTGTCTATGTGTCTCTGTCTATATGCCTGTATGTCTGTCTATCTCTGTCTCTAGGTCTCTCTGTGTCTCTGTGTGTGTGTGTCTGTCGGTCTGTGTGTGTCTGTTTCTGTCTCTCTCTCTCTCTCCCCCTCTCTGTCTCTCTCTCACTCTTTCTCTCTCTCTCAAACTCTGTCTCTCCCCCTCTCCTTCTCTCTCTTTGTCCACGTGCACGTGCGAGCTGTAGATATTAAAATACATTTGTACGTTCGTTCATTATTTCTTTTAATGTACATTCGGCTAATTGCTTATACAGAAAGTGCGTGCATGCGTGCGTACGTGTGTGTGTATGTGTGGTTGCGTGAGCGTGTAGTGCGGTTGTTTGATTGTTTACGTGTGTGCGTGTGCTTGTGTGTGGTGTGAGTATGTGCGTGTATGTGCGTGTGTGTGCATGTGTATGTGCGCGTGTGTGTGCATGTGCATGTGCGTGTGTGTATGTGTGTCTGAAGCTGAAAGTGTGTGTGCGAGAGCGCGTGAGTGCATGCGTGCGTGCGTATGTGTGTGTGTGTGCCTCTGTGTGTGTGTGTGTGTGTGTGTGTGTGTGTGTGTGTGTGTGCGCGTGTGCCTGTGTCTGTGTGTGCGTGTGTGTGTGTGTGTGTGTGTGCGTAAACATGTATGTGGATACATTTATGTGAGTTGGTAGGTTATTTCTCTTGCTGTCTTTTCATTCAATTGCTTTTAGAGAAACGTGTGCATGCGTGCATGAGTACGTGTGTGTGTGTATGTGTGTA
>CM060309.1:61109033-61114033 GCA_030674185.1 Monoplex corrugatus
CTGCAAGAAATGCTCAACCACACACAAACATCAGACAAGGAGACAATCGCCTCATCGGTGGAAAAACTTTACGCATCCTCCGTACTCACCAAACTAGCGCCTTCAGAATACCATCTTTCGCCCATGAAAGAGGATGAGAGGCAAACACTAAGCCAGTGACGAAGAAGTGAAAACTGCAGTGAAGACGTGGCACCAAGCACAGTCAACAAAAAATTACGAGGCAGGGATACATGCCCTCATTCGAGGGATGGAACATTGCTAATTGAGAGAAATTTGACTATTTGAGAAGTAGGGTTGTAAATCCCCAGAGGACCACTTTATTTTGATATATGATATATGTTCCTGTGTCAGTAATTGTTCTTGTACTAAAGAAAAAGGCATTACTTTTTTACTCACCCTCGTAGCACCCCGTGCATGAAAAGAAGTATGATATTTATGGATTCATTATATTTCAAAACGACATAGGATAAAAGTATATAAACATGTCCATTTGCCTCAGCAGACTTTTTGGATCATTCTATATTCTTTCTAATAAATAGCCACACATTTAGTCGCCCATTGGCTATTTCCATTATTGTACTGGTTTTTAAACACTGAAACAATGGCAAAAACGGAAACGATAAGAAATGAAGACAGCTACATTGATGGTTAAATATCTAGCTAGTTAGATAGTTAGATAGACTGAGAGACAGACAGACTGATAGGTAGGCAGGTAGGGAATAGATAGATAGATAGGATAGATATATAAATAGATAAATAGATAGATAGATAGACAAACGGACAGACAGACAGACAGACAGATGGATAGATAGATAGATAGATAGATAAGTAGATAGATAGATAGATAGATGGCTAGATAGTTGATTGATAGATAGATAGATACATACATACATACATACATACGTACATAAATACATACATACATACATACATACATCATACATACATAAATACATAGATACATAGCATAGATAGAGTGATTGGTTGCTGGATAAATAGATAGATAGATGAAATGATATAGTATTGACAGACAGAGAAAGAAAAGTAAAGAATGATAAAGACAGAATTGAGCAATGTAATGATACGTCAATTCTCTGTAGTTTTCATGTTCATCCCACTTACAACAACGTCACCAACCCATATTGGTGCAAGCCAAGGAGACACTGACAGCACCATTGTTATAGCACCCATCTGTCCTACATAACACCAATACTGAGCGCAGAGACACTGAACACACATGGCAGCCACCATCTACCAGCGGTATTCAATATAATGAAACATGACGACAACAGAAACAACAAGAACAAAAGATTTTGCTTTGTAGCCTTTTACTCGATGGAGAGAAAATCACGAGTGACTGCAGGTGCAATGAGAATTATGTACAAAAAGGAAATGTATTCACCGGAGGATCGTAACTGTCCTCACAAAGACGAAAACGAACAAAATGCCTACTGATTTCGACGGTCGAATCTTCTCATCACCATCAAGTGCCCTGCCACATGGCGTTGGTGATCATGGCCCTCCATATACATCTATCCCTTATTGTCGCGGGCACATCTTCCACCCTCTCTGTCCTCAGCCACTCTGCAAGTCCGTCCAATATTTTTTCCCTGTGTTTACCTGGTGCTCTCTTTCCCTCCAGCTTTCCTGTTGTGACCAGGTGCTCCAATTCCCCTTTCCTCATAAAATGGCCTATAAATGTTGCCTGTCTTTTCCTAATCTTCCTTATGAATGAACTTCTTGTGTCTACCTCCATCAAGACTGTCTCGTTTGTTTTCTTTGCTGTCCACGGAACATTCAACATTCGTCTTAGAAACCCCATCTCGAGTCCTCTACAGGGTACAAAAACACGAAAAAAATCCCACAAATAAACACACACAAAAAGGACATGAAAAGAAATGGCGAGACACAAATATTCTATGCTAATCACGCGTGAGTCGGATATCTTGCTCAAATTATACGCTTGTTTTACTAATTGACAGATCTGATGCCTTGGAAGTGAAAAAAAGCTCTCAAAAATTATTGGTATGCAATGTACGTACATTGTTGCATAAGACATGGCGCCGGTTGTCACTCACATTTAAAGACCCTGGTAAAAGGAAACAAAAATAATCCCAAAAACAGTTATCCAGTCCCCTGCTCATACATTCCCCAGCTAATTTGTGCATTTGTAATTTTGATGAAGAAGAAGAAGAAGAAGAAGAAGAAGAAGGAGAAGAAGGAGAAGAAGAAGAAGAAGAAGAAGAAGAAGAAGAAGGAGAAGAAGAAGAAGAAGAAGAAGAATAAGGGACAGGATGATACTAGTTTTTTTTTTCCATAAAATGTCATATGACATTTATAAGTTTAACATGGCTATAGAAACATAGAGTTTATAAGTCTATCTGAAAATAACCAATCAACCAACTGCCAATTCTAAGTTACTGTTAATCTAGTTCTCTGTTTATTTGAATTTGTGTTTGTTTTGTCTTGTTTACAAGATAGAGAGAGAGAGAGAGAGAGAGAGAGAGAGGGAGAGAAAGAAAGAGGGGGGGGGGAGAGAGAGAGAGAATACTAATGCAAATGTAAATACGAATGGTGTACTTTCTGACGGACCTAGCTCCTTATAAAAGGACGTGTGCTGACATTTTCAATTAAGAACATTAGAAATCAGGAAGCAAGAACATGCACAATTAATCACATCAGAAATAAAAACAACAGTTTTAGAATGTGTCGCATCTATACTCATGACATTTTTCTAATCATAAATGCGCTGGAGAGAGAGAGAGAGAGAGAGAGAGAGAGAGAGAGAGAGAGAGAGAGAGACAGACAGACAGACAGAGAGACAGAGACAGACAGAGAGAGAGAGAGAGAGAGAGAGAGAGAGGGGCAGACAGAGGGAGAGAGAGAGAGAGAGAGAGAGAGAGAGAGGCAGACAGACAGACAGACAGAGACAGCCAGCCAGAGAAAGAGACAGACAGAGACAGACAGAGACAGACAGAGACAGACAGAGACAGAGACAGAGACAGAGAGACAGAGACGGAGACGGAGACGGAGACAGAGAGAGAGACAGAGAAAAGAGAGAAGTGGAATGGCACCGAGGGAAATGAGATATGTGGCAGCAATTCACATAATACAGAAAACAAGAGAAACTTGTGAGAGGGAGAGGTGTTTCTCATGTCAAAGATCGTAGTAATATCAACATCAAATGACAGACGTGAAACTCAGGCAAAGCAGTAGTAAAGCTACAGCGAACTCGTGGTAACCGGGAAATGCAAATTGCAACAAGGCTGACACAGTGACACTGGAGCTGCATGTACAGGAAATGCTAAGAAGATTGGGACATAAGTACATAGTTATTTTATGTTACGTAGTCTCTTTATTTCTTGTAGTACACTGACAGAAGGGGTAATTATATCAGTTTTAGGAACATATGCACTCGTTTCCGTTCTGTCTGAAAAATAAATAAAGGAGAAATGCCACAGAACATATGAGAAGTATGGATAGAATAGATCGATAGTTTTATGGCGTGTGGATCATTTCCAACGGAAAATGTCAATTATAATGTGGTATCATATTCAAAATACATGGGCAACAGAAAAAAGGATGCATTGACTGACCCATAACAATAGAAATAAAAAAAAGCACATGCAGGTGCTTAGATAATATACATATATAAATATATATATATATAATAGTTGTAACGGCAGATGGATGGATGAAAGACCATTGGAAATGAACTTTCTTGCAAAACACATGCCAAAACAAAGTTCTTTTCTAGTTAATGAAACAGCGGTCTTGAAAACAGGAGAATACAAAATGGAGTGGTTATGCTAGTGGGTAAATCAGCTGCCTAGGTTGCAAGAACTTCGAGTTCAATTCCTGTCCCAGTCAGACAGGAATTTTTTCCCAGCAAGTGGACCTTGTAGAGGTGGTCTTGGTACCAGTTTTTCGTATGAGTCGATAAACCAAGATCCCTCGTGCAGCTTGCACTTAATGTATAATAATTATTGAAGCAGTCCACAGCAACAAAATCGTTGCCCTCGGCAAATATTTATACAAAATTTTACTTTTATAGGTAAACAAAGAAATACACGCCTACATGAAAATTGAAAAAAAGGTATCTTTGTACTGTAGGTGATGTGCTTTTTATATATCCAGCGTCCTGTATTTTACCTGGAAAAGTTCTGTTGTGACGAAATCAACGATTTCAGTCCATTCCATTACAGTCCAACCCACCACAACCCAATTCAATCTAATCGAACCCAACCCAACCACCCAGCCAATCCAAGCTTACCATGCCCAACCAAATCCGATTAAACCCAACACAACCCAACTCAACACAACCCAACCCTGTCCTGAATGATCCAGTACGACCCAATCTGACCCAACCCCCCACCAATCCAACCATTCGCAAACCAACCCAACCAAACCCAATCCAACGCGATCCAATCGAACTCAACCCAACCCAACCCATCAGAAATAGTCTGGCCACTGTTATTAACAACAGAGAATTACAGACAGTACATCTGATGATGATGGTGATGATTACTGATGTTCTGTTCCCGCGCTAATTGGCACGACTTTCATCTCGAGAACTTCGTCACTAACTAGTTGCTTCCTGGACTTTCAACAGTACACAGACCAGTCTTTTTGATTTTGCTATCGCCCCGCTTCCGTAGTCCGGATCAACAGGAAAAAGGCATGTCCATTTCAAATTGGCTGGTTGGTTAATTGGGATGGTGGGCTGGAACGTTTATAGATGTTCCCGTGTTGTGATTGATTACTTTTCCCCCCATCTGGTAGAATATTTGAACGACATAGGGAGATGATTACAAGGTCTTTTTTGTTTTGCTTTGTTTTTAGAGACGTATGACTGTCGATGGAAAGGAGGATAAAAAGAAACAGAAAAAAATATAATAAAAGGATGGCCAATTTATTCTGACAATTTGTTATACAAAAATCCAGATTGTGAATTTTGTTCAAAATCGGCGTGAATTCAAAGAGGTCTTGGGTTGAAATGA
>CM060309.1:61124033-61129033 GCA_030674185.1 Monoplex corrugatus
GTGCCTTGCCACATGGCGTTGGCGATCATGGCCCTCCACATGCATCTGTCCCTTGTTGCTGCAAGCATATCTTCCACCCTCTTTGTCCTCAGCCACTCTGCAAGTCCGTCCACTATTTTTTTCCCTGGGTCTACCTGGTGCTCACTTCCCTCCAGATTTCCAGAAGGGAATAGGATTTGTGAAACGTGGACATCTACCGGCATGATTGGAACAAGAAGATGGACAGGGAATGGGCGAGTCTTAATTTTGCAGGCTGTGATAGAATTCTAAGCATCATCAATTCTTGAATCCACCGCTGTAGTAGCGGTGCAAGCTAGCTCTCTTGAAAAAATTTACGTCCCCTCATCCCTCCCCCTTCCTAAAAAATAGAGGCCTATTTGAAGATCAAACCCACGACCTTGCCGTTATCAGCAAAACGCTCTAACCAACTGAGCTAAGAGACAATAGTGCTTTTACCTGTAAAGTTCACGTTAAGTAGAATCCGTCTTATGACTTGATTTGAAAGTTTGACGTGTGCCTAGTAAGAAATAAAGTGAGAGAAATAATAGTCACAAAGTATCTATCAAAAACAAAGTGCAAAAACACAGAAAGAAAAGACCAGAGGAAAACGAAGACAAAGAAAGGAGGAACGAAAGGGAAAGAGAAAGGAAGACAAAAGAAAGAAAGAAAAAAGAAAGAAAAAAAAGACAAAAAGAAAGAAAGAAAGGAGAAAAATAAATTTAAATAGGCCGATGCGATCTTTTGTTGAAAATTTACTTATTTTTTAAGCAGGAACATGTGTGCTATATATAAACAACGATACATCTGACCAGCCGACCAAATAATCGATAAACGCAAACAAACAGACAAACAGACAAACAATCAATCAAACCAACAACCAACCAACCAACCAACCAACCAACCAACCAACCAACCAACCAACCAACCAACCAACCAACCAACCAACCAACCAACCAACCAACGAACCAACCAACCAATCAACCAAACAAACAAACAAACAAACAAACAAACCAGCAAGCAAATCAACAAAGAAAGAAAGAAACAAAAACATTAAAACCAACAAAGGCAAAACAACCAACCAACCAATCAACCAAACAAACAACCAAGCAAATAAATAAACAAATAAATAAATAGATAAATAAATAAATAATGAATAAACAATAAATCAACAAGCAAACAAATAAACAGATAAATAAACAAATAAATAAAAGAACAACAAAAAGTTCACCAATAACAAATACACGCACAATAGCTTCAGGCATTTTTTTCAGATCAAGACAAAGAAGAAGAAGAGAGAGAGAGAAAAAAAACTTTGATGGAAATACAATACCTAATTTCTTTTAGCTGAAGAGAAAAAAAAAAAATCTTGAAAAGTGAACAGTGGTGACAGGTGGAAAGCTAGCTAACAAACATTTCACTACACCTCCACCCCCACCCCCTCCCTCCTTCCATCTAGTCAAAGTTGACAGTTCAAATTGTGTTTTGAAATAAGGACATAAATCTAATCGTCAAAAAAGCAGCTGCTGCTCCTCATTCCCCCCCCAACCTCAATCCCCAACCACCACCCATTCCTTGTACTTTTCCATCACCCCTATCACATCCATTCCCTCTCCTCTCCTGGCATCTTCTACAACTACAGCTACTGGCCTGTCTTCTAGTGCCGTGGAGGAAAACTGAATAATTCATCAGTGATCCTGTTGTAAATTGAAATGATGGAAACAGCCTGATGTTTCACAGACTGGCCCTGCCTGAAAATCAGCCAGGTCCTTCAAGACTTGTCAGGATGCCGCGCTTCATGCTAATGAATTGGTCGCATGCAAATTAGTATGCAAATGAGAAATGATGGTTTGGGAGCAGAAGGCTCGCCCATGGTTCTTTGGGATTAAGATAACTGTATCTTCTGATTGTCATTTCAATTGCGAGAAGCTGGTGCCTTAGCTTTTTTGGAAATACGGCATATGTTTTGGTAACTCTGTTTCTAAAAGGCATCTCTTGGTTTCCAATAATACGATCACACATACTGGTGAGGCCATTTCGTGTTTTTCTCCCTCTGTCCTTCTCTTTCATCTCTCTCTTTCTGTCTTTCTTTCTCCATGATAGTCATCCTCTCTCTCTCTTTCTCTCTCTCTCTCTCTCTCTCTCTGTCTCTGCCTCTGTCTGCCTGTCTCTCACTATATCAATCTACATTAGCGTTTAGAGTTTCTTTCAAAGAGCAAGGACGTGCATTACCAGCGAAGCTTCATAAGTAAGCAAATTCTCTCTTCTATAAGATGCATAGCAGAGACAGTCCTTCATACCGTAATCAAAAGTGAAACTATTGAAACCAATTTTTCGGTGCCAGACAAATTACAATCATTATCTTGTCAAATTTGAGGAATGTGTGTGTGTGTGTGTGTGTGTGTGTGTGTGTGTGTGTGTGTGTGTGTGTGTGTGTGTGTGTGTGTGTGTGTGTGTGTGTGTTGTGTGTGTGTCTGTGTGTGTGTCTGTGTGTGTGTCTTTATTTGTATGTATTGGAACTTTTGTCACTTGTCTGCAGAAACGTGGGCTGCGCTAGTCCAGAAGACAATTCGTGCACAATTTGTAGTGGCATCGTATAATCATTAATGTTTGTATATGTGTATGGTCGTAGACCTTTGACAATTATGTATGCATGGTTGATCATATTTGGTAAGTGCTCATTTATTTCAGCATATTTTCTGATATGTCTATCTTGACATGTAAGTGTAATATTTCAGTCTGTCTGTTTGTATCACCTTCTGTGGCTTGTTGAATACAAATGCTCAATGAGTCCAAATGAGTTTAGAGAATAGGGCTGCACAAGAATGATTCATTAATTTCCTCTCCTGTGTATAAAGGCATGAAAAACTTGGTAACTCTTTTGTTCCATTAACTACTGATATTTCATTGGGCAGTTGACATATGCCCATTAACAGTAAGAAAGAATTGCCAATGAATGAAAATAAAATGCATTAATTACGATAACAATAAATAATACGATAAGCAATTGGTAATAGATGAATAAATAAATAGAAACAAATAAATATAAACAATCAATCAATCAATCAATCAATAACAAAACAAACAAACAAAAACAAACAAACAAACAAACAACAAGAAATAGATAAATAAACAAACAAATATAAAACAAATAAATAAATAAATAATCATAAAAAAATAAAAAAAATAAAGGTAAACATTTTTACATTAACAAGTAAATGAATAACGGAAAAATGAAGACATACATGAAAAAATAATGGATGACAGACAGAAAGAACCTGCAAGAAAAGCAAGCTCAACAAGACATGAAAGACAAGTAAGAAAGAAAGAAAGAACAGAGTGAAAAAGTCTTTTTGTGGGAAGTCTTTTAAATTATATGATACATACCGTTTTTTCCCTGGAAACAATGAAACAATGAAAACAATACCAACCAAACAAGTACACTAAAAACAAACAAATAGATTAAAGAATGAAAATCAATAACAGAAACAAACCATCAAAGAGTCGGAAAGGTTAAAAACTTCATTACCCCTTAAAAAAAAGGATGAAAAAATACAGTTTGAGGGCAAGAAAGAAACATGGCAATAGCGGGAATTAGAACATATAACAAATGAATAATAATGATACTGATGATAGTAATAGTAATGATAATAATAATGTTGATTATGATAATAATATTGACAATAATAATGGTACTGATGATAATAATGATAATGAATAATAATGTTAATAATAATGATGATGATAATAAAAAAAAAATGATAATAAGATATCATCATCATCATCATAAGTAGTAGCAGTAGACGTAGTGTCAGTAGTAGCAGTAGTATTAATAGTATTAGTAGTACAGTAGTAGTAGTAGCAGCAGTACTACTACTAGTAGTAGTAGTAATTGTAATAATAGTACTAGTAGTAGAAGTAGTAGTAGCATTATACCTATAAGTATAAATCGTTCTTGTGAAGGGCTATTTTCTAAACCCATTAAACATACTGCTCATTATATATATTCAAACTAATTTGTTAGTGGAGCACAAAGAATTCAAGGTGCTATGCGAGCTGACCACACTCCATTATGTATGTTGTTGCACAGTCGGTATCTTTGGTGGACGTACATGTTTGCGTTTCCATATGCCAACAACTGACATGACGTACATGATCTTTAGAGTACGTATTTGATACTGTGCATGAGTGTACACACGAAGGGCACTAGCAGGTCTGCAGATATGTTGACTTGGAGGCTCAGAAATATCCGCACTTTTTACCCACCAGACAGGGGTATCTAGGCAAATCGAATGCAGGTACTTCCGATTGGAAGTGCAATGTTTACTGCCAGTTATAACGAAAGCTAAATATTAACAACACTTCTTTTCAAAACAAGTGTGACTGCCCTTGTTCAAGCAAACAGGAACCAAAAAACAACAACAACAACAAAACAAAACAAAACACGAAAAAATGAGAACGCGTATTAAATACAACCAGACAAGACAGGCGCAAATTTTCGGCCAACTGGCCTTTGTCAAGCGTAAGATCACAAACAAACAAGCAACAAACAAACAAACAAACAAACAAACAAACAAACAAACAAACAAACAAACAAACAAACAAACAAACGCCAAATACAAAAATCAGGAGAAAAAGACTGAACCTTCCCTGCTGCTCCGTCCAGTTTGAGAAAAAGGAATTAACTCTTCTTTTGTCAATGAAAGTAATATATTTTAAAAAAATCACCTTATACCGCACACGCGGATCCATTCAGCTCCGCTGGGTCCACCCCCACGCCGAACCATGTAAGCACAAACACACAAACACACAAACACAAACACACACTCAGTAGGACAACCTCATCTACTGTGAAAGAGAAAAAAAGTACGTTGGACTGACTGGACAACGGACACAGGAGGACATCTCGACTAACAGCCCCCTTCGCCCATATCCCCCTCCTCTCCCTTCATCAGTTAAAACTGACGACTCAAAATTGTATTAGTAAAAAAAGAAAAAAAAAA
>CM060309.1:61134033-61149033 GCA_030674185.1 Monoplex corrugatus
TGCACACTTAATTTACATGCTGCTGTCTCATTAGCATGAAGCACATTCTTGACAAGTACTTAAGGGTCTGGATGATTCCGGCCGAGGCCAGTCTGTGAAGACCAGGCTGTTTTCCACATGTGCGGGGTGTGTGTTCTTTTTCTGTTCCTTTCTCTTTTTAATTTTTTTTCCCAATGTCAATCATTCACACGAACACTAAAACGATAAAGAGATACAGCGAAATTAAATGGAAGCACATCAACCAGTAATGTAATGGTTGTACTGGAGGTATGCATAACATCCATCATCATCGTCAAGTGCCTTGCCACATGGCGTTGGCGATCATGGCCTTCCATATGTTTTTATCCCTTGTTGCCGCAGGCACATCTTCCACCCTTTCTGTCCTCAGCCACTCTGCAAGTGTGTCCAATATTTTTTCTCTGGGTCTACCTGGTGCTCTCTTTCCCTCCAGCTTTCCCGTTGTGACCAGGTGCTCCAATTCCCTTTCCTCATAAAATGGCCTATATATGTTGCCTGTCTTTTCCTAATCTTCCTTATGAATGATCTTCTTGTGTCTGCCTCCATCAAGACTATCACGTTTGTTTTCTTTGCTGTCCATGGAATTCTCAACATCCTTCTTAGAAACCACATCTCCGCTGCCTCAATCCATTTCATTTAAAGAAACTGATCAAGCAAATTCAGTCCTGTGTTCGCTTTGATTGTGATCGTGTTCTTTGTAATGATACAAAACACACAGCTACAGCGTAAACAAAGATTGCTTATTTCTTAAGTATTTTTAATGCGTCTCACTGGAACAAAATGAGACACAGTGATGGCTTATTCATACTTACGAATACCTTCCCTCTCTCATGCAGCCCCAGCATTAAAAGAATAACACAGAAATCAAAATATGAAATAATTTTCTATTTTCCTTTCCTTCTTCTTGCCATTTTCTTGAAACCAGAACAGGCAGACAGACAGACAGACAGACTGAGAGACTGACAGCCTGACTGACAGACAGACAGACAGACAGACAGGAAAACAGGAAGACAGGAAGACAGGAAGGCAAGCATATAGAAAGGAAAAGTCCTAACCTATATAAAATGAACACTGTAGATTTAGGAAGAGTACACAATAACGAGAAAACTAAAAACTGGCTTGTTACCGTTATATGAAAATAGTATTACCTGAAGAGAGAGGGAAAGAGAGAATTCTAGTATGTAGTTTTGTTTTCATGAAGCAAAAAATAATTCCAGTATAATGCTGCCAGACATCTGAAGCTGCCCTCAACTTCTTCCATGGCACAACTACGTTTCCAGTAGTATCACACACAGATGATACAGTTATCTAATTTCTTTTATTTCCATGAGCATGCCCTTCACGCTCAGCCATCAGTTTGAACTTTGCATACTAATTTGTATGTTACCTTTGCATACTAATTTGCATGCTACCATCTCATTAACATGACACGTCATTCTGAAAAGCGTCCAAGAGCGTGGTTAACTCTAAACATGGCCAGTCTGTGAAGGGGCATCCTGTTGTCAACGTTTTAGCCTTTAAAAAGATCATCGCTGAATATTTTTATTCTTTCCATGATTTAAAAAAAAAAAAGGCCTGTGATGTGAATGTCTAAAAAGGAAGTTGGAGGGGGCTGGGGGTGAGGTGGCAGGGGGTGGGGGTGGAGGCTGGCGGAGCTCAGCATCTGCTCTTCTGACAATCTGTTTTCTGTTCTTATTTCAATGCCACTATATGAGCTACCCACATATATTGGCTGCTTCAGGGGACAGTTAGTTAGCTTTACTTCCTTGTGTCACCCCTGATCAGCTAATCATTTTTTGAACCCTTTAGATATTTTTTCTGTACTATTGCCTATGCCACAGCAAAGGCCAAGGAATCGGGGACTATTTTGTCACAATGTACTGATTGAACACTGATGGGAAAGATAATCTTGACCTCGTGGGGATCCTTCCTGGACTGAGACTGCATGACTGAGCTGTATTCTACGTTTATTTTCATAACGTATCCTGCGTTAACCCAGGCTTGAGAGATAGACCTATAGATACCTGCGGTGTTGGTGAGGAATTGAGCGACATCCTCAATGACGCATCCGTACAATGGACCTGACTCGACGACTGTGTGGTCCCAGTCTTTCCAATCAGCCATCAGCACACTCATCTCTGGGTAGGAACCGGTTGGAGGCCTCAAAATCCCGCAATGATTTTGATAGGACAGGTGAGATTCGAACCCAGCCCATTCTGTCGGTAGTCCGTTGGGCTTACCACTGCGCCATTGCGACCGATCTCGTGGAAATAATGTTTGATACACTGACAACTACACATAATGTTTGATACCCTAAAAACCAACCATAATGTTTAATACCAACCATAATGTTTGATACTCTGACAACCGCCCATAATATTTGATTCTGTCACAAAGGGAAATAATGTTTGATGCTCTCACAATCATCCATAATGTTTGATATCCTGACAACCGTCATAATGTCTGATACCTTGACAACCGTCATAATGGTTGATACCTTGACAACCACCCACAATGTTTGAAACTGACAAACACCCATAATACTGATGCCGTGACAACCGCCCATAATATTTGATACTGTGACAACCGCCCATAATGTTTGATACTGTGACAACCGCCCATAATGTTTGATACTGTGACAATCGCCCATAATGTTTGATACTGTGACAACCGCCCATAATGTTTGATACTGTGACAACCGCCCATAATGTTTGATACTGTGACAACCGCCCATAATGTTTGATACTGTGACAACTGCCCATAATGTTTGATACTGTGACAACTGCCCATAATGTTTGATACTGTGACAACTGCCCATAATGTTTGATACTGTGACAACTGCCCATAATGTTTGATACTTTGACAACTGCCCATAATGCTTCATACTGTGACAACCGCCCATAATGTTTGATGCAGTGACAACTGCCCATAATGTTTGATACAGTGACAACTACCCATAATGTTTGATACTTTGACAACTGCCCATAATGCTTCATACTGTGACAACTGCCCATAATGTTTGATGCAGTGACAACCGCCCATAATGCTTGATACTGTGACAACCGCCCATAATGTTTGATGCAGTGACAACCGCCATAAATGATTGATACTGTGACAACCGCCCATAATGTTTGATGCAGTGACAACCGCCCATAATGCTTGATACTGTGACAACCGCCCATAATGTTTGATACTGTGACAACCGCCCATAATGTTTGATACTGTGACAACCGCCCATAATGTTTGATACTGTGACAACCGCCCATAATGTTTGATACTGTGACAACCGCCCATAATGTTTGATACTGTGACAACCGCCCATAATGTTTGATACTGTGACAACCGCCCATAATGTTTGATACTGTGACAACTGCCCATAATGTTTGATACTGTGACAACTGCCATAATGTTTGATACTGTGACAATCACCCATAATGTTTGATACTGTGACAACTGCCCATAATGTTTGATACTTTGACAACTGCCCATAATGCTTCATACTGTGACAACCGCCCATAATGTTTGATGCAGTGACAACTGCCCATAATGTTTGATACTGTGACAACTGCCATAATGTTTGATACTTTGACAACTGCCCATAATGCTTCATACTGTGACAACTGCCCATAATGTTTGATGCAGTGACAACCGCCCATAATGCTTGATACTGTGACAACCGCCCATAATGTTTGATGCAGTGACAACCGCCATTAATGCTTGATACTGTGACAACCGCCCATAATGTTTGATGCAGTGACAACCGCCCATAATGCTTGATACTGTGACAACCGCCCATAATGTTTGATACTGTGACAACGCCCATAATGTTTGATACTGTGACAACCGCCCATAATGTTTGATACTGTGACAACCGCCCATAATGTTTGATACTGTGACAACCGCCCATAATGTTTGATACTGTGACAACCGCCCATAATGTTTGATACTGTGACAACCGCCCATTAATGTTTGATACTGTGACAACTGCCCATAATGTTTGATACTGTGACAATCACCATAATGTTTGATACTGTGACAACTGCCCATAATGTTTGATACTTTGACAACTGCCCATAATGCTTCATACTGTGACAACCGCCCATAATGTTTGATGCAGTGACAACTGCCCATAATGCTTGATACTATGATAACGCCCATAATGTTTGATGCAGTGACAACCGCCCATAATGCTTAATACTGTGACAACCGCCCATAATGTTTGATACTGTGACAACCGCCCATAATGTTTGATACTGTGACAACCGCCCATAATGTTTGATACTCTGACAACTACCCATAATGTTTGATACTGTGACAATTACCCATAATATTTGATACTTTGACAATCACCCATAATGTTTGACACTTTGACAACTCCCCATTAATGTTTGATACTGTGACAACTGCCCATAATGTCTGATACTTTGACAATCACCCATTATGTTTGATACTTTGACAACTGCCCATTATGTTTGATACTTTGACAACTGCCCATAATGTTTGATACTTTGACAACTGCCCATAATGTTTGATACTTTGACAATCACCCATTATGTTTGACACTTTGACAATCACCCATTATGTTTGATACTGTGACAACCGCCCATAATGTTTGATACTTTGACAACTGCCCATAATGTTTGATACTTTGACAACTGCCCATAATGTTTGATACTTTGACAATCACCCATTATGTTTGACACTTTGACAATCACCCATTATGTTTGATACTGTGACAACTGCCCATAATGTTTGATACTTTGACAATCACCCATAATGTTTGATACTTTGACAATCACCCATAATGTTTGATACTGTGAGAACTGCCCATAATGTTTGATACTTTGACAATCACCCATTATGTTTGATACTTTGACAACTGCCCATAATGTGTTATACTGTCACAACCGCCCATAATGTTTGATACTTTGACAACTGCCCATAATGTTTGATACTCTGACAACTGCCCATAATGTTTGATACTTTGACAATCACCCATAATGTTTGATACTCTGACAACTGCCCATAATGTTTGATACTGTGACAACTGCCCATAATGTTTGATTTTGTGACAACTGCCCATAATGTTTGATACTCTGACAACTGCCCATAATGTTTGATTTGTGACAACTGCCCATAATGTTTGATACTGTGACAACTGCCCATAATGTTTGATACTGTGACAACCGCCCATAATGTTTGATACTTTGACAACTGTCCATAATGTTTGATACTGTGACAACTGCCCATAATGTTTGATTACTTTGACACTGCCCATAATGTTTGATACTGTGACAACTGCCCATAATGTTTGATACTGTGACAACTGCCCATAATGTTTGATACTGTGATAACCGCCCCTAATGTTTGATACTTTGACAATTGCCCACAATGTTTGATACTTTGACAACTGCCCATAATGTTTGATATTTTCACATCTGCCCATAATGTTTGATACAGTGACAACCGCACATAATGTTTGATACTGTCACAACCACCACAGTTCTTTTTCCTACCCTGATGTATGAATTGATATTATTCTTTTCTTTTCTTTTTTGTTGTTGTTTGTTTTGTTTCAGAAATATACACATCTTCCAAATTAAACAAAAACTAGCAGACTGTGTGGTCTAATGTTGACAGCACCTTACTAAGGTACAAAAAACTCGGGTTAGAATCCGGCGTCGGACAAGGATTTTGGGATCCATCCCCACCCAACACTAGATTTTAAGCCGTGATCTAAGTGCTGGTCTTTCAGATGAGTCGGCAAATCGAGGTTTTATGTGCAACACGCATTCAGCGTATGTTAAAGATCCCACAGCAACATCGGTGTTGTCCCTCGCAAAGTGCTGTGTAAACATCAATGCATGCAATATATAAGGAAATACACGCATGAAGAGAACAACTAAGATGGGTGGCGTTGGGTTCCCTGGGGCGATGCGCCCTTCCTGGGAAAAAATCCATAATTTGACATGGTTAATCCATTGCGATACAAAATGAGATAAGATAGAATAAAATAAAATGAAATAAAATAAAGAAATAAAATAAAATAAAATAAAATAAAATAAATAAATGAAATAAATAAAATAAAATAAGATAAAATAAAATAAAATAAACAAATAAATAATATAAAATAAAATGAAATAAAATAAAATAAATAAATGAAAGAAAATATAATAAAGTGAAATTATATAAGTTAAAATCACATAAAATGAAACAAAACGAAATAAAAAAAATACAATACAATGCAATACAATAAAACAAAATGAAATGATACAAATTAAAATCACACACACACACACACAAAAATTATAATACAGTAAAATAAAATGAAACGAAATGAAAGAAAATAAAATAGAATTAAACAAAACAAAATACAATGAAATAAAATGTAATTAGCGAAGCACGTCATCAGCTCCTAGAAACGCTGTTTTTCTTTCTTTATTGTTTCATTGCTATTTCTGCCTTTTTTTCCTTTTATCGTTCTTTCTATATGGATTTTATTTTATTTCTCTTTTTAATTTCTATACTTTATTATTTCTTTACTTGATCATTCTTTATTTCCTGACAGGTGTTTCAACAGATCAACCGCCAAATGAAACGTCAAATAAAGCAACGAGCAATTGTTACTGGAATGGATACCATTTTAAGAACTTCATAAATAACAGGAAATCAATATAGAACGAATGAACACGAAAGAAACTATTTTTCCTCTGGTGACTCTGAACATACACTCTGAAATAGCCTCAAAACAAGTTAGGAGAAAAAAAAAGCCAGTTGCGTTTTAGCAGTTTTACTGTACTTTTGATTCTTTCCACCCTTTCTCTAGTGTGGAGACCACCATTACGTCCAGTCAACTCCAACCCCTATTGACACGATACTTTCAAAGACCTTCATGTAAACTTATGCCAGACAAAACAGCAGCGAGAGAAACCAAAACTAAGGACATGGTGACAGCAAGACATGAAGGACTAGAAAATCTGCGACATTTTGCACATTATGCTAAAATAATTGAAAATGAAGAGAAAGCTGGTCGTTCCTACTTTGGTTTGAAACTGCATGTTAGGACGATGCTTTGCAGCTTAATATTGTTATGCTCCTTTGCATCAGCCCAAACAACAACAACAACACACATACATGTACACACACACACACGCACGCACGCACGTATACACGCACAAACATACACACACACACGCACGCACACACAGAGACACAGACACAGACTCACATACACTCACACACACATACACCACACACACATGAAGACATTTCAGGGAATTACGCACACGCACGCACACATACACGCACACATACACGCACACACACAACACACACACACACACACACACACACACACACACACACACACACACACACACAATTCAAGATGGCGGAGACACCTACGTAACAATTTTCAGCTGTCGGAGAAAACGTTTAAAAAGGCTCAATATGACAAGAACTACACAGAAAATCAAAGTATTCATTATTATCGACCATAAATAACAGTTAATAGAAAGTTGGAGATAAACCAGTATCAGTAATGCGACAACAATCCCAAATAAGATCCCTTTCCACCAATTCGGCATACTTGGAGCATTTCCTGACATCAAATAGATGTGAAGTTTTGATTCTGCAGTCGATGAATGTTGTTGCAACCAAGCTTCCCAATTTCCCCAATTATTACTATCCTCCAGTATATGAATGTGGGAATCACGGGAAGAAGGTATCCACCGCGATATACATACTCAAAGAGTTACAATACTGCTTACTTACTTCCCCGTTTTGAAATCAATCGACGATTTGCACGCTTGTGCTGCCACTGTCCAATTAAGCAATTCTTTAAACATCAACGTTTTGTCAGTGTACCTGCCAACAGGTCCAAATGACCGCAACACAGAATGGCTGCGCACGATCCAAGATCAGCAGCGTGGTGAATGGCTAATAGGTGGAGACTTTAATTCCCACTCCCCATTTTGGGAAAAGAACTGTTCTACTGTTACGAGCAATCGTTTGGTAGAAAATATCGTTGATAGTTCGCTTTACCTTCTAAATGATGGTAGTGTCACTAGGATCCCTGATGTCTGCAAACACAGGGCGACAGCCATCGATTTGTCTCTGATATCACCAGAATTAGCACCATCCTGTACCTGGGAAACTCACAGAGACACTTTGGGAAGCGATCATCTACCTATCATCATAACCATAACTGACAAAAACATCAGGATGAAAGACAGCTCTCCTGATATTATTCCAAAATATAATTACAAGCGTGCAGACTGGTCCTTATTTCGAACTGCTCTTGCTAATCAAGATTACAGACATTATGAAAGTGAAAATGTAGACATTATGTTTTCTAAATTCCAAGAGTCAATTCTAGCCGCTGCAGACGTATCAATTCCGAAACTCAAAACTTCTAGATCGAATAATTGATTGGGTAATGTTTGGTGGACAGAGACATGTGAGAAAGCAGTTCAATATAAAAGGGAGAAATTCAAAATCTACATCAAAAGCCGGAAACCTGAAGATCATGTGGAAATGAAAAAAGCTAACATCCAATGTAACAAAATCATCGCTGAAGCAAAGAAAGATTATTGGGCATCATTCTGCACAAAAGAAATTTCAGATTTCAAAGATTTCCATAAAGTCTGGACGAAAATGAATCAAATGAAGAATGGAACCAATTTACCTAGGTGTCCGATAATGATAGAAACATGTAACACATTTCCTTCAGACATGGACAAAGCAGAAACCTTTGTGGACTTATTTGCTAAAAACAGTAAAGTTGAAGGTTTATCTCCAGACTGCAAACATCACAGAGAAATGGAAGATAGCAACTCAATCTACACTGATCCAATACCTCAGAATGATCTCTGGTTTAATTCTCCAATCACCTTAGAAGAGTTAAAAAACACAATACTGTTTCTACACAACAAAACGAGTTCGGTAGGTGTTGATGCAGTTTCGACTGAAATGATTAAACATCTCCCTGAAAACTATCTTATTTTCCTACACAAAATTTTGCAGAAATGCTGGGTTAGCGGAACTGTACCACAAATCTGGCAAAAGTCTATAGTTATACCGATATTAAAAGCAGGAAAATCGAAAACTGATAAAAACAGTTACAGACCCATTGCTTTGACGTCCCACACGAGCAAACTACATGTAATGGAAAGATTGATCTTAAACAGACTTTTACACTACTGTGATAAAAATAACGTTATTCCGGTAAACCAGGCGGGTTTTAGAAAAGGGAGATCCGCAGTTGAACACCTGGTTAAACTTACGACTCAGATCAAACAACAGTTTGGCCCGCAGAAAAAGTGTTTTAGCTACTTTCTTTGATGTAAAAAAAGCTTACGATCAAGTTTGGCATAAACGTTTATTGTTCAAGCTAAAATCTGTTGGTTTATCTGGCAATATGTACAATTACATTAAATCTTTTTTAGCTAATAGAACAATACAGGCTAGAGTGGGAGCTAGTTATTCTACTTCACGATGCCTCGACATGGGGATTCCACAAGGTTCAGTGATAGCACCTATTTTATTTAATATCCTTATACAGGATCTTCCTAAAGCTTTTTCAAATCGTGTTGTTTTAGTACAGTATGCTGATGATATATGCACTTGGATGAATATCACTTTAAAAAAGACAACGCCACAGAGAACACGGAATTACATCAGGAAATTGTATCAAATTGATCTTGATAATCTTGGAAACTATATGTTAGAAAATGGTCTGTCGTTGTCGGCAGAAAAAACTTACATGATGCTGTTTGATCCCGGTGGTAACTCAAATAACTTGCCTACTTTCAAATTGCTAGGTGAAGTGTTAAATTACAAACAGGTCGTAAAATTTCTGGGAGTTTACATCACGTCGAAATTAAGCTGGAATGTTCATTTTGATTATATTTTAACAAAAGCACGAAAAACCTTAAATTTTCTAAAGATAATAAGCAAATTACCCTGGGGAATGGATACAAATATACTGATTCATCTGTCAACAGCGCTGGTCAGGTCTAAATTATCCTATGCGCAAGAAGTATTTTTCAATGCACCTAAATATTTACTAAAAAAGATTCAGAACTTGGACTGCAAAAGTCTTAAAATTGCACTAGGTGTACCAACTCATGCTTCTACTCTGGAAACGTACAAAGTTGCTGGAATTCTACCTCTAAACAACCATCGTGAGCTAGCTACAGCAAAGTTTGCAATTAGAACTACTTCACAAGCGAATAATTTTGTGAGCAAAGAAATTAAAATCAGGTCTGATATTGACTTTCCAAAACGAGCAAAAAACATTTCATCATAAATTACAACCGCAACTTACATATCTGACCTGATCAAACAATCCAGCATGACTATGGATGAAATAGCCGAAAAACAAATGTTAACGCCTATCCCTACATGGGAAATGCTAAAGGCCACGTTTGATCTCGATTATGCAGACGTTAAAAAAGATGATGTCAACATTACGCTTTCCACAGCTTGTGAACACATCGATGAAAATTACCGTACCCACCTCCACATTTTTACTGATGGGTCAGTCTTAGCAAATCAGAGCGCTGGAGCAGCGTTTTATGTTCCAAAATTTAACATTAAAAAGTCTTTTTTCATTGGGGCAAATTTGGTCGCTGTTGTTCAAGCATTGCATTATTTAATAAGCCTTCGGCCTGTGTCTTTCAAAGTAGTTCTGTTTGTTGATTCAAAATCTGTATTATATGCCTTACAGTCTTTTGATACAGACACAAGACCTGATTTAATAATTGAGGCAAATCATCTAATACACTGTTTAAAGATAAATGGCTCGGAAATCAGTTTATGCTGGGTGCCTTCTCACGTTGGTCTTCACGGCAACAACGTAGTTGACAGAGCAGCTAAATCCGGTGCACTCCGTTCTGAAAATTCCATAGAATTACATGTTAACACCTCGGTAAAAGAAGCTTACAACTCGCTAGAATTAGCATCATGGATTCGATTTCATGAACATTTAAATGAAAAATTTGTGTCTCAAAAAAGAATCAAACTTTCAGTTCAAAATATCTGTAAAAAAATGCAGTATTCTTCGTTATATCATTTGAGATTAATTGTTACCACATATTTTCGTATTCAATTGAATGCTTTGAAAACAAAATATTGTAAAAACTTTTATGTATTTGCGGTGAACAATTCACATTGTATCACTGTTTGTTTTACTGCAGAAAGCTTCGTTATTTTTTACCAAAGATGTTTACACAAGGAAACTATCTTGAAAAGCATTTTAAAGAAGTAATATCAGATCAAGTTCTGTTAGTTAAAATTTCAGAATCATTGGTTCACAGTCCTGTTAATGCGTTACTTTAAGGTTATTATTTTAATTATCATTATCTTATTTTGTTTTGTTTTGCTTTTTATGACGATTTTTCTTTTACATTTGATGTTAGCGTTGTTCTAATTTCATTTCTCTGTTCATCCATATCCTTTTTCTAAAGACTTTGCCGATTCCTTTTTAATTTTTTTTTCCGTCTCTTACTCTGTTCCCTTCTTTCCCCTCCTCCCCCCTCCCCCCCCCCCAAAAAAAAATCATCCCCCATGCCATTTTTACCCGTCTAATATCACTTATAGTGAAAAGACGTTAAATCAAGGAACGAAACGAAAACGAACTCACACACACACTCTCACATGCACTCACACATACACACACACACACACCACACAAACATGAAGACATTTCAGGAAATTTCAGCAACATGTTTAAACAAGAGGAAGCAAAGTGCAAGGTTGTGGGACACATGCGCCAGTCTTACTAACGTCAGTGTTGTCTTTGGAAGGAACCTAGAAAAGACCACAGTGTTCTTCAGAAAATATCATTCGACTGAAACATTTTTTGAACACCAAGGCTCCTCCTTCTACAGTAACAGTCAGTTTCATGCTTTATTTACTGTTTCCTGCCCCCCCCCCCCCCCTCTCTACGTTTGCGTGGGTTTGTGCCCTAGAGGTTTTTTGTTTGTTTGTCGTTGTTGGGTGATTGCTTTGGTGAATGATCAAAGAGAGAGAGGGGAGAGAGACACACAAGAGAGAGAGAGAGAGAGAGAGAGAGAGAGAGAGAGAGAGAGCACTTTGATCTGATACTTGTATTAAGATTTTGACGCTTTTAAATGAGATTTTTCTTCTTCTTCTTCTTCTTGTTATATCATCATCATCATCATCATCATCGTTATCGTCATCATCATCATCGTCGTCGTCGTCATCATCATCATCATTATCGCCATCACCACCATCACCACCACCACCACCATCACCACCACCACCACACCACCACCACCACCACCATCATCATCATCATCATCATTATATTATTATTATTATGTTATTATTATTATTATCATTATTGTTATTATTATTATTATTATTATCATTATCGTTGTTATTGTTATTGTTATTATTTTTGTTGCTGCTGTTAATATTGTAGTCGTCGTCGTCGCTCATCATCATCATCATCATCATCATCATCATCATCATCATCATCATCATCATCATCATCATCATCATCATCATCATCATCATCATCATCATTCTTCTTCTTCTTCTTCTTGTTATTGTTATTATTATTATTATTATTGTTATTATTACTATTGTTATTATTATTATTATTGTTATTAACTAGACAACAGTGTAATGTATTTCATGGTAAATGGATAACACTGGAGTGTACATAAGATGTGCTGTTTCAAAGTGTGGTGAGCTGGGAAAACTACTATTACAGCAAAAGGAAGCAAAACAACACAAATCGAAACAAAACAAAACAAACAAACAAGGCAAAACAAAACAAACTCATAATGAGTTATTTACATCGCATCGAGGGAAAGATTTTATATCAGTGTGTTGTCAGTTCACCTCTTGTTTCCAACAGCCTGGGGCTACAAGAAAAACAAACACCAAAGTTTAATTACATCATTTTACATAACTCTTGTTCTTTTGGGAAAAATGGTAATAAAAAAATACCGCCATACCCATCGCATCATCTGTTCTCCCTTCACCTCAAACCTGCTTTTGAATAAAAGATAATGAACATTCATTAGTTTTGTATTCAAACTTCATGAACAAAGAGACAACCACATAGCCATATAGACAGACAGACAGACAAATAGGCAGACAGGTAGACACACAGATAGATAGACAGACAAATAGATAGATAGACAGATAGATAGATATACAAATAGATAGATAGATAGGTGGGTAGGTAGGTAGATAAATAGACAGACAGACAGACAGACAGATAGAAAGAAAGATAGATACGTAGATAGATAGATAGATACAGATAGATAGATAGATAGATACTTAAATAAGATAGACAGATAGATAGAAAGAAAAATAGATAAAAAAAGATAGATAGATAGTAAATGGGTTTTAAAACAAAATGAGAGAACACTGAAATGCGTTTTTTTTCGATTTTCAAAACTCACCAGTGTCCAAAGATTACATGTTTTTTTTCTTCTTCTAGGCTTACACAGAGGCAGGTATTCGTTTACGAAATCCATTTTACAGAAAACACACACTGAACACAAGAGCTGCAGAACACACACACACACACACACACACAACACACACACACACACACACACACACACACACACACACACACACACACACACACACACACACACACACACACACACACCACACGCACGCACGCACGCACAACACACCACACACACACACACACACACACACACACACACAGAAAGACCCAGAGTGATTCGTTGTGGCTGCTGGCAAATTGATATCTGAGCTGTAGCTTCTGAACAAGGAAACATGACAACTTCTGAAACACTCATTGTACTACTTACCCAGAACTTGCTGATCCAGGTGGATAAAAAGTGTAACAACGAGATTGTCGAGGAATACCATTGTTGCCTAAACAATTTCCATCTATCTGGGCTTAATACTGAGACACAAACACAGACAGTACACAGACACAGACAAGACACAGACAAGACACAGATACAGACACAGACAAGACACAGACACAGACACAGACACAGACACAGACAAGACACAGATACAGACAAGACACAGACAAGACACAGACACAGACACAGATACAGACACAGACAAGACACAGACAAAGACACAGACACAGACAAAGACAAGACACAGACACAGACACAGACAAGACACAGACAAGACAGATACAGACACAAACAAGACACAGGCACAGACACAGACAAAGACAAGACACAGACACAGACACAGTCAAGACACAGACAAGACACAGACACAGACACAAACAAGACACAGACACAAACAAGACACAGGCAAGACACACACAAATAAGACAAAGACACAGACAAAGACAAGACACAGACACAGACACAGACAAAGACAAGACAGAGACTCAGACACAGGCATTTACAAGACACATACACAGACACAGATATGACACAGACACAGACACAGACGACACAGACAAGACACAGACACAGACACAGACAAGACACAGACAAGACACAGACACAGACAGACAAGACAGACAAGACACAGACAAGACAGACAAGACATAGACAAGACAGAGACACAGACACAGACAAGACACAGACACAGTGACACACATAGACACAGACACAGACATAGACACAGAGACAGACACAGACAAGACACAGACACAGACAAGACACAGAGACAGTGACACACATAGACACAGACACAGACATAGACACAGACATAGACGCAGAAACAGACACAGACACAGACAAGACACAGACACAGACACAGACATAGACGCAGAGACAGACACAGACACACAAGACACAGACACAGACACAGACACAGACAAGACACAGACACATACAAGACACAGAGACAGTGACACACATAGACACAGACACAGACATAGACACAGACATAGACGCAGAGACAGACACAGACACAGACAAGACACAGACACAGACACAGACAAGACACAGACACATACAAGACACAGAGACAGTGACACACATAGACACA
>CM060309.1:61154033-61216533 GCA_030674185.1 Monoplex corrugatus
ACATGCACGCACACGCATGCACACACACACACTCACACACACACACACAACAACACACACACACACACACACACACACACACAACATATATATATATATATATATATTCACACACACAGATAAAAACACACAAACACATACACACAAACGCAAACACACATAATTATAGACAAACTGGAATGCGACTAGCCCTAGAAGAGGCATACACATTAACACACGCTCGGAGTTATTCCTGAAAGAGATATGTCTGGAAAAAGTTTTGAAAGTAAGCAGAGAAAAGAATTGTCTTAGAAAAAGTGGGAGGAAATTACACGTTATTTGGCCCAAACAATAGGATTTCTTTCTTCAAATGTTAAAGGAAACTAAGATGTGGTTAAGAAAGAAGGTCCTTGAGACCCAAGTGCTTTTGCAGGTTTCTAGAACAGGAGGGGTTATAACATATAATTTCGTATTGGCACGGTATTCAAATACAGACAGTGAAAGCAGAGCTTGGCAATTTTATACTCAGTTTTTGCCATGAGTGGGAACCAACATAGCTTTTGCACTATACCATTTGCTCTCGCTAAAGACAAGTCGAGCTGCACTCTTTTGGATTCGTCAAAGTTGTGATAGCTTATCATCAGAAAGACTAGCTAAGAGAGAGTTGCAGTCCATGTAGGCTATAGATAGCTTATTATCAGAAAGTCCAGCTGAGAGAGTTACAGTAGACTAGAGTGGACAGAATGACAGACAAGTTCAGCTTGAAAGAAAGAAAGAATGAAAGGAAGCAGAAAAGAGAACAAGAGAAGAAAAATAACAGATAGGTAGACAGACAGACAGACAGACAGACAGACAGACACTCATACACTCATACTCGCAGACAGACAGAGAGAGAGAGAGAGAGAGAGAGAGAGAGGAGAGAGAGAGCAAGAGAGAGAGGGAGAGCAAGAGAGAGAGAGAGCAAAAGAGAGAGAGAGAGAGAAATAGACAGTTAGATAGGTCGATACCATAGCTACTAGATAGATACATAGATAGATAGATAGATAGAGAGATAGATAGATAGATAAATAGACAGATAGATAGTTAGACAGATAGATAATAGATAGATAGATAGACAGATAGATAGACAGATAGGTAGGTAGGTAGGTAGGTAGGTAGGTAGGTAGCTACTTAGCGTGATAGATAGATGTGAAATTATGTAAGAGAAAACTGACAGGACAGAACGAAAATGACACATAACAGAAAACGGAAGGGAATTTAAAAAAAACGAAAGAAGGAAAGAAAGAAAAAAGAAAGAAACAAAGAAACAAAGAAGGAAAGAAAGAAAAAGAAAGGAAGAACGAAAGAGTGAACACTGCAACAGCCCCAGGTATATTTTTCCAGAACAAGAAAGGAATGAGCATAGTGGTAGGAGTATGAGACAATTCCTAAGGGGACAAAAACAGTTGGATTGATCATTGGTGACAGGTGGAAAGCTGGCTAACAAACTCTCACCCATCCCCTGAAGTGAGTCGAAGCTGACAGCTCAAATTGTGTTATTGAAGAAAGGACAGAGAGGGGATCACCAGAAGGCCAGCTGCTGATCTCATCTCACCCCAGCCCCTCGCCACTCGCTTCATCCCATCTCCAGCTTTGCCAAGGCTCCTGCCGCTGGCCTCTCTTCTGACAGACATATATGGAATGAATAATTCAGCAACGATCCTGTTGAAACGTAGGGAACAGCCTGAAACTCCACAGACTGGCCGTATTTGGAATCAACCACACCCTTGAAGACTTGTCAGGAATGGTTCTTCACGCTTAGGGAGATGATATCACGCACATTTTTGTGAAAATAACATATAAAGACTGGGAGTGGAGGGTATGTATAAATACATACACACATACAGACATACATACATACATATTTACATACATACATACACAGTATACATATATACATATATCTATGTATATATATGTGTGTATATATATATATATATCATCCATCATGATGATACACATATATGCATATATATATATATATATATGTATAGATAGATAGATAGATAGCCAGATATGAGTTAAATTAACTGGATCATTTGGCTGTACTACCACTGGTGAAATTGTCATTTTGTGGTTTTGGTGATGTTTAATGTACATTTTAAAATTTTAGGAAATAACTTGAATATTTGAACAGAATTATTTTTAAACAAACAGTGCTCGTTTTATGAGACAATACACAGTTGTTTTTCTGAGGAAGTCTGTCTGCCTGTCTGTATCTGTATTTTGTTCTAGCCATTTTTTAAAAACTACAATTGAGTATTGAACTAGCTGAACCTCCATTTTACGTTTGTATAGAAAACACAATATTGTATAGAAAAAGGACTTTTATGGTGGATCTGACAGATAAATAAAGCAAAAATGGCAAGCAGACACAATAAAGGGAAAATTCTAGAATATTGGGGTCATTGAAAGGTGATTATGTCTGTGTCTCATTTTTCTTTTTATTTAGTTTTTGTCGTTGTTGTTGTCGTCGTCGTTGTTGTTGTTGCTGCTGTTGTTATTGTTGCTGTTGTTGTCGTTGTTGTTGTTGTCGTCGTAGTTGTTGTTAATCCATTTTCTTTAACCCCTCTGCATAACTGCCCTTGTGCCACTCATTTTAGGTTTACATCTTCAAACCTACTAAAATGAGTTTGTCATGAATGGCCACATATCTGTAAATCTGTGCAACTGTTTACAATACTAAGGGAAAACAGGAAAATAAACATGATTCTGATGATCCTATGGACCTCCTTTTCGGATGGACACTGAGTGACAGAGCTGCATTTTAGTCTTCCTTTCTTAATGTTCTGGCGTGAACAGGCCTGGGAGATTCAGCACCTATGGCTCAGGTTAAGATATTCAAAACCTTTCTGAAGAGACAATGAACGACTCCGTAAAAAATTGCATTTATGAAGTGGAGAAGACTCAACTGTTTGGTCATAGTCTTTGCAATGAGCCCTACCATACTCAAGTGTGGGGAAGAGTCAAGTGAGGCAGAAAAAATAAAACACCACTGATATGAATTGATAGAAGGGGGGGGGGGGGATTCAAACTTCCAGTTTCCATGTCATGAGTCGGTTGAGCTAACCACACTGCTACATGGTAATGATATAATATTATGATTAGCATTACCATCAGAAGAAGATATCAGAGAGTACTTAGTAGGTTTAATAGTACAAGTAGTAGCAGAAGGGTAGAGGTGTGTACGTGGTATGATGAATTATGCGCATATCCTGAAAAGAAAGTTCAAAATGCCTGGGTTCATGTGCTGACCGGTCTCAACACTCCTCCACACACAGAAACAGACACGCAGACACAGACACAGACACAGATAGACAGACAGACAGACACACAGACACAGACACACAGACACACAGACACACAGACACACAGACACACACACACACACACACACACACACACACACACACAACACACACACACAAACACAAACACACATCTGTATCTATAAACATACATTTAGAATTGTATCTCTACCTCTATCTATATCTATATCCATACCTTCATAATATCTATATCTATATCTACATCTATATCTATATGTGTGCCTATATCTAATAATAATAATAATAATTACAATATTTATATAGCGCAAAATCTTGATAAAATCAAATCTAAGCGCTGAAGCAGACACACACGCAAGCACGCACGCACGCACGCACGCACACGCACGCACGCACACACACACACACACATACACACACACACACACGCATGGCTATAAATGGGGAGAAAGAATAAAAGCAATAAAAGCAAGAATAAAAGCAATGGAAAATTATAGAGAGCATAGCATATACAATTATATATTATAACCATGTGATTCCCTCCGAGCGGAGACAGGCTGCAGATGGGGGTTAGGATTTTATGCGGAGGAGAAAAGGTGAGTTTTGAGAGCGGACTTGAAGGAGACAAAAGTAGGTTGCTGACGGACTGAGAGAGGAAGTTTGTTCCAGGAGAGTGGACCAGAAACAGAGAAGGCTCGTGGACCATATCTAAACTCAGATGTCTCTTCTCCCCCGCGCCCTGACAAAGGATCTTCGGCAGTGGTCAGGGTTCAGTTTTACAGTACTTGGAAAGGAGATAGGCGCTACCAAGTTTGCACTATGCCTACAAAGAGGACTAAGAACAAGTCTAGGTACACAGGGCTCACCAGCTTTGTAAGTGCAGTCAGTCTAGAAGAAGGACGCTTTTGATTTCAAAGCCATTAAGTGTCCCTTGGGTAAAACTCCTCCGTGCTTCTGAGAAACGTCAGAGGTTTAGGAGACTGATACTCCAAACAATAAAGCTGCACCTGTTGATGCCGTTTTTACATATTGCCAGCAACAGAGCAACCTGGCGACAACAGTACTTGTACACACAGGGCACAATCACATTTCACTGAACATCGCAGAACAGCTGCCATTCAACAGAAGAGGGGCCGGCGGACACAGAGCAGAAGATGGCAGGATCCCTTCCTATGCAACATGTGTGGTAAAACATGTGCCTCCAGGATCGGGGTCTCATACTGGGCGATAAAGGGGCTGGTATCGTCCATTCATCCCTCACAATGATGGGAGGCTCCATCTCTAATAGTAGTCGTACTCATTGTCTTAGTAGTCGTACTCATTGTCTTAGCAGTAGTAGAGTAGAATTAGTAGTAGTTGTTATAGTAGTGGTTTAGTAGTACATGTAGTAGTAGTAGTAGTTGCAGTAGTTGTAGCAGCAGCAACAGTAGTAATAGTAGTAGTAGTAATAGCAGTAGCAGGAGCAGAAGCAACATCAGCAGTTGTAGTTAGGAGTACTAGTAGTAGTTGTTGTAGCAGTAGTAGTGGTGGTTATTGTAGTAGTAGTAGTAGTAGCAGTAGTATTCGTCGTAGCAGCAGCAGCAGTAGCAGCAGTAGTAGTAGTCGTAGCAGTAGCAGCAGCAGCGGCAGCAGCAGCAGCAGCAGTAGCAGCAGCACTGCAGCAGTAATAGTAGAAGCAGTTTATTATTGATGATATTACTTCGTTCTGATCCGTCTTTGCACACGTATGTCACCAAGAATTTTCAGCTGTACTTGGTTGAGATTTTATCAGATGAGTGACATATGTCAACACTATTACAGGAAATAAAACCAACGACATTGCAGGACGTTCTTTGAATTCTTCTTTTATAACATTGAGATTTTATCAGACGAGTGACAGGAACCAAAACATTACAAGAGTCACAGTCAGCGACGTTAAGGAATGTTCTTTGAATTCTTCTGTTTGGAAATTCAAAATTTCTGAAACGAGGGAAATAATCCAGTGATGTTGCAGAGGTTAAAGCCAGTACGTTACAGGGCATTCTTTGAGTTATTTCTGATTGAAGGATCACTATGCTGGTCCTAGCACAAATGCTGAAAATATCTGCATGAAAGAACATGATTATGAACTGTTTAGACTTTAAATTTTAGTCTACTTCCGTCTTCTGTGGAGGTGAATCTGAATCTCTGTCTATCTGTTTATCTGTCTGTTTGTGTGTATGTCTGTCTACCTCTGTGTGTCTGTCTGTTTGTCTCTCTCTCTCCCCCCTCTCTCTCGCTCTCTCTCTTTCTCTCTTCTCTCTATCTCTTTCACTCTCGTTCACTCTCTGTCTCTTTCACACACTTTCTCTGTCCGCCTGTCTCTATGTGTCGGTCTCTGTATCTTTCTATCTCTCTGTCTATCTGTCTGTCTGTCTGTCTCGCTCCTCGTTCGCTCGCTCTTGCCTTCTCTATTTCTTTTTCCCCTCTCTCTTTGTCTCTCCTTATTCTCTCTATCTGTCTTTCTCTCTTTCACTATCCCCCTCTCTCCTTTTCTATCTCTGTATCTCTCTGTCTCTGAATCCTCCCCCTCTCTGTCTTTCTCTGTCTCTCTATGTCTCTCTGTCTATCCGTCTCTTTCTTCTTCTCCTCTCTCTTTCTTCATTCATTTTCAAAATAGGAAGAAAAAGAGAAAGAAAACAAAACAAAACAAAACGAAAAATCAAGAACGCAAGACTCATTTGCCTAAGGACAATGCGACATAAAGAATGAAATTTCAACACTGTCTCGTTAACTCGGTATATCTTGATACAGAAAAACCCTTTCAATTCTGATATAGACAGTAACAAAGGAAGAAAATGACATTTATCATACAATTAACCAACAAAAGCGCGCGCGCGCCGCACACACACACACACACACACACACACACACACACACACACACACACACACACACAAGGACTCACACACACAAAGACAGACAAAGACACAAAGACACACACACATACACACACACCATCCACCACCACCACCCACACCACACCACACACCACACACACACACACACACACAACACCACACACACAACTACGCACACACACTCACACATCAAACACACACACCACAAACACCAGACACACAACATCACTATCACACTTTAACTACACTTCTTCACAACTCACGAAAAGAACGTTCAAGCCACATCATAAACATCTTAAATTATTTTGTCACATTTGTATACTGGTTTAAAACAACGACTAACTAACTTCACAGAGCTCATATTGTAGTCAAACAAAACAGGAAGATATAAGAAGGTATAGACAGAGCGAATGATTTAGAAAGTAAATTACTTTCTTAACAAAGTTATTGTAATTTGTGTCACACTTGATGGAAACTGACAATAAATTCTGGAGGAGTGAGTATAAACGCACGCGCGCGCATACACACACACACACACACAACACACACACACACACACACACACACACACACACACACACACACACACACACACACACACACATACATACACACACAAACGCACGCTCGAGCGCTCGTACACACATAAAAACACACACTCCCTCACTGATTCAGGCAAATTATTATTTGTCTTTTATTATCTCTCTCTGTCCGTCTGTTTGTCTGTCTGCCTGCCTCTTTCTCGGGCACACACACACACACACGCACACACACACACACACACACACACACACACACACGCACATACATGCATACATACATACATACATACATACATGTATATACATACATACATGCATACATACATACATACATACATACATACATACATACATGCATACGTACATACATACATACATTCATACATACAAACATATATACATACATACGTACATGCATGCATACATACATGCATACATACATACATGCATACACACATAATACATAATACATACATACATACATACATACATACATGCATACACACACACACACACACACACACACACACACACACACACACACACACACACACACATACATACACACACAAACGCACGCTCGAGCGCTCGTACACACATAAAAACACACACTCCCTCACTGATTCAGGCAAATTATTATTTGTCTTTTATTATCTCTCTCTGTCCGTCTGTTTGTCTGTCTGCCTGCCTCTTTCTCGGGCACACACACACACACACGCACACACACACACACACACACACGCACATACATGCATACATACATACATACCCGTCTAATATCACTTATAGTGAAAAGACGTTAAATCAAGCAACGAACGATACATGCATACATACATACATACATACACACACACACATACATACATACATACATACATACATACATACAAACATTGTTAAATCAACTTGTTAAAGTCGATATGTGTCCTAGTGCTTTTTTTTTGGATGGGTGGGTGGGTTGTGATGCATGATTGCTTTTCTCTTGTCCGATAAATTTGTTACTGTTAATTAATATCTTAAACTGTCTTTATGATTTCGTAGATTCTTCCACCCCATAGGCACCTCTTTATCTTATGTTGTCTATTTATCATTTATGAATTGTATATATATACATATATTTTTTTTCGTCTAAAAGCACATATGTGAATAGACGTTAAAAGAAATAACGAACGAACGAACTCACACACACACACTCGCATAAACACACACACACGCACGCACGCACACACACACACTCACATACACACATACACGCGCGCGCCCGCACGCACACACAAAGAAACAGAGACAGATAGGCAGACAGACATACAGACACAGAGACAGACAGACAGAGACAGAAACAGACACAGACAACCAGGCAAAGGCAGAGACAAAGAAAAACAAGAAAAACAAACCAAAGAAAACAAAAACCAACAAACAAACCAACAAAAACAAATGAAAGAAAGAGAGAGAAAAAAGAAACAACACAAAGTTATAGATACGTTTGTGCACATAGTAGATTTGACTACATTAAAGACATAAATAAAAGGATAAAAAATTATGTTTTGCTTAAATTTTCGTCTTGAACTTTTCAAAAAAACACACAGTTTTTCAGCAAAGAGAATCAGTATAGCTGTTTCTCAGTTCTTCGTGACATTTCTGAATAAATCAGATTAAACAAAAGAAAAAAAACAACAGTTTCCATTTATCTTGCTTGATTTATCCATTCAATCCACCACCAAAAAAATATTATAAACTTTTTGTAGACGGACAAAACATGTCTTCCTCTTACATCACATCGTCGTCTTTGCGAATCTAAAATGCGAAGACTGGCTGTTTAAAGCTCAACACACAACGAAAAAACCTGGTGAGAAAATGACTATATAGAGACACAGACAAGGAGATCGTTTTACATAACAATTATCACCTGCTTTGCTATATTAAGCTAGCAGCCTTCACCTAAAAATAAAAAACACATTCGTCAAGACTTTGGACATATTACACAAAGCTACGCAAAAGAATTATTTTAGAATAACGTTTCCTAAATGAAGTAGAACTAGGTGACATATTTTGACTCTTAACTCTTTGAGCTACCACCCCCCCCCCACCCGCTCATTCAGCAACTTTAATTTGAAGTCTAATTTGCATATTATCATTTCGTTACCAAATAAAGTGTGATCCTGCCATATCCATAAGGACTTGGCTGATTCCAGACGTAGCCATTCTGTGAAGCATCAGGCTGTTTCCAATACTTCAATATTCAACAGGATCATTGCTAAATTATTGATATTTGACACGACGTGAGAAGATAGGCCAGGGCAGTAGCTGTAACAGAGAGAGAGAGAGAGAGAGAAGAGAGAGAGAGAGAGAGAGAGAGAGAGAGAGAGAGAGAGAGAGAGAGAAGAGAGAGCAGGAATCAAGAGGGGAAATCTCTTCAGCTGCCTTTTGACAATATTTATCTGTGTTCTTATTTCAGTAACACAGTTTGAGCTGTCAGCTTCAACTGGCTGAGTGGAAACAACGGGAAGAGGCCAGCCCACTTTCCACCTGTGACAATTGAATATCCAGCAAGGCTCTGTGTGTGTGTGTGTGTATGTGTGGTGTGTGTGTGTGTGTGTGTGTGTGTGTGTGTGTGTGTGTGTGTGTGTGTGTGTGTGTGAGAGAGAGAGTGTGTGTGTGTGTTTGTTTGTGCGTGTGTGCGCGTGTGTGTATGTGTGTGTTTGTGCGCGTGCGTGCATGTGTGCATGTGTGTGTGTGTGTGTGTGTGTGTGTGTGTGTGTGTGTGTGTGTGTGTGTGTGTGTGTGTGTGTGTGTGTGTGTGTGTGTTCGTTCTTCTAAAAATCATGTGTTGTACCCCACCATTGCTACCAATCTTCTCCGGTTCTGGAAGAATACCTGAAACTATTGTGTGTGTACTTTTCTTTTTCTTTTTTTTATTGTTGATAGTAGTTGTTTCTTTGTTGGCTGTAGACACGTGTCATCATGTGTTTATTTGATTGCAGTTTTTCAATGTCTTTGTTTCTTTCTTGTGGACATATGTGCTTGTTCATTCACTAGTTTACTGTGTTTCTAGTTTGTTTGATTGTTTCTTTTATTGCATTCTTTCGTTATTTTCATATAACAGACATTTTCTGCTCAGAGGATAATTAGATTTTTGCAAAAGAGGCTTCATCAACCTGTTTAAAATCATTGCCGTTACTGTCTTTTTTGCTTTTTTTTAATCTCTCATTTTCTTTCGTTTTAGCAGGGGTTATTTATTCGTGTTGTTACTATTTTTATATCTTTAATGTATGTGCCTAAACTGTCAAATTACATAATAATAGTACATCGAAAGAAAACACGACCAAATAAATAAACGAAAGAAGGAACAAACAAACAACAAACAAACAAACAAACAAACAAACAAACAAAAAACAAACAAACAAACAAACATAACGTAGGTACAAGGCCATTCATAACAGTACACATACAACTGCCAGATCATATTAATCTAGTTAACATTAACATATCTACTGTTGTGATTCATAATCCTAAGAATTCTACTTACTATGCATCCTACAGAGGCAAAAAGAGCAATTGTTTCGTGAAATAAGCAGTTACATTGATAAGGCATACCTTCTTTTGGTAGAGGGTGTTGGAGGAGAGAGAAAGAGAGAACGAGAGAGAGGGGGGTGGAGGGAGGAAGGGAGGGAGGGAGAGAGGGAGAGAGGGAGAGAGAGAGAGAGAGATAAAGAATTCAGAGAGACAAGGTAAAGACAGGAATAAATAGAAAAGGACAGTAGATTTACATCTGAATTAAGCAAAAACTATGTGCAGTTGTTTATATAATGAAAAAATAAGCGTGATAGTATCTTCGAAATAACACCGTTGAACAAATGAAATATTTCCAAAATCATCAAATATGCTGGAAAAAGATTTTGTTTTCCAACTGTAGCGTCATAATTTAATTGACGAAATCACAGCCAGAAGACACAGTTATCATAGCTCTGAACTCCACATGTACGCCCTGTACTCCCAGCCATCAGTTGTAATTTGCCTACCGATGTGCGTGCTATCATGCTTATTAGCATGAAGTGCAATCCTGACAAGTCTGCAAGGGCCTGGCTGATTCCAGACAGGACCAGTCTGTGAAGCATCGGACGCTTTCCAGCATTTCAATTTTCAGTAGGATGGCTGCTGAATTATTCATGTTTTACAAGGTGCAAGAGGATAAGCCAGTGGCAGTTGTTGTAGCAAAGAGGTTGAGGGTTGGTTGGGAGCGAGGGGAAGGGGAGACTCAGCAGTTGTTCATCCAACGATCCCTCTTTCGTCCTTATTTCAGTAACACAATTTGAACTGTCAGCTTCAACTGGCTGGTAAAAGACAGGGGAGGGGGGCATATGAGGGGAGGGAAGGAGAGAGTGAGAGGGAGGTATAGTTTGTTAGACAGGTTTCCACTTGTCATGTTGAAAACTAGAACATTATTTTTCTTCTTCCACAGCTCGTGAGTCGTAGCTGTCATTATACTTTCCTTCTCTGAAGTACCAAAGCGTGACGCTTATTTATTTGTTTGTTTGTTTGTTTTGCTTGTCTGTTTGTTTCTTTTACTTTTTTGTTTGTTTGTTTTGATTGTCTTGTTTGTTACTTTTACTTCATTACACAAGGTGAATGTGTTTCAAATTAGAATCACGATTTCAGCAAGACATTTCACCTACTCCTGGAACCTTATCCAGTTTCTTTCATTCTCTGTTTCTGTATTTTTCTTTCTCTTCCTTCAACCATGTTTTCTTTTCTTTTATTTGTTTCATTCCATTTCATTTTCTTTTCCTGTATTCCTTCCATTTCATTTTTTTTCTTTTTCGACAGGTATTCAAACAAGCATAAGTTAACGTCCAAATAAATGTCAGCAGAAAGCAATGAGTAGTGACACTGCATAATATTATTTTTAAGCTTCAGACAATTAATAACAAAAAACAAAAACAAACAAAAATAAACAATGACAACAAACCAACACACCGTCTAACTAACCAACCAACCAGCCAACCAGCTAACCAGCCAGCCAGTCAGCCAGCCAACCAACCAACCAACGGATCAACCAGCCAACCAAACAACCAACCAACAAACAAGCAAACAAACAGACATTTTTAATCACAAACACTATTACAGCTGCATATTTTGTTTCTCTGAGTTATTAGTCATTCATTGTTTGTCTTTTCTGTTCTTTTATTACTGCAAACATAACAGACAGAAGGCAGCCACATTATTGTGATTCAAAACAACACATCTTTTGCACAGGATAGCATACTGCATGTTGCTAATGAAAAAAATATGTTTACTTGCAAAGCCAGAATTACTGGATGTTCACAATATTTATCACGTAAACCCTGTATTGCACCATCTCACGAGGCAATACACAGTATGGCAGACATGTTGCTATACATCCATTAACAATATTTTTTCAAACTTTATTTTACAAAATGAATGTAGAAAAAAAGTGTTGAGAGATTGTGCGCAGTTTTAAACATCACAACATCATAACATATAGGCCAGTGGAGTATACAAATACTTTTCTACCCTCAATACTGATCAATTTGATTATCTTGGATAATATCAAAAATATACATATATGTATACTTATATATATATCATATATATGTATACATATGTGACTTTCCACCACGAAATGAGTCACTTGTCCACTTCAGGCAGTTTTCACCTTTTTATTGCTTCTAAAGGTACATTTACTGCTCTTTCTGATGAAGAAAATCATTTTAAAATCGGACAATAAATTCCTGAGGTTCAGCCTTCCAAACTCTTCCGAAACACAGTTTTGAGAAAATCAAGAAAACGAAATGAAAGTTCAGCATCAGCATGTTGGGTAGGGTAATGCAAATAGCTTTTTCACTAAGAAAGAACCACAATATGCATAATTTATTGAATGTAGAATGTATAGGAAGGGTTTCGGCATCCCTAAAATCAACAGCTCCATAATGAGCCCTGACACCCCTCTCGCTTATTTTGCGCAATTGTGCAAAACGCTGCCAGTGGACAAGCGACTCATTCCGTGATGGAAGGTTACATATGTATATCTATATCATCATCATCATATACATATATATATATCTTCGTTTTACGAGAGCAGAAAAACCATCATCTGATAACCTCTTATCTTCTACATAACTCATTTCCAACTTCCCTATTTTCATAACTGATAGATTATAGTATCTTGGATAAAACTAAAAAGTATCTTGGATAAAACTAAAAATGTATATTGACTTTACATGAACGCAGAAACCATTGTCTGATAACCTTTTATCTTCCAGTTACCCCAACTCCATCGCTTGAATAAGTTAAAGGCTTAAATCTTTTACCTTTTGTGTCTTTCCCCTATTCTGTACATTCAACGTCTAATAGAAAACCAAACCATCTTAACACGGAACCAATAACAAAGTTATATCAACACCAAATTAACACAAAGTAACAAGACGCATTCGCGTTTTGTAAGCCAAAAGGAAAAGACTATACTGTACCTACAAAGCAACAACTTGATTAGAATGACCTACTCTCTTTATCAAATCAAGTCAGACGTTTGTTTGTGAATACGCGTTTAACTTCACTGGCCACAGGCTTTGAGTCTCAAGTATACGTAATTTGTTTCAAGGTGCAAACAATAGTAACTGGTCGATAGCAGACGACATTTGTAGTCCCTGGCTGTAGGGGATTTGTTAACGCTAACGTGTGTGATAGTTTGGAAACTTGTTTTCTTCTTCAGATCTTGTTCCCTTTGCCAACATACTGTGTTATCACCAGGATGAAGATGTATAACTAAATAAGAGAATGAAAACGTTTGCTTGATAATAGATTAGAGTGTGTGTGTGTGTGTGTGTGGTGTGTGTGTGTGTGTGTTGTGTGTGTGTGTGTGTGTGTGTGTGTGTTGTGTGTGTACATGTGTTTGTGTTGTGTGTATACATGTGTTTGTTTACACTTATCGATACTAGTTTTGGATCCACTAATGCAGATATCAGAGGGATTTATGTTGCTCAGTTTGACTATTTCAACATAATATTATCATAACCACAATGGTCTAGAAACATTTATAAATTCCCTTCCTTGATTTACAAGACATAAAACTTCTGTGTTTGGCAACGCAGCTGCGCTCTTTCACTAGTTTGCTCATAGTTTATTACCCCACAAATCTTTCTCTCTCTCTCTCTCTCACTTTTTTGATCTCCCCCCTCTCTCTTACTCTCTCTGTGTCTCACTCTCTCTCTTGCTCTCTCACTGATCTGAATCAAAATGTTGCATTTGAAGCAGTTAGAATTGTGCAAGCAAGAAAAATAAACCATCAAAAAGCACGTTGTACTATATGAAGATCCGTTTACTTTAATTACATAAAGGAAACTACTTTGGTATGGCCATGTAACAAGATGCTACGGCCTTGCTAAACCAGTCTTCCAGGGAACTCTTGAGGGAGGGAGAAGGAGGCGAAGACTGAAGAAAAAACAACGTGTACATACTGATAACTTTGCAAAATGGACAGACAAGCCATTTGTAGAGACCCATGTTTTGTAAAACAACTGACAGAGCTGGAGGACTCTGAACAATTCATTAATGCAGCACCCTATGACTCTTTATTCATAGAGCTAAGGAAGAAGAAGATGAAGAATTCTGCCAGTACCCTAAAAATTGTTCGCAGATCAGTTTCTTGCAGGTTTTCTTTTTTATTAAAAACATATACCCATATATAGCTATTCCACAGACGATGTGAGTGTCTCCAGAGTGTGTCTTAACACTAGACTGTATGTCCATCGTTCTCACCCCTGACATATGAGTTCAATTTTCTGAAAATACAGGGAATTAATTTCACACATACTGGGAAAAGCAACTTTTGAGAGTAGTTTTGATATTGCTTTTCAGTTTGTTTTTGTGTTGTGTTCAGTGAGAAGAGATGAATGAGTGAAAGAGGAAAGGTGAAAGAGTGAAACAGATCGCAAAGAAGAAACAAAACAGATGGGTGGTCAGAAGTTTGTTCAGTAGAATACATGCATCCACTTCTAGAGTGCACATGCATAAACTGTAGAGAGAGGGAGAGAAAATGGGGGGGTGGTGGGAAGGGAGAAAGAGAGAGAAAGAGAGAGAGAGAGAAAGAGAGAGAGAGAGAAAGAGAGAGAGAGAGAGAGAGAGAGAGAGAGAGAGAGAGAGAGAGAGAGAGAGAGAGAGAGAGAGAGAGAGAAAGGCTGTAGTATTAGGTTTCAGCTTCTCTGTCCGTTTTTTCAAATTAACGTCTTTGCCATTATAAAAAAAAAACGACTCGTGCAAGCATTCAAGTGGATGGGTGGATGGAAAAAATCGCTGAATGTTCAAGTGAGTGCTTCTCAGAAGCTGCGATGATTATGGTTGGACATTAGGGTACATCTCAAATGTACACAGGCCACACTCACCAAGCAGGATTTGATATCTACTGCTAAGTAAACTTGTGTATTCTAAATCAGAATGACTGCCAGATTTCCTGCAAATAGTAACACACACACACACACACACACACACACACACACACACACACACACACACACACACACACACACACGCACACACACACGCACGTACACACCGCACACTACACACACACACACACACACACACATGCACACACACACACGCACATACCGCACAATACACACACACACACACACACACACTCTCTCTGTGTCTCACACACACACACACACACACACACACACACACACACACACACACGCACACACACACACACGCACACACAACACAGACACACACACACACACACACACACACACACACACACACACACACACAAATAGACTCAGAACGTGTGATTGATTTAACAACATAAGATAGGTGCAAATTAAGGTTATGTTTTCCTTTGTTTGCTTGTGAAAGTGTCCAATTCTCTCTCTCTCTCTTTCTTTCTCTCTCTCTTCTCTCTGTAATGTGCAAGTGTGCGTGCCTCTGTGCATTGTGTGTATTGTGTGTACATGTATGCATGTTTTACATATTGTGTATTAGTGTGTGCGTGCATTTGGGTGCGCGCCTATGTTTGCACGTGCACGCGAGCGTGTGTGTGTGTGTGTGTGTGTGTGTGTGTGTGAGTGAGTGTGTGTATGTGTGTATGTGTGCGGTGTGTGCGTGTGTGTGTGTGTGCGTGCGTGTGTGTGTGTGCGCGTGTGTGTTTATGTGTGTGTATGTGTGTGTGTGTGTGTGTGTGTGTGTGGCGTGTGTGTGTAAGGACACAATTGTATTTTAAATTCTGCACCTCAACTTGCACTAGATGAATACTGAACCTGGTACTAGATAGAGAGGGCATGGACAGAGCCAATTAGTCCTGACCTTTGATTACCTCACTTTGTCAGGGGACACTCCACCTCATACTTTTGCTGCGCTGTTTTGCGTCTCATTCTGAAGTGTGGTATTGAAGGGCTAGTTATAAACATGATTTCACTCTTAGTTAGTGAGAACTTTCATCATGCTGTGGAGCTTATTTTTGATAAAAAAAAGGTGTATCGATAGAAATGTCATGTAATATATTGAAAGAAACAAGATGACATTATGTAAGTGCACTTGCAAATAGGTGTGTGCATAGGGAAACATTCTTTTTCACGTTTGCACAAATTTGAACACAATATAGACGCACACACACACACACACACACACACACACACACACACACACACACACACACACACACACACACACACACACACACATACACACACATACACACCGTCTAATATCACTTATAGTGAAAAGACGTTAAATCAAAGAACAATAACACACATACACACACACGCACTCTCACTTACATACACTCACGCACGAACACGCACATACACTCCCAGCTCACATAGAAAATAACAATATTTTTAAGACTGAGCAACATATATTTGCACAGTAATATTTCTGAAAGGCCTCGTAATCATTATTTAACAGTATGCTTCTGAGACAGTGATTATCATCATCATCATCATCATGTGCCCTGTTGTATGCGTTGTTGATTATGGCCATCCATATGAATCTGTCCCATGTCCTGTGATGTGGGATAAACAGTTTTGTTAACTATTTGAGGTGGGGTTGTGCAGAATGCTTTACATTTGTGTACTTTTATTGTACCTAAGCTGTTTTTTCTTTGAGTGATAATATTCCTGATTTTTTAAAAATGTTTGGTTTATGGTTATCGAGTTATCAATTACTACAACTGTTCCTGCTCTTCTGTGCAGGAAAATAATTGTGTTTAACAGGTCTTCAGTTATGCTTAGTCAAAACAGAATTTGATATGGGCAGATAAAATAACTTTCGTTTTTGCTTCAGTGCTGATAAAATATAAAAGGTTACTAAAAAGAAATAGATTCTTAGAGAGAGGGACAAAGATAAAGTGTGTGAGAAAATTGAGATTGAAGCTAAAGACAGGAATAAATGCAAAACGAGAGTATTTCTTTTACTAAAGTAATATTTAAAGTATAATTTAATAATAGTTAAAAATTATGTGCAGCTATTGATGTAATAAATGAATAAGCATGATACATGCAGTACACCTGAAATAAGCACTGTTAAATATATGCAATATTTCAAAGATCGTCGAAGCTTCTGGGAACAGATTTATTTTCACGTTGTAACGTCATAACTTCATTGATGAAATTACAGCCAGAAGACACAGTTATCATAGCTCTGAACTCCACATGTACGCCCTGTACTCCCAGCCATCCCGTTGTAATTTGCCTACTGATGTGCATGCTATCATGCTTATTAGCATGAAGTGCAATCCTGACAAGTCTGCAAGGATCTGGCTGATTCCAGAAAGGACCAGTCTGTAAAGCATTAGACGCTTTTCACCATTTCAATTTTCAGTAGGATGGCTGCTGAATTATTCATGTTTTACATGGTGCAAGAGGATAAGCCAGTGGCAGCTGTTGTAGCAAAGAGGCTGAGAGGTTGGTTGGGAGCGAGGGGAAGGGGAGACTCAGCAGTTGTTCATCCGACGATCCCTTTTCTGTCCTTATTTCAGTAACACAACTTGAACTGTCAGCTTCAACTGGCTGGTGAAAGACAAGGGGAGGGGGACATTATGAGGGGAATGAAGGAGAGAGTGGGGAGGGGGCGTATAGTTTGTTAGACAGGTTTCCACTTATCATATTGAAAACTAGAACATTATTTTTTTTTCCACAGCTCGTGAGTTGTAGCTGTCATTATACTTTCCTTCTCTGAAGTACCAAAGCGTAACGCTTATTTGTTTGTTTGTTCGTTTTGCTTGTCTGTTTGTTTCTTTTACTTCTTTGTTTGTTTGTTTTGATTGTCTTGTTTGTTACTTTTACTTCATTACACAAGATGAATGTGTTTCAAATTAGAATCACGATTTCAGCAAGACATTTCACCTACTCCTGGAACCTTATCCAGTTTCTTTCACTCTCTGTTTCTGTTATTTTCTTTCTTTTCCTTCAACCATAGCTTCCCTTTCTTTTATTTGTTTTATTCCAGTTCCTTTTCCGTTTCTGTATTCCTTTCATTTGAGTTTTTCTTCTTTTTGACAGGTATCCAAACAAGTATAAGTTAACTTTCAAATTAAATGTCACCAGAAAGAGAAAAGTAGTGACACTGCATACTATTCTTTCAAACTTCAGATAATTAATAACAGGAAACAAACAAACGAAGAAACAAAGAAAACAAACCAACCAGCCAACCAACCAGCCAGCCAACCAACCAGCCAACCAACCAACCAACCAATCAACCAACACAACAATCCAACCAACCAACCAACCAACCAACCACACCAACCAACCAACCAACCAACCAAACCCCAACCAACAAACAAATAAACAAACAAAAGGAAACAAAACGAATGAGATATTTTTAATCACACCACACCATTAAATTTGCATATTCTATTTCTCTGAGTTATCTGTCATTCATTTTCTTTTTTTTTTTACTGTACGTCCATTGAAATTAGTTTTCGAAACTTTATTTTACGAAATCAACATCCCCCCCCCCCCCCCCAAAAAAAAGTGCTAAGAGATTGTACGCAGTTTTAAACATACAGATAAAAAGATTAGTGGGGTAACTAAACATTTTCTCAATAGGTGATGATATACATTATCTGGCATAATATCAAAAATGCATATTCACTTTACATGATCAGAGAAAACCATTGCTTGATACCATTTTATCTTCCAGTCAACCCATCTCCATCACTTAAATGTTAATGGCTTAAATCTTTCACCTTTTGTGTCCTTCCCCTATACCTTACATTCAGCGTCTAATAGCAATCCAAACCATTTAACACAGTATACTTAAAAGTACCCATAACAAAGTTGTATCAACATCAAGTTAACCTAAGGTAACTACAGGCATTCACATTTTGTAAGCCAAAAGGAAAAGACTATACTGTACCTACAAAGCAACAACTTGATTAGAATGACCTACTCTCTTTATTAAATCAAGTTAGACGTTTGTTTGTGAATGCGCATTTAACTTCACTGGCCACAGGCTCTGAGTCTCAAGTATACGTAATTTGTTTCAAGGTGCAGACAATAGTAACTGGTCGATAGCAGACGACATTTGTAGTCCACTGGCTGTAGGGGATTTGTTAAACGCTAACGTGTGTGACAGTTTGGAAACTTGTTTTCTTCTTCAGCTCCTATTCCCTTTCCCAACATACTGTGTTATACACCAGGATGAAGATGTATAAGTAAATAAGAGAAGGAAAACATTTGCTTATATAATAAATTTGAGTGTGTGTGTGTGTGTGTGTGTGTGTGTGTGTGTGTGTGTGTGTGTGTGTGTGTGTGTGTGTGTGTGTGTTTTGTGTGTACATATGTGTGTGTTGTGTGTGTACATGTGTTTGTTTACACTTATTGATACTAGTTTTGGATCCACTGATGCAGATATCAGAGGGACTTATGCTGCTCAGTTTGACCATTTCGACATAATATTATCATAACCACAATGGTCTAGAAACGTTTGTAATTCTTTTTCTTGATTTACAAGACATAAAACATCTGTGTTTTTGCAACGCAGCCGCACTCTTTCACTAGTTTGCTTATAGTTTATTGCCCCATCCATCTCTTTCCCTCTCTCTCTTTTCTCTATCTCCCTCTCTCTCTCTCCCTCTCTCTGTGTCTCACTTTCTCTCTCTTGCTCTCTCACTGATCTGATCAAAATGTTGCATTTGAAGCAGTTAGAATTGTGCAAGCAAGAAAGTTAAACCATCAAACAGCACATTGGACTATATGATGATCTGTTTATTTTACTTACAGAAAGGAAACTACTTTGGTATGGCTATGTAACAAGATGCCTTGGCCTTTCTAAACCAGTCTTCCAGGGAACTCTTGAGCGAGGGAGGAGGCGAAGACTGAAGAAAAAACAACGTATTCATACTGATAACTTTGCAAAATGGACAGACAAGCCATTTGTGGAGACCCATGTTTTGTAAAACAACTGACAGAGCTGGAGGACTCTGAACAATTCATTAATGCAGCACCCATATGACTCTTTATTCATGGAGCTAAGGAAGAAGAAGATGAAGAATTCTGCCAATACCCTAAAAATTGTTCGCAGATCAGTTTCTTTCAGGTTTTCTTTTTATTAAAAACATATACCCATATATACCTATTCCTCAGATGATGGGAGTGTCTCCAAAGTGTGTCTTAACACTAGACTGTATTATGTCCATCGTTCTTACCCCTGACATATGCATTCAATTTTCTGAAAATATCGGGAATTTATTTCACACATACTGGGAAAAACAACTTTTGAGAGTAGTTTTGATATTGTTTTTCAGTTTGTTTTTGTGTTGTATTCAGTAAGAAGAGATGAATGAATGAAAGAGGAAGGGTGAAAGAGTGAAATAGAGCGCAAGGAAGAAACAAAACAGATGGGTGGTAAGAAGTTTGTTCAGTAGAATACATGCATCCACTTCTAGAGTGCAGTGCTGTACATACGCATAAACTGCAGAGAAAGAGAGAAAATGGGGGACGGTGGGAAGGGAGAGAGAGAGAGAGAGAGACAGAGAAGAGAGAGAGTGAGAGAGAGAGAGAAAAGAGTGAGAGTGAGAGAGAGAGAGAGAGTGAGAGAGAGAAGAGAGAGAGAGTGTGTGTGTGTGGAGAGAGAGTAGGCTGTAGTATTAGGTTTCAGCTTTCCTGTCCGTTTTTTCAAATTAACGTCTTTGCCATTATAAAAAAAACGACTCGTGCAAAGCAATCAAGTGGTTGGGTGGATGGAAAAAATCGCTGAATGTTCAAGTGAGTGCTTCTCAGAAGCTGCGATGATTATGGCTGGACATTTAGGGTACATCTCAAATGTACACAGGCCACACTCACCAAGCAGGATTTGATATGATCTACTAAGTAAACTTGTGTATTCTAAATCAGAATGACTGCCAGATTTCCAGCAAGTAGTAACACACACACACACACACACACACACACACACAACACACACACACACACACACACACACACACACAATACACACACACGCGTGTGCGCGCACACACACACACACTCTCTCTCTCACACACAGACAAAGACATACAAACACACACACAAAGACACACACACACTGACACACACACACACACACACACATACCCACATCCACACATAGACACAGACACAGACACACAGACACACAGACACACAGACACACAGACACACAGCACAGACACAGCACACACACACACACACACACACACACACACACACACACACACACACACACACACACACACACACACACACAAATAGACTCAGAACGTGTGATTAATTTAACAACATAAGATAGGCGCCAATTAAACTTACGTTTTCTATTGTCTGCGTGTGAAAGTGTCCCATTCCTTCTCTCTCTCTCTCTCTCTCTCTCTCTCTCTCTCTCTCTCTCTCTCTCTCACTGTGTGTGTGTGTGTGTAATGTGCAAGTGTGCGTGCCTCTGCGTGTAGTATGTGTTGTATATATACATGCTTACAGTGTGTGCATGTTTGTGTGCATGCCTTTTGGTGAGCGCCTGTTTGCGAGTGTTTCTTTGTGTTTGTGTGTTGTGTGTGTGTGTGTGTGCGTGCGTGCGTGCGTGCGTGGTGTGTGTGTGTGTGTGTGTGTGTGTGTGTGTGTGTATGTGTGTGTGTGTAAGAACACAATTGTGTTCAAAATTCTACACCTCAACTTGCACGAGATGAATTTTGAACAGGGCACTTAAAAGAAAATGAAATAGATGGAGAGGGCATGGACAGAGCCAATTAGTCCTGACCTTTGATTACCTCACTTTGTCAGGGGACAGTCCATCTCACACTTTTGTTGCGCTGTTTTGCGTCATATTCTGAAGTGTGGTATTGAAGGGCTAGTTATAAACATGATTTCACTCTTAGTTAGTGAGAACTTCATCATGCTGTGGAGCTTATTTTAGATTGAGAAATGTATATCGATAGAAATATCATGTAATATGTTGATAGAAATAAGATGAGATCATGTAAGTGCACTTGCGAATAGGCGTGTGCATAGGGAAACATTCTTATTCACATTTGCACAAATTTGAACACACATATAGACACGCACACACACACACACACACACACACACACAACACACACACACACACACAACACACACACATACACACAACAACACGGACACACACACACACACACACACAACACACAACACACACACACACACACACATAACACACAGCAACAACACACACACACACACGACACAAAACACACGCAACATACACCACCAAGACCACACACACACAGCTCACATAAAAAATAACAATATTTTTTAAGACTGAGCAACAAATATTTGCACACTAATATTTCTGAAAGGCCTCGTAATCATTATTCAACGTCTGCTTTTCAGACAGTGATTATCCTCCTCCTCCTCCTCATCCATCATCATCATGATGTGCCCTGCTGTATGGCATTGGTGACTATGGCCATCCATATGAATCTGTCCCTTGTCTCATGATGTGGGACAAACAGTTTTGTTAACTATTTGAGGTGGATTTGTGCAAAATCCTGCACATTTATGTGCTTTTATTGTATCTAAGCTGGTATTTCTTTCAGTGATAATTTTCTTGATTTTTAAAAAAATGTTTGGTCTGTGGTTATGGAGTTATCAGTTACTAGAACTGTTCCTGCTCTTTTGTGCAGAAAAATAATTGTGTTTGACAGAGTTTCACTGATGCTTAGTCAACATAGATTTAATATAGAAAGATAAAATGACTTTTGTTTTTGCATCAGTGCTGATAAAATATAAGAGGTTATTAAAAAGGAATAGATACTTAGAGAGATAGAAAGAGAGAGAGTGTGTGAGAGAATTCTGAGAGTGAAGCTAAAGACAGGAATAAATGTATTTTTCATAGTGAATTAAAGATAATTTTAAAAATATTATTAAATAATGATCGAAAATAATTTAAAATAATTAAAGATATGTGCAGCTATTGATGTAAAATGAATAAGCATGATAATGTGGTACCGTTAAATAACCACTGTTAAGGATACGCAATATTTCCAAGATCGTCAAAGCTGCTGGGAAAAATTTTGTTTCACGTCTGTAGCGTCATAACTTGATGAAATCACAACCAGAAGACACAGTTATTTTAGCTCTGAACTCCACATTCACGCCCTATACTCCCAGCCACCAGTTGTGATTTGCCTACTAATGTGCATTCTAACATCTTATTAGCATGAAGTGCAATCCTGACAAGTCTGAAAGAGCCTGGCTGATTCCAGACAGGGCCAGTCTGTGAAGAATTGGACGGTTCCACCATTTCAATTTTCAATAGGATGGCTGCTGAATTATTCATGTTTTACAAGGCGCAAGAAGATAAGCCAATGGCAGTTGTTGTAGCAAAGAGGTTGAGGGGTTGGTTGGGAGTGAGGGGAAGGGGAGACTCAGCAGTTGTTCATCGGACGATCCCTTTTCTGTCCTTATTTCAGTAATACAATTTGAACTGTCAGCTTCAACTGCTGGTGAAAGACAGAGGGGGGTGGGGGTGGGGGAGGAGGGAGAGGGGGTTATGGGGGAAGGGGATAGTAGGGGGATTATTGTTTAGACAGCTTTCCGCTTGTCATGTTGAAACTCTAACCTCATTTTTTCTTCTTCACAACTCGTGAGTTGTTACTGTCATTACACTTTCCTGCTCTGAAGTAGTAAAGCGTGACATTTGTTTGTTTGTATGTTTCTTTACTTGTTTTGGTCGTCTTGTTTTTTCTTTTACTTTTTTGTTTATTTGTTTGTTTGTTTGATTGTCTGTTTGTTTCTTTCACTTCATTACGGAAATGAACGTGTTTCAAATTAGAATCATGATTTCAGCAACACATTTCACCTACTCCTGGAAACGTATCAATTTTCTTTCACCCATTGTTTATATATTTCTTTTTCTCTTTCTTCAACCATACTTTTTTGTTTATCAGTTTCATTCTAGTTTCCTTCTTTTATTTCTTTGATTTTTTTCTTTTTGACAGGTATTTGTACAAGTATCAGTTAACTCCCAAATTAAACACCAACAGAAGGTAAAAAGTAATGATACTGTATAACATTCTTTAAAGCTTCAGAGAATAATATTTACAGTAACAACAACAACACCAACAAAAATAAAAAAGAAAAGAAAAGGCAAAAACAGACAAAAAAACAAACAAACAAACAAAAGAGAGACATTTTAAATCACGCTACATGGCTAGTTTTGCATCTTCTTTTTTTTTCTGAGATATCAATCAGTTTTTGTGTGTGCTATTGCTGCTAATTAACAGACAAAAGGTATCTGTATTTCTGTTACTCAATGCACCACATCTTTTGCACAAATTGTATCATGCTTCGTGTTCTTGATGAAAAAATGTCTTTACTTGTAAATCCAGAATTACTGGATACTCACCATATTTATCACGTAAACTTTGCATAACCTGTCTCACAAGACAATACACAATATGCCGAACATGTTGCTATACATCCACTCTTTGATCAGTTTCAAACTTTTTGTATACAAAATGAATGCATCAGAAGAAAAAAAAAAGTGTTAAGAGCTGGCACGCATGTTCAAAAATCCCAATATATAGCTTTGTGGAGTATATGAAAATTTCTCTATTTTCATAACTGATAAATGACATTATCTTGAATCTGATATTATCAAAAATGTCTAACGCTTTACGTGAACACAGAAACCATCGTCTGATTACAATTTATCTTCCAGCGAACCCAACTCCCTCACTTGAATAAGTAAACGGTTCAAATCTTGTACCTTTTGTGTCCTTCCTCTATACCTTACATTCAGCATCTAATAGTAAACCAAACCATCTTAACACAGTATATTTAAAAGTACCCATAACAAAGTTGTATCCACATCAAGTTAACCTAAAGTAACTATGGGCATTCACATTTTGTAAGCCAAAAGGAACAGACTATACTGTACCTACAAAGCAACAACTTGATTAGAATGACCTACTCTCTTTATTAAATCAAGTCAGACATTTGTTTGTGAATACGCGTTTAACTTCACTGGCCACAGGCTCTGAGTCTCAAGTATCCGTAACTTGTTTCAAGGTGCAGACAATAGTAACTGGTCGATAGCAGACGACATTTGTAGTCCACTGGCTGTAGGGAATTTGTTAAACGTTAACATGTCTGGTAGTCTGGAAACTTGTTTTCTTCTTCAGCACCTATTCCCTTTACAAACATACTGTGGTAATCACCAGGATGAAGATGTATAATAAATAAAAGAAAGAAAACGTTTGCTGATATAATAAATTACAGTAAGTAGTGTATGTGTGTGTGTGCGTTGTGTGTGTGTGGGGGGGGGAGGGGTTGCGTGTGTATTTGGTTATATTCATCCAGACTAATACAGCATCTTTTGATCATATGTCAGAGGGACTTATGTTGCTCAGTTTGACGATTTCGTCATAACATTTTCATAACCACAGTGGTCTAGAAACATTTATAACGCCTTTCCTCGATTTACAAGACGCGAACATTTATGTTTAGCAACGTAGCCACTCTCTTTCACTAGTTTGCTTACAGTTTATGCCCCACCCCTCTCTATTCCTCTCCCCCATCTCTCTCTCTTTCTCTGTCTCTCTCTTCCCCTCTCTGTTTTTCTTTCTCTCTCTCTCTCCACCTTTCTCTCTTTGTCCCTCTGCATTTCTCTCTCTGTCTGTCTGTCTGTCTGTGGCTGTGTCTGTATCTCTCTCTCTTTCTCTCCTCAGCTCTAAGTGGGTTTTAATCATTATCTCCTGATTCATTGGTAGAGACTGCTCTGATCAAAATCTTGTGTTTGAAGCAGTTAGAATTTAGCAAGCAATGAAGCTAAACCATCAAGCAGCACTTTGGAATACATGAAGATCAATTTACTTCACTTCATCATCATCATCAAGTGCCTTACCATATGGCGTTGGTGATCATGGCCCTCCATAAGTATCTATCCCTTGTTGCTGCAAGCACATCTTCCCCTCCTCTCTGTCCTCAGCAAGTCCATCCAATATTATCTCCCTGGGTCTACCTGGTGCTCTCTTTCCCTCCAGCTTTCCTGTTATGACCAGGTGCTCTAATTCCCTTTCCTCATAAAATGGCCTATAAATGTTGCCTGTCTCTACCTAATCTTCCTTATAAATGATGTTCTTGTGTCTGCCTCTATCAAGACTGTTTGCTTTCTTTGCTGTCCATGGAACTCTCAACATTCTTCTTAGAAATCACATCTCTGCTGTCTCAATTTTGTTTTGGCTTTGCTTGTTGACTGTCCATGCCTCACAACCGTATTACATTATCAGTCCTATATAACATTCAAGAAATCTCTTCCTGATGTTAATTGATAAGCATTTGTTGGTAAGGATGCTTTTCATCTTCTTGAATGTGTATTGGCTTTGCCAATTCTGCTGGCTATTTCTCATGTGCATCTGCCATCTGGTGAAATGATCGTTCCCAGATATTTAAACATCAACAGTACATATGCATCATTCATTACGTCACTTATATAAAGAAAACTACGTTGGTATGGCCATGTAATAAGATCCCATGGCCTCGCTAAACCAGTCCTCCAGGGAATGTTGAAGGAAGTAGATGGAGGTGAAGACAGAGAAAAAACACAATGTATTCATACTGATAACTTTGCGAAATGGACAGACAAACCATTTGCAGAGACTCACATTTTGGCACAACAACTGATAGAACTGGAGGAGTCTGGTGAACAATTCATTAATGCAGGGCCTCTATGATCTTCATTCATGGAGCTAAGGAAGAAGATAAAGAATTCTGTCAGTACCGTTGAAATTGTTTGCTGATCAGTTACTTGCAAGTTTCCTTTATAATTTTTTTTTATTAAAAACAAATCCATATACACCTGTTCCACAGATGATGCAAACGTTTCCAGAGGGTGTCTTAACACTGGTCTGTTTGTCCACCATTCTCACCTAAGACATTAACATGGTGTTGTTTTATTAAATGCCAGGAATTTATTTCACACATACTGGAAAATGGCGAATTTTGAGAGTACTTTTGGTAGTTGTTTTTCAGTTTGTTCATGTGTTGTTTTGAGCGAGAAAAGATGAATGAGTGAAAGAGGAAAGGTGAGAGAGCAAAACAGAGTATGGAAGAAATAAAATAGGTGGGTGGTCGAAGATTTGTTCTATAGAATACACACAGGCACTTCTAAAGGGCAGTGCAGTATATACGCATAAACAAAACTCTAGACAAAGGGAGAAAGTAAGGGGTGGATGAAAGAGAGAGAGAGAGAGAGGGCTGTCGTATTAAGTTTCAATTTTCTCAAGACAATTTCTTCGCCATTCAGATAATATATTTGGCTCCTACAAGTATTCAAGTGAGTGGGTGGATGAGAAAAAAAGCTTCAAGTTCAAATGAGTGCTCCCCTGAGTATGGCTGGACATTTAGGGAACAATACAACTGTACACAGACTATGCTTACCTACCACACACACACACATACACACACACACACACACACACACACACACACACACACACACACATCACACAACACACACAACCACACACACACACACACAACACCACAACACGCACACACACACACACACACGCACGCGCGCGCGCACGCACGCACGCACACACACACCCACACACACGCATGCACACACCGTCTAATATCACTTATAGTGAAAAGACGTTAAATCAAAGAACGAAAACACACACACACACACACACACACACACACACACACACACACACACACGTACACACACACACGTACACACACACAAACACACGCACACTTACACACACATACGCGTGCGCGCGCGCGCACACACACACACACACAAAATAGTGTCAGAACGCACAACTGATTTAACAAAATAAGACATGCACAAATTAAACTCATGTTTTCTATTGCGTTCATGTTAAAATGTCCATTTCTCATTCTGTGCCTCTATGTCTGTGTGTGTCTTTGCCTGTGTGTCTGTCTATTTGTCTGTGTGTCTGTAAGTGTATGTATGTATGTATGTATGTATGTATATATGTGTGTGTGTGTGTGTGTGTGTGTGTGTGTGTGTGTGTGTGTGTGATGTGCATGTGTGTATGCCTCTGTGTGTTCTGTGTATGAATGCTTACAATGTGCACGTGTGTGTGTGTGTGTGTGTGTGTGTGTGTGTGTGTGTGTGTGTGTGTGTGTGTGTGTGTGTGTGTGTGTGTGTGAACGTGCCTGTGTAGTAGGTAGGGGACAATTCGACGTGTACGGTAGTAGAAAGGAGACGTGTTTGTAATTTGGAGACGTCCCCAAAATACACAAAATTAAAATTGGCACAAAATTGCAAAATAAGCTTAAAATAATATACCGTTGCATATAAAATATAAATCACGTGATTTGAAAAAAAATGTCCCCTTATTACTACATATTTTGCTTGTAGTAATTTGGGGACGTCCCATAATTACTACATCCCACTGACCCTATTCTCACGCAGATAAAGTCACACAGCTTTTCAGTCTTAGTCGGTTTAAAAGCGTATGTCTCTGGCTTCTTTACTGTCTGAGATTGATCTATTGTTTTTTTTTTAAAGGATTTCTGTCTATTGTTATTGCTCTCTAAGTGCTGATGGTGCTATTGTTGCTATTTTAACCATTTTCCTTTTCAAGAAAATAACAGATTTTGTTGTCTAGCACTGCCATTAATTCTTTCTTCTTCTTCAGTGGTATTAATGTCCCAGTGTGATAACGATTAGGGACTGTCATAAGAGCCATTAATAGATTCATTGACTGAATAATTCACATTCGTGTTGATTAATTTTATGGCGTTTTGTTTTAATAGTTTAATACACTTAGTTTTTTTTAATTAAATGCTGTGTAGCTTGATTTCAATTGTTAATTCATCTATTTATTTATTGTTTTTGTATGTATGTTTGTTTGTTTGTTTACGTGTTTATGTATTTATTTATTTGTTTATTGTATCAATTCGCCAGAATGACGCCATAAGTGCTTCACCACAGACCTACCTAACATCACACAGACATGTAAATAGCCTTGTCGGACTGTTAAGGGCACTTGAGATATACTGCTCCGAGTTTGAAGTTTGTTCAGGAGGGATTCGTTGCACTCTGACAATCCCTTATGCGCTCCACCAAATCTGCCATGTGCTGTCTGAGAGACTAAGCCTGCACAATTTGTATGCGCTGTCAAGGTCTTGAAATGGAGGTGGTTGGTGGTGGTGGTAAAGGACAGCACCTATGAGACACTTGACTGACACTGCCAAAATGATTAAAACATAAAGATGGACAGTGAACTCGCCAGTTTGTTTTTATGTTGCAGGCTGGAACTGGACTGAGACATCAGACCTTGAGATCCAGGGTTCAGATCCAACAGCCAGCAGCCTGCTCAAAAATGAGAGATAGAAATTGCACCCTAAACTACACTCATACACACACACACACACACACAGCACATACACACGCACACACACATGCACGCACAGACGCACACACACACGCATGCACGCACATCACAGCATGCACGCACACTCACGCGCACACACGTATGTACACACACACGGACGTGTGTACACGCACGCACACATGGACACACATGCATGCACACACACACGCACGCAAACACGCAGACACATATGCACGCACGCACGCACCCACGCACGCACGCACTTGATACCGAATCCTTCATATACGCAAACCCCGTGTGGTAGCAAGATCTTCACAACAATACTGATGGAAAAGAAACAAAACAACAGAGAAGGAGCCAACCTACACGACCTCAAAGGTGTATTGGTTACCTTCGCGTCCATTTTCATAGACAACAAATATCTACACTGGAGGCCAACCCATGGAGATTAGAGTGTTCACGTCTCCGAGATGGAGACTGCAATATTGAAATATATGCTTGCTCCTCCTCATGCTCCTCCATTTGGTTCAGCCACACCGGGAAATGGGAGGGACATGTGAGGGACGATTCCAATTGCAGGTTTCATTCCACTGATTCTCACCAAAGTTCTCTCCAATTGATTCCTCCCAAATTCCCCCTCCCCCTTTGTTTCCCTAACCCTGAGTCCATCTCTTTAGTTCTCTCCCAAATCTCCACCCCACTGCTGTTCACCCTGAAGTTCTTTTCCATTTGTACCCTCCCAACCGCTTCCATCTTTCTCTGAGCGTCCCCCTCAAATTTCCTCTCAGTGCCCCCACTCCCCAAGATTAACCCAGAGTTCCCTGTCTTAAGTAACCCCCCCCCCCTGCCCGACCCCCCTTCATTGCTTATCTTCTCCTGAAGTTTCTTTTCCCAAATTCCCTTGTCTATAAATTCCTCCAGTGTTCCCTCCCCTTGTTCTTCTTGCCTGAAGTTTCCTTTCCTTGTTTCTTTTTGAACTTCCCATCCGCTTGTTTACTCCTCCCATCCAACAGTTTCCTCCAATTTGTCTCTCCCATAGAGTCCTCCTCCCACCCCCACCCCCCCACCCCATCCCCCCCCACCATTAATTGTTTCTCCCTATTTTCCATTCTACTTGTACACCTCCCTTCCACTTAATCCGAAGTTCTCTCCATGTTGTACCCCTCCCTCTCTGCACCTTCTTTTAGGCTCCTTTAGGTTCCCTTCCACTGCCTTCCCCCCTTCCAAACGTTCCACCGAAGTTTCCTTGTTTTGTCTCTTTGTCCTGAAGCTTATTTCCCTTTCCCGTCCTGCCCTGAAGTTCCCTCCTGCTTGATTGCCAATTCCACCCCATTGTTCCCTCACATTTGTCCATCTGCCAACCCCCCCCCCCCTCCTGAGAGTTCCCTCGCACTGGTTCTGTTCTCCTCCAGTGTTTCCTCGATTACTTCCTCTCCAAGTCTTAAGTTCCCCTCTCCTTGCTCTCCTTGCCCTGTAATTCCTTCCCCTTGGTTCTCCTTGAAGTTCCTTCCAACTTATCCTCCTTCCACCCCAAAATTACATCCCATTTATCTCCCTGGTTCTCTCCCAAATTTCCACCCCATGGTTCCCCTCCAGAATTCCCCTCACCCCCCTACACATTACCCTTGTTTCCGTTCCTCTTAAAATCCTTCCTTCTTGGTCCACTTCCTTCCTACTTTGTACTCCGCCTTTTTCTTCCTTTATTACCTCCATGTAGAGTTCTCTTCTATCGTGTCCTCCACCCTGAGTTCCTCCCTTTTTTTTTTCTTCACCCAGAATTCCCTTCCTTTGGTGCTCTCCGAAGTGTCCACTCCAAAGTTATAGTTTGTCTTTCTGTGTTACTTCCTGAAGTTCCCATCTATTTGTAAGCCTCTCCCTTAAAAACAAAAATAACCTTACCCCCGTTGTTCCTTCCCATTTGGATATTTTTTTCCCCTTCCCTGAAGTTCCCTGGAAGAGCCTTTGCCTTATCCTCCCTGGTTGACGTTGTACCCCCTTGTTCCCCTTGAATTTCCTCTCACTTGTCCCCCTCCTACTCCATTGCTTCTCTCAGACTTCCTACTACCAACTTCTCTCCAAGTTCCCTCTTTTCGTTTTTTCCTTTTAATCGTCACAACACCCTTTGTCCCCATTCCCAGAGTTTGACTTTTGTTCCCCTACCCAAATGTCGCTTCATTTGTTTCACCCTATTTAGAGTTCCCTCCCTCTTTTTACACCCACCCAGAGTTCCCTTCCTCTGTCCCCCCCCCCCCCACCTGGAGTTCCCTCCCTCTGTTTCCTTCTTCAACAAAAGTTCCTTTCATTTATTTTCCTCCTCAACCAGAGTTCCCTCCCACTGTTTAATCTCCACCCGGAGTTCACTCCTTTTCTTCCCCCCCCCCCCCCCGGAGTTCTCTCCGTCTGTTTCTTCCACGCCATCCCACCCAGAGTTTTCCTCTCTCTGTTTCCCACCACCCAGAGTTCCCTCATTCTATTTCCCCCACCCAGAGTTCCCTCCCTCTGTTTCCTACCACCCAGAGTTCCCCTACCTCTGTTACCCCCCATCCAGAGTTCACTCCCCCTATGCCGTCGTTCGCCCATTTGGAGTTCCCTTCCACTGTTCCCCTTACCCGGAGTTCCCTTCCAGTTCTACCCCACTCAAGAGTTCCCTCCATCTGTTCTCCCCCCCCATCTATAGTTCCCTTCCTCTGTTCTACCACCCTGGAGTTCTATCCTTCTGTTCTACCCCCTGGACGTCCCTTCCTCCGTTTCCCGCACATCCTGGACTTCCCTCCCTCTGTTCCCCACCCATCTGGAGTTCCCTCCCCCTGTTCTCCACCATCCAGAGTTCCCTCCCTCTGTTCTACCCTCCCGAAGTTCCCTTCCACTGTTCCCCTCCCTTTTTTTTCAAACTCACCCCCCCCCAACCAAAGGTCCCTCTGTCTATCCCCCCCCCCCCCCGAGTTCCCACTCTGTTTCACCCCCACACAAAGTTCCCTTCCACTGTTCCCCCATCCAGAGTTCCCTCCCTCTGCTCTCCACCCCTCCACCCAGATTTTCCTTTCACTGTTCCTCCTATCTGGAGTTCCTTCCGTCTGTTCCCTTTGTTCTCCACTCCCCCATCCAGAGTTCCCTCCCTTTGTTTTCCCACCCCCCAGTTCCTTTCCAGTGTTCCCCCATCCAGAGTTCCCACTCTCTGTTACCCCCCTGGAGTTCCCTCCCTGTGTTCCCGCTGTCTGTTATCCTCCGAGTTCCCGCTGTCTGTTACCCCCCCCGGAATTCCCTCCCTCTGTTTCTTCCCCATACAGATTTCCCTCCGTCTGTTACCTCCCCGGAGTTCCCTCAATCTGTTCCCCCCAACCAGAGTTCACTCCATCTGTTTCCCCCACCCAGAGTTCCCTTTCTGTTTCTCCCTCTCAAGGAATTCCCTCCCTCCGTTTCCCCGCCACCCCACACACACACCTGGAATTGCCTCTCTCTGTTCCCCCAGGGATTTCTCCTCCTGTGTACCCCCCCCCCCCCCTGGATTTCCTCACTGTTCCCCGCTCCTGAGTTCCCGCCCTCTGTTTTCCCCCTATCCAGAGTTCCCTCCTCTGTACCCCCCCCCCCCAAGCTGGAGTTCGCTCTCTCCGTTCCCTCCCCTGAGTGTCCTCCCTTTCTTACCCCCAAGTTCCCTCCCCTGAGTGTCCTCCCTTTCTTACCCCCAAGTTCCCTCCCCTGAGTGTCTTCCCTTTCTTACCGCCAAGTTCCCCCCTCCCTCTGTTCCCTGCCCCCAGCCCCTGAGTTCACTCACCTGGAGTTCTCTCCCTCTGTTCCCCACCCACCTGGAGTTCTCTCCCTCTGTTCTCCACCCCACCCCCACCCTATTTGGAGTTCCCTCCCTCTGTTACCCCCTGGAGTTCCCTCCCTCTGTTTCTTCCCCACCCAGAGTTGCCTCCATCTGTTACTATTCCTGAGTTTCCTCTACCTGTTACCCCCACCTGGACTTCCCTCCATCTGTTCCCCACCCAGAGTTCCCTCCCTATGTTTCTTCCTCACCCAGAGTTCCCTCCCTCTGTTCACCCCACCTGGAATTCCATCCCTCTGGTTTCCCCTCCCGAAATTCCCTATCTCTGTCTCCCCCCCTAGTTCCTTTCCTCTGTTCCCCCATCCAGAATTTCCTCCCTCTCATCTCCAACCCCCCCCCCACCTAGAGCTCCTGTCCACTATTCCCCTCCCTCTGTTCTACCCCCCTGAAGTTCTTCCCTCTGTTCTACAGCCCCTGGAATTCCCTCCCTTTGTTCTACCCCCTGGAGTTCCCCTCCCTCTGTTATACCCCCCCCCCCCCCGAGTTCCAGCCCTCTTTCTTCCCCCATCTGGAGTTCCTTCCCTCCGTTCTCCTCCACCCGCACTTCCCTCCCTTCGTTCTCCCCCTACCCGGTTCCCCCTCTCTCTGTTCTCCCCGATGCAGTTCCTTCCATTCCTTTGTTTTCCCCCCTCCTGAGTTCCCTCCCTCCGTTCTCTCTCAGCTCCACTCCAGAGTTCCCTCCCTCTGTTCTTCCCGTCTCAGGAGTTCCCTCCCTCTGTTGTACACATCCTGGAGTTCCCTCCCTCATTCCCCCCACCGGAATTCCCTCCTGTTTCCCCCCCCCACCCTTCCAGAGTTCCCCTCCTTCTGTTCTCCCCCTCCATCCAGAGTTCCCTCCATCTTTTCTCTCCACCCCCATCCAGAGTTCTCCCCCCTGCCTGGAGTTCCCTCTCTTCCTTTCCCCCCACCCAACCCAGGGTACTTTCCCTCCATTCTTCTCCTCCCCGATTTCTTTCCTCTGTTCTCCCCCCCCCCCCCCCCGCATCTGGAGTTCCTTCTCTCATTTCTCCCCCTCCAGAGTTCCCTCCCTTTGTTCTTCCCCTCCAGAGTTCCATCCCTCTGTTCTCCCTACCCGTCTGGTGTTTCTCCCTCTGTTTCTCCCTTCCCTCTGTTCATTGAGTTCCCTCCCTATGTTCTCTCCCCCCCCCCACCTCCAGAGTTCCCTCCATTTATCCCCTCTCTACAGAGTTCGCTCCCTTCGTTTTCTCCACCCCGAGTTTCCTCCGTCTGTTCTCCCCCCATCCGGAGTTCCCTCCCTCTGTTCTCTCTCCCCAATGAGTCCCCTCTCTCTCTTCCATCGGGATTTTACTCCATCTTTTCACCCCAACCCAAGTTCAATCCCTCCATTCCCCCAGCCTACCAGGATTTACCTCCGCTTCCCCCACCCCACCCAGATTGCCATCGCTCCTACCCTCATTTCTCCCCCTCATCCAAAGTTTCCTCACTCATTTCTCTTTCCCCTCCCCCCCCCCCCCCCCGCGTCCTGAGTTCCCACCCTCTCTTCTCCCCCCCGTTCTGAGTTCCCTCCCTCTCTTCTCCCGCCCCCCTTTCCTGATCCGGAGTTCCCTCCCTCTGTTCTAACCGCCCCCATCTGGAGTTCCCTCCCTCTCTTCTCCCACCCTCCTCCCCCCACGGCCTGAGTTCCCTTCCTCTTTTCCCTCCCTCTCTTTTCCCGCCCCCCCCATCCGGAGTTTCCTCCCTCTTTCTCCCGCCCCTACCCCCCACACCCGGAGTTCCCTCCCTCACTTCTACCCCCCATCCTGAGTTCCCTCCCTCTGTTCTCCCTCCCCCTCCTCCCCACGTCCATAGTTCCCTCCCTCTGTTCTCCGCCCTCTCCCGCCCCCCTTACCCCACGTCAGGAGTTCCATCTCTTCTCCCCCCCCCACCATCTGGAGTTCCCTCCCTCTCTTCTCCCTCCCATCAGGGTTACTTCTCTGCCCCCCCCCCCCCCCCGCCATCCGAATTTCACTCCCGTTTCCCCCATCCCGACTTCCATCCCTCTCCACCTCCTCCCAACAACCGAAGTTCCCTCTCCCCACCGTCCTGAGTTCCCTCCCTCTGTTCTCCCTCCCATCCGGAAATCCCTGTTTCCATTCAAACCGGGAGTTCCCTCCCTCCCTCTTCCCCCAAGTTCCCTCCCTCCGTTCTCTACCCCCCCCCCCCTGGAGTTCCTCCCTCTGTTCCCCCCTCCATCCAGAGTTCCCCACCCCTGTGTTCCCTCCCTGTGTTCTCCCACCGTCCGGAGTTCCTTCTGTCTCTTCTCTCCCCCCATCTGGAGTTCCCTCCCTCTGGAGTTCTCTCGCTCTGTTCCCCACCCCCTGGAGTTCTCTCGCTCTGTTCCCCACCCCCTGGAGTTCTCTCGCTCTGTTCCCCACCCCCTGGAGTTCTCTCGCTCTGTTCCCCACCCCCTGGAGTTCTCTCGCTCTGTTCCCCACCCCCTGGAGTTCTCTCGCTCTGTTCCCCACCCCCTGGAGTTCTCTCGCTCTGTTCCCCACCCCCTGGAGTTCTCTCGCTCTGTTCCCCACCCCCTGGAGTTCTCTCGCTCCGTTACCCACCCCCTGGAGTTCTCTCGCTCCGTTACCCACCCCCTGGAGTTCTCTCGCTCCGTTCCCCACCCCCTGGAGTTCTCTCGCTCCGTTCCCCACCCCCTGGAGTTCTCTCGCTCCGTTCCCCACCCTCTGGAGTTCTCTCGCTCCGTTCCCCACCCTCTGGAGTTCTCTCGCTCCGTTCCCCACCCTCTGGAGTTCTCTCGCTCCGTTCCCCACCCTCTGGAGTTCTCTCGCTCTATTCCCCACCCTCTGGAGTTCCCCTCGCTCTGTTTCCTCCCAAACCTGGAGTTCCATTCCTCCCTCCGTTTCCCTCAGTTATCCAGAGTTCCCTCCCTCTGTTCTCTCCCACCCAACCTGGAGTCCCTCCCTCTGTTTCACCATATCCAGAGTTCCTCCCTCTGTCCCTTCCCTCCCCCCCCCCCCCGAGTTCCCTCACTCTTCCATTCCCTGAGTTCCCTCCCTCTTCCCACACCCCCGTAAGTTCCCCCCCTCTGTTTCCTGCACTCCCCCCACCCCCCATCCCAAGTTCCCTTCTTTTGTTCTCCTTCCCCCATCCGAAGTTCCCTCTCTGTTCTCACCCCCTATCTGGAGTTCCCTCAATGTTCTCTCTCCCCCCCCCCTCTAGAGCTGCCTCCCTCTGTTCTAGCCCCATCCGGAGTTCTCTGTTCTTCCCTCGTCCGGAGTTTCCTCCCTCTGTTACAAGATCTGAACGAAAACTACCTGGACAGGGAAACGGCGTTAGCTGAAGGCAATTGGCTTTTCGTCTCGGTTTCTCGTTGGTTTTTCGTCTTGCTGGTTTCTCGTCTCGTTGTTTCTCGTCTCACTGGTTTCTCGTCTCGTTCTTCTCGTTGTCCTCGCTGTCGTTCTCGTTCTTCTCGTTGTCCTCGTTGTCGTTGTCGTTCTTCTCGTTGTCCTCGTTGTCCTCGTTGTCGTTCTCGTTGTCCTCGTTCTCGTTGTCCTCGTCTTGTCGTTTTCGTTGTTCTCCGTTCTCGTTGTCCTCGTTCTTGTCGTTTTCGTTGTCCTCGTTGTCTCGTTATTGTCGTTTTCGTTGTCCTCATTGTTCTCGTTGTCCTCGTTATTGTCGTTTTCGTTGTCCTCGTTGTTCTCGTTGTCCTCGTTATTGTTTTCGTTGTCCTCGTTGTTCTCGTTGTCCTCGTTATTGTCGTTTTCGTTGTCCTCGTTGTTCTCGTTGTCCTCGTTATTGTCGTTTTTCGTTGTCCTCGTTGTTCTCGTTGTCCTCGTTATTGTCGTTTTCGTTGTCCTCGTCGTTCTCGTTGTCCTCGTTATTGTCGTTTTCGTTGTCCTCGTTGTTCTCGTTGTTCTCGTTGTCCTCGTTATTGTCGTTTTCGTTGTCCTCGTTGTTCTCGTTGTCCTCGTTATTGTCGTTTTCGTTGTCCTCGTTTTCTCGTTGTCCTCGTTATTGTCGCTTTCGTTGTCCTCGTCGTTCTCGTTGTCCTCGTTATTGTCGTTTTCGTTGTCCTCGTTGTTCTCGTTGTCCTCGTTATTGTCGTTTTCGTTGTCCTCGTTGTCCTCGTTATTGTCGTTTTCGTTGTCCTCGTTGTCGTCCTCGTTGTCGTTCTCGTTGTCCTCGTTGTCGTTCTCGTTGTCCTCGTTGTCGTTGTCGTTCTCGTTCTCGTTCTCGTTGTCCTCGTCGTTTTCGTTGTCCTCGTTTTCGTTGTCCTCGTTGTCGTTTTCGTTGTCCTCCTCGTCCTCGTCCTCGTTGTCGTTCTCGTTCTCGTTCTCGTTCTCGTTGTTGTCGTTGTCGTTCTTGTCATTCTCGTTCTTGTCGTCGTTGTTCTCGTTGTCGTTGTTGCTCTTCTCGTTGTCGTTCTCTCTGTTGTTCTTCTCGCTGTCGTTTTTCTCTGTTCTTTTCGTTGTTGTTGTTCTCCTTGGTATTGTTGTTCTCCTTGGTATTGTTGTTCTCGTTGTCTTTTGTTGTTCTCGTTGTTCTTGATGTTTTTTTTCGTTGTCGTCCTCGTTGTTCTCGTTGTCGTCGTTCTCGTCGTCGTCGTTGTTCTTCTCGTTGTCGTCGTTGTCGTTCTCGTTTGTCGTTATTCTTCTCGTTGTTGTCGTTGCTGTTCTCGTTGTCGTCCTTGTTATTGTTATCGTTGTCGTTGTTCTTCTCTTTGTCGTCGTTGTTCTTGTTCTCGTTGTCTTTGTTCTTCTCATCGTTCTTTTCGTTGTTGTTGTTCTTGTTTTTGTTGTTCTCGTTTTTTTTTTTCTCGTTGTTGTTCTTGATTTATTTTTTCGTTGTCGTCGTAGTTCTCGTTGTTGTTCTTCTCGTTGTCGTCGTTGTCGTTCTTCTCGTTGTCGTCGTCTTTGTTCTTGTCGTCGTTATTGTTCTTCTCGTTGTCGTCGCTGTCGTTCTTTTCGTTGTCGTCGTCGTTGTTCTTCTCGTTGTAGTTGTCGCCGTTGTTCTTCTCATTGTCGAAGTTGTCGTTCTTCTCGTTGTCGTAGCTGTTGTTCTTCTCGTTGTTGTTATCGTCGTTCTTCTCGTTGTCGTTGTTCGCGTAGTCGTTCGCGTTGTTTTTCTCGTTGCCGTCGTTGTCTTCCTGTTATCGTCGTTGTTCTCGTTGTAGTTGTTGTTCTCGTTGATTGTCGTTGTTCTTCCGTTCTTCTCGTTGTTGTCGTTTTTCTTCCGTTCTTCTCGTTGTCGTCGTTCTTCTTCCGTTCTTCTCGTTGTCGTCGTTCTTCTTCCGTTCTCCTCGTTGTCGTCGTTGTTGTTCTGTTCTTCTCGTTGTCGTCGTTGTTCTTCTGTTCTTCTCTTGTCGTCCTTGCTCTTCTTGTTGTCTTTTGTTATTCTTCCCGTTGTCGTCGTTATTCTTCTCGTTGTCGTCCTTGTTGTTCTTCTCGTTGTCGTAATTATTCTTCTCGTCTTCGTTGTTTTTTCTCGTTGTCGAAATTGTTCTCGTTGTCGTTCTTCTCGTTGTTGTCGTTGCTGTTCTTCTCGTAGTCATCCTTATTATTATCGTTATCGTTGTTGTTGTCGTTGTTGTGATTGATCTCGCTTTCGTTGTTCTTCTCGTTGTCATCGTTGGTGTTCTTTTCGTTGTCGTAGTTGTTCTTGTTGCCCTTGTTATTCTTCTCATTGTCGTCTCTGTTGTCCTTCTCGTTAGCGTCCTTGTTGTACTTCTCGTTGTCGTCGTTGTTGTTCTTCTGTTCTTCTCGTTGTCGTCGTTGTTCTCGTTGTCATTGCTGTTCTTCTCGTTGTCGTTCTTGTTATTGTTATCGTTGTTCTTCTCGTTGTCATCGTTGTTCTTCCCGTTGTTGTCGTTGTAATTCTCGTGGTCGTCCTTGTTGTTCTCGTGGTCGTCCTTGTTGTTCTTCCCTTTGTCGTCGTTGTTCTCGTTGTCGTCGTTCTTCTCGTTGTAGTTGTCGTTCTTTTCATTGTATTTGTCGTCGTTGTTCTTCTCGTTGTCGTCGTTATTGTTCTGCCCGTTGTAGTAGTTTTTCTTCCCGTTGTTGTCGTTCTTCTCGTTGTAGTTGTTTTTCTTCTCGTTGTCGTCGTTGTTCTCGCGTTGTCGTCTTTGTCGTTCTTCTCGTTGTAGTTGTTCTCGTTGTAGTTGTTCTTCTCGTTGTCGTCGTTCTCGTTGTTTTTATTCTCATTGTCGTCGTTGTTCTTCTCGTTGTAGTTGTCGTCGTTGTTCTTCTCGTTGTCGTTGTTCTCGTTGTTGTTCTTCCCGTTGATCTCGTTGCAGTTGTTTTTCTTCTCGTTGTCGTTGTTCTTCTTCCGCGTTGTCGTCTTTGTTGTTGTTCTCGCGTTGTCGTCGTTGTTCTTCTCGCATTGTCATCGTTATTCTTCTCGTAGTAGTTGTCGTTTCTTCTCGTTGTCGTCGTTCTCGTTTTTTATTCTCGTTGTCGTCGTTGTTCTTCTCGTTGTAGTGGTTCTTCTCGTTGTCGCTGTTGTTCTCGTTGTCGTCGTTGTTCTCGTTGTCATCGTTGTTCTCACTGTCGTTCTTGTTATTCTTATCGTTGTTTTTGTTCTCGTTGTCTTTGTTGTTCTCGTTGTCGTTCTTCTCGTGATCGTCCTTGTTGTTGTTCCCGTTGTCGTCTTTGTTGTTCTCGTTGTCCTTGTTGCTCTTCTCGTTGTTGTATTTCTCGTTGTTGTCCTTGTTGTTCTCGTTGTCCCTGCTGTTCTTGTTGTTCTTCTCGTTCTTCTCTATGTTGTTTTCGCGTGTAGTTCCTCTAGTTGTTCTCTTCGTTGTTGTTCTCTTCGTTGTTGTTCTCGTCGTTGGTGTTCTCGTCGTTGTTTTGTTGTGTCGTTCTCGATGTGTTATTCTCGTTGCTGTTCTCGTTGTTGATCTCGTTGTTCTCTTCGTTGCCGTCGTTGTTGTTCTCGCGTTGTCGTCGTTGTTCTTCCCGTTGTCATCGTTGTTCTTCTCGTTGTAGTTGTTCTTCTCGTTGTCGTCGTTGTTCTTGCTGTCGTAGTTGTTCTCGTTGTCGTCGTTCTTCTAGTTGTTGTCGTTGTCGTCGACTTCGCTCTTCAGGTTGTTGTTCTTCTCGTTGTCGTTCTCGATGTCGTCGTTGCTGTTCTTCGCGTTGTCGTAGTTGTCATCGTTGTTCTTCTCGTTGTCGTAGTTGTAGTCCTTGTTCTTCTCGTTGTCATCGTTGTTCTTCTCGTTTGTCGTTGTTCCTCTTGTCGTCGTTGTTGTTCTTCTCGTTGTCGTCGTTGTTCTTCTCGTTGTCGTCGGTGCAGTTCTCGTTGTTGGTGCAGTTCTCGTTGTCGTCGCTGTTCTTGTTATCACGTTCTTCTCGTTGTCGTCGTTGTTCTTCTCGTTGTCGTCGTTTTTTCTCGCTGTTGTCGTTATTCTTCTCGTTGTCGTTGTTCTCGTTGTCGTCCTTGTTCTCGTTGTCGTCCTTGTTCTCGTTGTCGTCTTTGTTGTTCTTCTGGTTGTTCTCGTTCTCGTTTTCGTAGTTCTCGTTGTTCTCGTTCTTTTCGTTGTTCTTTTCGTTGTTGTTCTCGTTGTTGTTATGGTTGTTGTTGTTCTGGTTGTTCTCGTTGTTATCGTTGTTGCTGTTCTTCTCGTTGTTGTTCTCGTTGTCGTTTTTCTCGTTGTCGTCGTTGCTGTTCTCGTTGTCATCGTTGTATTTCCCGTTGTCGTCCTTCTCGTTGTCGTCGATTTTCTTCACGTTGTCGTTGTTGCTGTTCTCGTTCTTGTTGTTGTCGTTGTTGTTCTCGTTCTTGTTCTCGTTGTTCTCGTTGCTGTTCTCGTCGTTGTTTTCGTTGTTGTTGTTCCCGTTGTTGTGTTCTCGTTGTTGTTCTCGTTTTTGTTGTTTCGTTGTCGTCCTCGTTGCTGTTGTTTTCGCTGTTGTTCTCGTTGTTATCGTTTTATTGTCGGTGTTCTCGTTGTTTGTTCTCGATGTTCTAGTTGTTCTCGTTGTTATTGTTCTCGTTATTGTTCTCGTTTTCTCGTTGTTCTCGTTGTTCTTGTTGTTCTTGTTGTTCTCGTTGGTGTTCTCGCTGGTATTGTTCTCGTTTTTGTTGTTCTCATTTTGTGTTGTTGTTCTCGTTGTTTTCGTTATGGTTCTCGACGTTGTTGTTCTTCTCATTTGTTGTCGTCGTTGTTCTCGTTGTCGTTTTGTTCTTCTCGTTGTAATTGTTCTCGTTGTCATCCTAGTTGTTCTTGTTTTCATCTTTTTTGTTCTTCTCGTTGTCGTCCTATTGTTCTTTTCGTTGTCATTGTTGATGTTCTTCTCGTTTGTTGTTGTTGTTCTCGTTGTTATTGTGTTTTCGTTGTCGTTGTTGTTCTTCTCGTTGTCGTCCTTGTTCTTGTCGTCGTCGATTTTCTTCTCGTTGTCGATTTTCTTCTCGTTATCGTCTTTAATTTTCTTCTCGTTGTCGCCATCGATTTTCTTCTCGTTGTCGTCGTTCTCATTGTCGTCGTTGTTCTCATTGTCGTCGTTGTCGTTCTTCTCGTTCTTGTTCTCGTTGGTGTTCTCGCCGTTTTCTCGTTGTCATTGTTCTTGTTTTTCTCGTTGTTGTCGTTTAGTTAGTTGTTCTCATTGTTGTTTCTCGTTGTTGTTGTGGTTCTCGTTGTTCTGTCGTTGTGTTTCTCGTTGTTGTTTGTTCGTTGTTCTCGTTGTTGGTGTTCTCGTTGTTCTCGTTGTTGGTGTTCTTGTTGGTGTTCTCGTTGTTTTGTTGTTCTCGTTGTTTTTGTTGTTTTCGTTGTTTTTGTTCTTCTTGTTGTTTTGTTGTTCTTGTTCTCGTTGTTATTCTCGTTTGTTCTCGTTATCGTTCTCGTTGTTCTTCTCGTTGTCGTCGTCGTTGTTCTTCTCGTTGTCTTTGTCGTTCTTCTCGTTGTCGTTCTTGTTCTCGTTTGTCGTCCTTGTTGTTCTTCTCGTTGTCATCGCTGATGTTCTTCTCGTTGTCGTCCTTGTTGTTCTCGTTGTCGTCGTCGATTTTCTTCCCGTTGTCGTCCTTGTTTTTTCTTCTCGTTGTCGTCGTCGTTGTTCTCATTGTTGTTGCTCTCGATGTCGTTGTTCCTCTTATTGTCGTCGTTGTTCTTCTCGTTGTTGTTCTCGTTGTTCTCGTGGTTTTTCTCGTTATTGTTTTTCTGGTTGTTTTTCTCGTTGTCGTCGATGTCGTTCTCGTTGTCGTTGTCGTTCTCGTTGTCGTCGTTGTCGTTCTTCTTGTTGTGATCCTTGTTGTTCTCGTTGTCGTCCTTGTTCTCGTTGTCATCGATTTTCTTCTCGTTGTCGTCGTCGTTGTTCTCATTGTCGTTGTTCTTTTCGTTGTTGTTGTTGTTCTCGTTTTCTCGTTGTCATTGGCATCGTTTTTCTAGTTTTTCTCGTTTTTCTCGTTGTCGTTCTCGTTGTTGTTCTCGTTGTTGTTCTCGTTGTTCTCGTTTTGTCGTTGTTCTCGTTGTTTTTCTCGTTGTTGTTCTTGTTGGTGCTATCATTGTCCTCGTTGTTGGTGTTCTCGTCGTTGGTGTTCTCATTGTTGTTTCGTTGTTTTTCTCGCTGTTGTTTTCGTTGTTTCGTTGTTTTTGTTGCTCTCGCTGTTGCTGTTGTTGTTCTCGTTGTTTTCGTTGTTGTTGTTCTCGCTGTTGTTGTTCTCGTTGTTGTTATCGTTCTCGTTGTTCTCGTTGTTCTTCTCGTTGTCGTTGTTGTCATTCTTCTCTTTGTCGTCCTTGATGTTCTCGTTGTCGTTCTCGTTGTCGTTCTCGTTGTCGTTTCGTTTCGTCGTCGTCGTTGTCGTCGTTGTTCTTCTCGTTGTCGTCGTTGTTGTTCTTGTTGTCGTCCTTGTTCTTGTCCCCGTTTTTCTTCTCGTTTCTTCTCGTTGTCGTCATCGTTGTTTTTCTCGTTGTCGTTGTTCTCGTTGTCGTTGTTCTCGTTGTTGTTGTTCTCATTGTTGTTGTTCTCGTTGTTGTTCTCGTTGATGTTGTTGTTCTAGTTGTAGTTGTCGTTTTCAACTGCGTAATAATAACAATCATGGATTTTCTTTTATTGCATATTGGTCGGCTTTTCTTCTTGTTTTGTGTGTTTCTCTACTTGTTTGCGTGTTTTTTAAAATTTGTTTATGTAATTTCGGTTTTGTGTTGTTTTGTTTTATAGTGCAAGCTTTGTAATTGTTTTTTCTTCTTGGTCAGTTTTATGCCGTATCTGTTGTTGTTGTTCTTGTTGTGCTTTGTTGTTATTTTTCCCTCTTCCTCTTCTATTTTTCTTGTTGTCCTTGTTTTTGCTTTTCTTGTTCGTGTTCCCTTGTCTTTTTCATTTCCTCTTCATCTTTTTGCTCCTTTTTAATTTACATATTTTTTGCGTGTTTTTTTTTTTTTTTTCTTGTTTTCTTGTTTGGTTTCTTCTTCTTGTTTCTTTTTCTGGTTTTTATAACATATGTAATGGAAGACTTACTTAGTTTTGATCTTCCTGCTGCTGCTGCTACTTTTTACGATGCAGAGCGAATGCTGCTATACTGGCGTGATGTGAGGTCATTACGGGCAAAATGCAACAATGTGAGACCAAAATTGTATGTGCAAAGACTTACACAAAATACATAAATAGACAAATTAGAAAAGTCCAAATGATTTAACGTAAATGGATACAGACATGCAAGGTAGACAGTGGATGCATGCGTAGACATGTCGATAGACAGGGGCGGACAGAGGGATGGAAGTACAAGATTCCACGACAAAAGAACTGCCTCTGGCAAAATCGTGCAGAGAACTTGCTTTCATAGGAAAACAAAAACACATGCACACACCAGAAAAACAATCAAAACCGACAATCAATTAGTCATGCACACCTAACATACAAACAAGCCTGTTAGTGTCTGAACGGTTGCACAGTCGCACGAATCTGGCACAGATTCAAAAGTGTTCTGGAAACTTAACCAGCATTTCAGGTCACTACACTCAAATTAGGGACTATTTTCGTTTATGTTTAAAAATGGACTCTCTTGGTTTGAAGGATGTACCATTTTGCGCTGTATAACTAACATTTCACAACAAGAAAGAAAATCTCAGTTGGACAATTTTCTCGTCGCTTTGAGCGAACAAACTAGACGGGATTGGATTGGATGGCATTGACTCATTGTTTTTGGACGTAACGCAGTTTCACCAGGTAAAATGGGGATTGACCTTCATGGAGAAAGCACATCGCCATTGCACGGCGCCACCTCCCTTTGTTATGTCTATATGCATGTATTTTTGTTTACCTAAGGTTTTTTTGCCAAGGAACACTACTTTGCTGCCGCAGGTTTTTCAACACAAAGCACATCGCCATCGTACGGCGCCACCTCCGTTTGTTTATATCTATATGCATGTATTTTTGTTTACCTAAGGGTGTTTTCTTTTGCCAAGGAAAATTTTGCTGCCGCAGATGTTCAACATGCCCAAATATAGCATCTCCGTTTATTACGATCGTTATTACTGTTTAAAGCCCAGCTGCCTGCGCAGAACTATATCAGTGCTACAACCATAGCAAAATGTACACATCTCGATGACCCTGACAAAAAAATGGAAAGGAAATCAAGTACAGATAACAATGCATTCGCATACTAATCTAAAGATATGCTCCCGACATTGATCATTCGCTTAAATCTATCTCCATGAGGTTTTAAAAACAAAGATCACTAACGACACTAAAACATATAAAAACATGGCCTACATTACCAAAAATTGCCTCTGCCTATCGTGTTTCCTTAGAGCCAAAAATATAGTCAATACCTGAACCAACAACAATATCAATAGAGAGCATGAAAGACTGCACAGACACAAATAGGTCAATAGACCAGCATAGCAGAATATGACAGGAAGAAATGATAGAAAGAAAAGGAACAAGGAAGAAACAGAATGAGAGAAAGGGGGAAATTTCTAGCACTGAATTTTCCGAGGGGTGGGGATGCCATCTGAACTAAAGATCCTCCGGCATCCACACCCCACCCCACACCCTTTTTCGGGTACAGCATTTCGGTTTAGTATGTCATCTGAAAGACTACACTCAGACCACCGCTCAAGGTGTAGTGGAGGGAGGAGAAAAATCACCGTCCGATGGGAACATAACTTGGATTTCTAGGCATGTACAATTTCCACTAGGCCATAGTCTGTTTAAATCCAGTTTTGGATTGTGCTTTCGTAGTATTTGTCGCATGAAACCAGAAGAATCAACACAGAGTTTGAAACTGTGTGGTCAAGGTCACAACAGATGACCATCTCTGTACTCCTCGGTAGTATACTTGTCAATGTCATCGCTTGTTAGGCAAGAGGACTAGTGTTCAAATCTCCGCCGGTGATTTTTTTCTTAAGTTAGGTAGAAACCTCAGGATTTCGCTTATGAGAAGGGTTTAGTAGTGGTAGGCCTCCGTCAGTCGACGTCGACTATGGATGATGCGCCCTAGTGTCGTGTCGATTCGAGTTGACGCCTCTGGAGCAGCATCCGCTGTGGCTGGTAAGACCGATGCAGGAAAGGCAGTCTTTGCGACATTGGATGCATGTATGGAAGCTGGCATGGGATTGCCTTCCCTAGAGCTTGCTTTCCACCTGGCTCTCACCTCAGCTAAGGTCTGATCTTCTTTTCCCCTAACCAGAGTTGTTTCTGGAGCACACTTCGCCATCTATTGCGATCGGCTCTGTGTTGATGTCCAAAGCTGTCATACCGCACTTTTGGGGGCGGCCAACAGATCTCTTGTCGGAGGCTAGTTCACCGTAAAGGTTATCTTTTTGAGATACGGCCATCCTTCCGCCGCACATGGCCAAGCCAGAGCAGTCTGCGTTGTCTGAACAGTGTGTGCATAATGGGCAGACCAGCGCATGCTAGGACCTGGGCGTTTGGTAATTTGTCGCTCCACACATTCATAGGCAGCAACTTAACGCACGTGCGCTTTTAAGGACAGGCACACGCACGCACGCACACACATACATACACACAATCACTCACACGACACATACACATATCACCGCGCACACGCACAACACACACACACGCGCACACACACGCGCACACACACCAGCGCACACATACGCTCACACACACGCACACACACACGCACACACACACGCACCACACACACACGCACGCACACACCACACGCACACACGCACACGCACACGCACACACGTTCTGTTCAGTTACCTTTGTCGAATACATGCAGGGCCTTTAGATGTGTGGCTGTGTGGTTTGTCAGCCACGTTGACAAAGACAGACGTCAGTTTTCGTCCTTTGCTGTAAAGCAGAAAAGTCCTGGAACTCATCAGTACTTCTGCTCTGGGGATGTCTGGAATGGTGTCCAGCTTAGACGCTCATGAAGTTTCTTTAGTCATCTGTCAGTAAGGAGAAGGTATCAAATGTATTCCTATTATCTGTGCGTGTGGTGGTGGTGGTGGTGGGGTTGGTGTTGGTGTGTGAGGGGGTGTGTTGGTGGTGGTGTGGTGGTGTGTGGTGGTGTGGTGGTGGTTGGGGTGGGTGATGTGGTGGTGTGGTGGTGTGGGTGGTGGTGGTGATGGGTGATGGTGTGTTGTGGTGGTGGTGTATGGTGGTATTGGTTGGTGGTGGTGGTGTGTGGTGGTGTGGTGTTGCCTGTTAGATGTGTGATGATGGTGGTTTCCTGAAGTTGAGTTCTCAATTGATTTCAACATTCATGAATTGAAAAAATTTCATGTAAAAGAATGTTTTGTCCGTTATGCTTTTGTATATGTACAAGGTCTGTACAGACATACATTAATACATTTTGTTGTATACGTATGTTTGCAGAAGTGTGAAGCAGGACTCCTGCCAAAGATAAAAGACATGCAGTGTCTTCATCTGAGGGAGACACGATGGATGAGCAGACACATCATCCAGCATCGTCTCAGCAAGACCATCAACATGCTCAGAATGCTGAACAACGTGTGGAGGTTCCCTCAAATCATTATGTGCCCTGCCGCATGGCGTTGGCGATCATGGCCTTCCATACGAATCTATCTTTTGTGGCTGCAAGTACATCTCCCGCCTTCTTTCTTCATCCACTCCACAAGTCTGTTCAGTATTTTCTCCCTAGGTCCACTTTGTGTTATTTTTGCCTCTTCCTTTCATGTTGTGACTAGGTACTCTAATTTCTCTTGCCTTATGAAATATCCTATAAATGTTGCCCGTCCTTCCCCAATCCTATTCATTAATGTTCTTTTTGTATTTGCCTCTTTGAAGACTGTCTCGTTTGTTTTCTTTGCTCTCCATACAACTCTTAACATTCTTCTTAGAAACTACATTTCAGCTGCCTCAATCTTGTTGACATTGCGTGTTGATTGTCCACGCTTCACATCTGTACAAGATCGGTTCGATATAACATTGAAGAACTCTCCCGTGCCAATCGACAGGGATCTATGGTCAAGAACACTGAATGCTTTCTTAGCCTGTCCGGCTCTGCTGGCATCTCCAAAGTGCATCTGCCGCCTGGTGACATGACTGGAGGACTGGATGACATGGTGGTCGGTGAAGGACAAGAAATCCCTTCATGCAGAGTGGCGGCAGATGGCACAGCATGATGGGACAGGTTTTTTTTTAATTTGGGGAACAGTCATCTCACCAGTCCCCCCAAATGCAATACAAATACACAGTGGAATTGTACAAGGGCCGTATCTTTTTCACCCCACTTTAAGGCTCAGAATGATGGAGGATGACAGAGCGACCTTATCAAGCTGTCAACCCTACACACAAGAAATACTTTGAAGAATCGGAGGAATCATCTGGCCTAACACCATCTCTAACCAGTAACTACTCGAAGAGAGCAGAATCACATTATCCAGACTGCCCTTCCCTGGACATAATGAAAAAAATGATAACAGTAAGGAGCCAAATCTTGATTCAAGATTCCAATCAAAACACGCACCCCGATCATTCACCAAAGCAATCGTCCAACAACGACCAAACCTCCAGGACACAAACACAAGCAAACTGGTGTGGCGGGTGGAGTGGGGAACAGGACACGAGTAGGGCGTGTGACCTCTGACCCAAGCCGTCATCTTCGTCTCACGCACACACACACACGCACGCGCGCGCGCGCGCGCACACACACATGCACGCGAACGCACACACACACACACGCACGCACGCACGCACTCACATACATGCACGCACGTACACACACGCATGCACATATACGCACGCACACGCACACGCACACCAGATGCTAAGTTAGAGGACACCCAAGCCTGTTTGACAAATGACCCCTGACCCAAGCTGTCTTCTGTCATTTTTTTTCCACCAAGACCCCAGAAAAGCAAGAAGACTAATTGGATCTCAGAGGAATGGAACTGAGAAGTGAACCTTTATCTCCAATACCGATAGTGTTTTGGCCAGGTCAGCCGGGCGAATGTTCTGCTCTTCACGACTTTCAACTGCCGTGGATTCTTTAGAGTGCGCAGGCCAGAAAGGTACGCGAGTTCGATTCGTTTTTCATCCCCTTCCGAAGGGCTAGATGTCCAGTTCGATTTTCCGGTCAAACTAAGGAGAAAAGACGACGCCTCTACGGTAAACGAAACCTGGAGCCGCGAATTTAGTTAACGAGCAGGCAAACGTCTTAACCATTCTGCCACTTTTTTGCACAAAGTTTAATGTGAAAGAGGAAGACCAAGGATTTCATGGCACGAACAGAACGGGATCTGAAGGCCCTGAAGAAAATACACAGGCTGACTCAGAACAGAGGAGGGGAGGATCTTCAGTGTTCTAGATGTCAACGATGTATTGGGCTGAGTCAGTCCGTCATCAGATGGAGAATAGATTGACACAGACATCACAATGTCCCTAGGAAAGCTGAAATCCTCACCACCTCACTTCCCCTCTCGCAACCCTCCCCCTTCCTCTATCCATCCCATCCCACCCAACCCAGTTTTCAGTTTTGGTCTAGTTACTTACCGGGTCATCATGAAGATCGGACGAGATGGACCACACGACGGGGAAAGCTGTAAATGACGCCTTGTGGTGTCTTGGGGTGTTGACACGGGTCCTGGATGTGCGGCACAGTGAAGGCATAGTGAAGGAGGATCACAGTTTCTGTCACCTTTCTGTGGACACAGGAACTTTTATTAGAATGTATAACAATAATTATGATTCACAATATTCTGGTCATTATTTATTGTGCCTGGGATTTAAAAGGCGCACTGTTCTGGATAAAAATACAAAAATATGGTTCACAATATTTCGGTCTTGTGCTTGTTGTGCCTGGAATTGAAAAGGCGCACCGTTCTGGATAAAAACGGTAATAATCATGGTTCACAATATTTGGGTCTTGTGCTAGTTGTGCCTGGAATTGAAAAGGCGCACCGTTCTGGATAAAAACGGTAACAATCATGGTTCACAATATTTGTCTTTGCTTGTTGTGCCTGGAATTGAAAAGGCGCACCGTTCTGGATAAAAACGGAAATATTCATAGTTCACAATATTTTGGTCTTGTGCTTGTTGTGCCTGGAATTGAAAAGGCGTTATGCATAAAAACGGTAATAACCATGGTTCACATATTCTGATCATGTGTTCGTTGTGCTTAGGATTAAAAAGGCGCACTGTTTTTGATACTCATAAACCTGATGGACTGAACTCCGAAATGGACTGGATTGTGTGTTTTGTTGTTCACAACGAATTTCAAGGTTTCCCGTGTGACAAAACGGGCCCGCTTCTTCCGGGAAAGGAAATCGTCGAAGTGTGTTGTCACATTTTATAGCGTATGTTTTGTTTATTCATTAACCATATTTTTCTACAGAAATTTAACAGATGCAATTCTTTTATTGCTGTATGATATTCAACGTGCGCTAGATGTATACTGTGTACGGCACTTAAGTTTATTATCTCATCTAAAGACTAGCAATCAGACCACCACTCAAGGTCTAATGGACAGGGGAGGGCAGACACATACGATCAGTAATGGAATCTTGGTTTCTTGTATCCTAGGTTGATCAGATTTATTGTTATTATTTTAGTTAATTTAAAGCCATGCCCACTGCGTATCAGGACTACAACAGTTTCAAAACATACAATACTTCAACAGGAAAAAAAGGAGAAGAAAATTAAGTACACGTATCAACGCATTCGTGCACATAATCTAAGGAGATGCCCCTGGTATTGATAACTCCGTCCAATTTATCGCATAATGGGTTTAAAATCATACATAAATACAAATTTAAACATAACTAAGGACACTAAAACATATAAAAAAAAAGGCTTAAATTAACTTAAATTGCTTCCGCATATGTCATTTCCCTAGAGCCAAAATACACTTAATGCATGCACCCAATTGTCAATCCTAAGAGAGAGTACGTAAGACTTTATCGAATACATACAGGTGAATGGACCATTAAGGCAGAAAATGATAGGTAGAAATGACAGAAAGCAAAGGAACAAGGCAGAAACAGAGTGACAGAAAAGAGAACATTTCTAGCAAAGAGTTTCCAGAAGATGGGGATAATATTTATCCTGAAAGAGTCCCTGGCATCGCCACAGGGGGGTGGGGGAGGAGGAGGTAGGTAGGTCTCCTTGAGAAATATATGTTAGCGCCATAAGTGTTACTGAAACATTAAGATGAGAAACGAACAGGCCAGTTTTTAAGTTGTCCACCGCTGCACCGGGATTGAACTCGAGACACTAGATATTGAGTCGACGGACCTATCAACAGAGCCAACTGCCTGTGAAAAAATCAGACATCAGGGATATAACATACTACGAAAGATATATTTCTTTCAGGTTCAAGTTCATATTGTGTAGGTCTATAGCCCAGACGACTACTACAGCTAGGGCTAACACCACGTTAAAAACGACACCCAGGTAAAATATAAGACAACAGTTAAAAAGTCATGCTCACCATTAACCTCGCAAGTCTAAAATACGTTTGAAGAAAGATACTTACCCTGTTCAAAGTTCACAGAGGTGATGTATTAGCTGATTTGATTTCCACTTTGGGCCTTTTCAACTGCCCGTTGACACTTCTAAGTGGTCCAGTGAATAAATACAAATGAATGAATAAATAAGTAAGTAAATAACAGCACTGGTTTCTTTTCAATGCTGGCACTAGTCATGGCAGAGCTCAAATGTGATTGAAGTTTGAAGTCCAACAGCTCAGAAATTCAAACTCATGGATGATATGAATTCACGTGACGGACAAGCAATTCCACATGCAGATTGTGCAGTTGTAGCACGTTTATGCGTGCGTGCGTGCATGTATGTGTGTGCGTGTGTGTGTGTGTGTGTGTGTGTGTGTGTGTGTGGAGGGAGGGCGTGTGTGGGCGTGTGTGTGTGTGTGTGTGTGTGTGTGTGTGTGTGTGTGTGTGTGTATGTGTATGTGTCTATGCCTGTGAATGAGTGGGTGGGTGAATGTGTGCGTATGTGCGTGCGTGCGTGCGTGTATGTGTGAGTGTGTGTGTGTGTGTGTGTGTGTGTGTGTGTGTTTGTGTTTGTGTTGAACGAAGTGTGTGTGGTGTGTGTGTGTGTGTTTGTGTGTGTTGTGTGTGTGTGGATGTGTGTGTATGTGTGTGTGAATGGTTGTGTGTGTGTATGTGTGTGTATATGTGCATGTGTGTGTCTGTTTGTGTGTTTATGTTGTGTGTGTGTGTGTGTGTGCACGTGCGTGCCTCTGTGTGTCTGTGTGTGTGTATGTGTGCATGTGTGTGTGTATGTGCGTGTATATGTGTGTGTGTATGTGTGTGTGTGTTGTGTGTGTTTATACGTGTATGTGTGTGTGTATGTATGTGTGTGTGTGTTTATACGTGTATGTGTGTGTGTGTGTGTTTATACGTGTATGTGTGTGTGTGTGTGTGAGGGCGCACGTGTGTGACTATGTGTGAGTGTGATGCGAGCGTTCGTGCGTGTGTGCATGTGTATGTGCCTGCATGTGTGTGTATATGTGTGTAGGAACACAACACAACACAATTGTGTTCAAGATTCTGCACCTCAACTTGCACGAGATGAATTTTGAACAGGGCACTTAGAAGAAAATGAAGTTGATGGAGAGGGCATGGACAGAGCCAATTAGTCCTGACCTTTGATAACCTCTCTTTGTCTGAAGAGGCTGGCCCACGCCTGTCAAACAAGTCCTCACAAACATCGCATAAACTCCACCCCCAGGGGACACTCCAGCTCACACTTTCGACGCGCTGACCTGCGTTATACTCTGAAGTGTAGTATTGAAGGGCTAGTTATAAACATGATTTTTCAGTATTTGTTAGCGAGAACTCCATCATGTATCATATTTATTATGGAGTGTTTGTTCGATTAAGAAATATGTATCGATAGAAATGTTATGTGAACTATTGAAAAAAATGAGATGAGATTATGTAAGTGCACTTGCAAAATAGGTGTGTGCAGAGGGTCACATTGTTATTGACATTTGCACAAATTTGAACACACACACACACAAACACACACACACACGATCGCGCGCGCGCACACACACACATAAATACATATACATATACATGTGTACATACATCTATATATCTGTATATGTATACATATATGTACATGTATAATCTCTCTCTCTCTCTCTCTCTCTATATATATATATATATATATACGTATACCAACTCACACACACACACACACACACTCACACAAGCACACACATACACATATATACATATGTAATATATATATATATATATACATATATGTATATATCAATATACATATACATACATATACTTATATATATACATATGTATATATACGTATACCAACTCACACACACACTCACACAAGCACACACATACACATATATACATATGTATATAATATATATATATATACACATATATGTATATGTATGTATATATCAATATACATATACATACATATACTTATATATATATACCAACTCACACAAGCACACATTCACACAAGCACACATACACACACAGCTCAAACAGCAAATAGCAATATCTTTTTAAGACTGAGCAACATATATTTGCACAGTAATATTTTTGAAAAGTGTCATACTCATCGATAAACAGTCTGTTTTTCAGGCAGTGATTATTATCATCATCATCATCATTATCATCATCATCATCATGTGCCCTGCTGCATGGCGTTGGTGATCATGGCCCTCCATACGAATCTGTCCCCTGTCACTACATGTACATCTCCCACTAACTCTGTCCTCAGCCGCTCTGCAAATCCATCCAATATTTTCTCCCTATGTCTACATGGTGCTCTCCTTCCCTCTAGCTTTACTGTTGTGACTGTGTGTTCTAATTTCTCTTGCCTCATAAAATGTCATGTAAATGTGTCTTTTTCTAATTTTCTTCATTAATGTTCTTCTTTTGTCTGCCTTATACAGCAATAAACCAATTAATGCTTGATTGTCAATGGCTCTTCAGAGTTTGGCTCATGTTGTCCATTTACTTTTCTTACTAAAGCCTGGCACCATAATGCGAATGCTACTGACGATAATAAAATTTCTATGAATGAAAAAGGAACTGAAGTATTTGAAATTTTAAACATAACAAATTACAAGAAAAAGAACGATGTGAATGAAGTAATCTTATAGCACAGTAAAAAAACATCAGTCTGCATATACATGTCAATCGATCAAGTGCATAACAAAAGCATGAGATAAAGGGAAGTGCATGTAGAGAAACACAGGTCAGTCGCTAACAACAAAAATGTATATTATCAAATACTATCATAGACCTAACAACGATGTATATTACCAAATCCTAAAATAGAAAGATATGAGAAGAAGAAAGTAAAAGATGCAATAAAGAACAACCAAGACGAGTGGGGTTGGGGGGGGGAGGAGGAGATAACATACCAACTCTAATGCTTTGATGAAAATAGATGAAATGTAACTAATAACAAATCATGAATGAAACAAATCAACAACAAAAAAACAAAACAAAAACAAAACAACCCCCCCCCCCATCAAATTAAATCAATAGAAAGTAAAGAAAAAAGATATGCATTATTCTTGATTTGGAAAGATGATAGCCTAAAAATGTGACACAAATGGCTGACTAATTGTGTTATCAGCACAGCATGTGTAGATCTACAGTTAGAATGATTATTCACAATATTTCTAGCACATAAATATTCGTGAAGCTTTTGTTTGAAGCTGTTCAGTGATGTGCATGACTTGATGTCGATGAGCAGTGTATTCCAGACACACATACGTGGAAAGGAGATGCTTGCTTTGAGTAAGTCTGCACATACGTGGAAAGGAGATACTTGCTTTGAATAAGTCTACACATACGTGGAAAGGAGATGCTTGCTTTGAGTAAGTCTACACATACGTGGAAAGGAGATGCTTGCTTTGAGTAAGTCTACACATACGTGGAAAGGAGATGCTTGCTTTGAGCAAGTCTACACATACGTGGAAAGGAGATGCTTGCTTTGAGTAAGTCTACACATACGTGGAAAGGATATGCTTGCTTTGAGTAAGTTTACCCTTGGTCTTGAAAGATATAGGTTATGTCTTGGATTTTATGCACGAGGTTTGATGTGGGAGAAATAATTTTATTGAATATTTTGAGGCATATTTGTGCTTAATATTGCACATTTGTATGCTTTATATTGTACCCCAGCCGTTTTTGTGTGATAAACTCCTGTTTTTTTGTTTTTTTTTTACTTTTGATCTGTGGTTAGGGAGCTATCAGTTACTAGAAGTGTTCCTGCTCTTCTGTGCAGGAAATTAATTTTGTTTAACAGAGCATCACTGATGCTCAGTCAGTATGGGATTTGATATAGGCAGTATAAAATAGCTTTTTCGCTTCAGTGTTGATAATACAAGAGGTTACTAAAAAGAAACAGAATTTTCAGAGAGGCAGAGAGAGAGAGAGAGAGAGAGAGAGAGAGAGAGAGAGAGAGAGAGAGAGAGAGAGAGAGAGAGAGAGAGAGAGAGAGAGAGAGAAGACAGAAGGAAAGAGAGGGGTTGGGCGATAAACTATAAGCAAGCTAGTGAAAGAGTGTGGCTGCATTGCCAAACATAAATGTTCGCGTCTTGTAAATCAAGGAAAAGCGTCATAAATGTTTCTAGACCACTGTGGTTATGAAAATATTATGACGAAATCTTCAAACTGAGCACCATAAGCCCATCTGCATCAATGGATGCTTTAATATTAGTCTGGATGAATATAAGCAAATGTACACGCACCCCCCCCCCCCCCCACACGTACACACACTGCTTATTGTAATTTATTACATCAGAGTCACATAAACGCAGCCCCAAAGAACATTTAATTTAATAAGATTATCTACTGCACTGCTTCTCTCCATTGTGCACTGCGCCGTTGCTATGATTGCCTACTGCACTGCTTCTCTGTATTGTGTACTGCGCCGTTGCTTGATCATTTATGGACTTAAACGTTTTGTTGTTAGCTATGAAGTGCTTTGCATCAGAGGGACTCAAGGCAATTCAGTGATATAAAACTAAACACTAAAACGCACACACACACACACAGACACACACACACACACACACACACACATACACACACACACACACACACAGACACACACTCACACACACACACAACATACATACACACACACAAATACACACACTCACACACACACAAATACACACACTCACACACACACACACACACACTCACGCACGAACGCTCGCACGCACACACAAGCACACACACACGCACGTACTCACGCCCGCACGCACGTTTCTGTGTGAAGGAGGGAGGTAATCAAGGAAGAAACTGTAAATCATCTAGATCAAATGGCTGAAGCGAACTGACCTACTTCGTGTTCAAAACGCCTCGTAGGATTGATAATAGAAGAATTCTTTTCGGTATCTTTATATAAATATTCCTTTTTAACATGACAAAAAAGTTTAAATGAAGCACATGATTTTGTTTTTTAAAACCAGTAAAAAGTTTTAACAATGATATTATTCATGAAGTGTGTCACTGCGTCCGCTTCCACTCGACTGTGTGGTGGTATGTTTGGAAATGCAAAACTTTCTTACACAACCGGATGACATTTTAACTTTTTAATACACTTCTGCATTACCACTATTATAAATACTAACTTAACCATTCTTTTTAGTAAATCATTAATTAATCTCACTTCCCCCGTGGAGGTGTCGGGGACTCTTTAAGTATGAATAGTATCTGCACTTTCTGGAAATTCTGTACTAAAAATTTCCTCTTTTCTATCACTGTTTCTGCCTTGCTCTTTTGCTTTCAGTCATTTCTTCCTATCATTTTTCTGCCTTGCTTGTCCATTCATTGTATGTGTTCTTTAAGTCTTATATACTTTCTCTTGAAATTGATAATTTACATGTGCTGAACGGATATTTGGCTCTGGGGGAATATGATGTGAGAGGTGGTTTTTGGGTAGTTTTGGCCCGTTTTTGTACAGTGTATATGTTTTACTGTCTCTCGTTATGTTAATATTTGTAGTCAGGTTTTTATTTTATCTTCTGGTGTCAAATTCGATGGAGAGGTCGGCATATCCTTAGACTATGTGTACGAGTGCATTGATATGTGTACTTTATGTTTTTTTCTAGGTGTTTTTCTTTCTACAATGTGTGGGGTGTACTTTTGAGATGGTTATAGCCCTGATCGGTCGACTGGGCTTTGAACAACAATAACAATCACAGTAACAATAACAGTAACTATTAGGACACTCTGAACGAAATGTTTTGTATGACATTCTAGGTAGATTGTTTGACAGCCGTCAGTCCTCTTGAAAATAAACGTATTCTTCACTTATTCGTGGAGAAGGATGTCTGTTAAGCCAGTTCCCCCTCCGCTAGTTGTACAAAATACAGGTAGACACTCGGATACTTTATGGTCTACAGGATTAAGGCAAGGGAAAGGTGATGTAGTCCATCTCTATAGTTCCTGAAGTGAGAGTTGTGAAGCGTATGGCTACATCTGGTTGACCTCGACTTCCAAATCAAAAGAACTCACAAGACAGAGGCCATTAGCCAAAATCTGAAAACACACGGCATACCCATAAGCTCCATGATTAAAAAGATTAACTTCATGTAATATGCAGTTAAGAAATGGGTCTGTGGCTTTGCCCAAAGTTTCCTCAGACCTGAGATCTTCCCCCATCAAAAAATTATAAGCTGTCCTCAAAAGACCCTCGTGGGAGCTTACAGGTACTACTCTCTGCCCGAAAGAACCTTCATTACCTCAGTTGAGTACTGTCAGTACAAAACCCCCATCACTTCATAGCAGGAAATAAATTCAAAATTTCAAGACTTGCAGCTACTCTCTTCTTCTTTAGCTGAGGCTCTGAACCTGTCTAGTGGCTTGTCCTCTGCCTGAACCTTCTGCAAGGTATTCAGTTTGATGTCATCGATTGTCCTACTGCAAACTTTGGAAAGTACGAAAGGCTTTCTGTCTTTTCCCACTTAAGTACTAGTCACAGCTGCCATTCTGTTTTTTTGATGACAATCCACACAAAACTCACTGCCAAAATCAGAATCTTTCAGAGCTGCACTACGTTGTAGAACTACAGCTCTGACCCTGGTCCTTTCTTTTATCTTTCTCCTGTGATTGCATTCTGATTTTTGAGGCCTCTTTTCTTTCCAAATAAGCAAAAGCAAACCACACCATGACAACGTTTCAGAGAAATGCCTGTTTCTTTGACTTCTTTAGTCATCTGGGCTTGCTGGAGCGCCCCCTCCCATCCTGCTTAACTCCTTTCTGATCCTGATGAGATTATGTGTAGCTTTAAGCCAAATCAGCAGACTCCTGAGCAGCTGAGGGTCTCTTTTCCGTATTGAAAGAGGCTTACTCAATAGGCACATTGCTGAGTATTTCTTTCATCATGAGCATATCCTGCAGCTTCTAAAAACGTTTTGAGCTTCCAGAAAAAGCAATACAATAATCCAATCCAATCACAGCAGAAGATTCGCAACATGCAAACTATATTACTGTCTTGCCTCCTTTTTGGTAATCCAAAACTTCACTGTAACACTCGGGACCAATCTGGTCCTATAATCAGTAAAGCAGTATTTAAAGCTGTGAAGCTACTGCCTCCATCCTCTGTTAGACCAATGTATACCTCCTGAGACTTACGCTTCAGCAAAGGCTAGTAAACACACTACCCATGCTTTCAGCTTCTAGCTGTGCGGTCTCGCTATGCGTTCAAAGTGACAGACATAACTATCAACACTATTTCTGTATTCTGTATTCAAAAGGTGGGGCATTCAGCTTTAGCCTGTCAAAGCGAATCTTCGCATCCTGTCTTGCTGAAATAATTGCGCTTTCCTGCAGCCTTTCTCTCACACTCTGTAAGCACTCTGTCTGCATTAAACTTCCTCGCCCTGAATGCACGTTCTCCGAAATCATTTAGCCAGCTCTCTTCCTTTCAGACACATTTGCTCTCCCTCTTGCCCACATTTAGCTACGGGGATTTAAGGGATGCTGACCCTGTCTGCGATCTGCTCAAAATTCATGCCACAACCCCAGCCAACAGCTATGACTGTAGTTATAGGAGCAGTACACGCCATTGCAGAGCCAGAGCTTTTCTTTCACCAGCTGAACTCCCCAATTCAAAATTATTTACTTTCGGAATGAACGGGAACTGTCGATGCAAACACTTGGAAGAATAATAGTAAACGACTTACACTAGCACTAAAGTTCTCTTACCATTTACTGATAACGAGTTCATACCTGGAACAGAAGAAAGTATGAACAATATTCAGTCAGAAATCAACACATTAACATCAACAAATAGTCATAAATCAGAATTTAGTATCACTCGATTAGTCTGACAAACATAAACAAACTAAACAAATCTAACTCCACTCTCTCTCAATTAAACTGTAAGACAGCAAACTTGTGTTAACAACTTAAAAGCAAAAGAAAGAAAAAAAGAAAAACCGCCTTGTATTATACATACAATTACTCTTCTCTCTAAGTGTAGCGAATCCCGAACGAGCCCCTAAGAAATTGTCACTCCATCACGACTGCCGCTCATCTGTGCAATTGAAGTGCAACAGTTTTTCCCACGTAATGAGTTTGTGATTCTTTAATATCAAGAAACTGACACAAAGACGAAAGTCTCATATACAAAAAACAAAACAAAACAAAAACACAACAACAACAACAACAACAAAAACAACACTCGTAAAGTTGTCACTCTATCACGATTGCCGCTCATCTGTGCAATTGAAGTGCAACAGTTTTTCCCACATAATGAGTTTGTGATTCTTTAATATCAAGAAACTGACACGAAGACAAAAGTCTCACATGCGAAAATCAAAAACAAAAACAAAGAAAAAAAGAAAAACAAACAAAAAACAACTTGTAAATTTACAATTTTTCTACTACGTTAATCTGCTTGATTTATTCAAATAGATCTTTAATTATTTCAACAGCAGGAAAGGACCTGACTGTATGTCAGACATTCTCTAGGTACATAGTCTGACGGCAGCTGTAGTTTCTTCTACTGTATTCTTAACATCCAAATCTAAGCGCTAAAACAGACACATACGCACGCACGCATGCACGCAAAAACAAGCTATTTCCAAACCAAAATCCTGAATGCCCTTCTTCAAGAGAACTCTTTACAACCATGAATCATCTCCTTGGCACACGAAAAGATTTACCTCTCCCAACAAAACACACAAATGAAGAACTCCCATCTGTATTCTCCAAGTATTTCACCACCAAAATACAAACTCTTCGTGACAGGCTCGACAGGACACCCTGTCAACCATGCCCACCTGACCCTTCCTTCTCTGGCACACCTCTTACTACTTTTACCCCAGTCTCACAAGAAGAAATTCTCAACACAATCAGATCCATGTCGTTCAAAACCTGCGAACTGGATCCTCTTCCAGGTTCTCTCTACTCTGACTGTCTCCCTACTCTCCTCCCATTCATCACTGACATCATCAACACTTCTCTTCAAACTGGAACTGTCCCAGATTCTTTCAAGTCTGCTATTGTTCACCCTCTCCTCAAGAAATACAATTTAGACCCAAATGAACTGACAAATTACCGGCCTATCTCTAATCTCTCTTTCTTGTCAAAACTCATCGAAAAAGTTTTTCTCAACCAGCTGAACTCTCACCTGTCTGCCAACAATCTCCTCAATCCTTTCCAGTCAGCCTACCGCCAGTGCCATAGCACTGAAACTGCCCTGCTACACATTCTCAACAATCTCCTCCTTGCAACTGATACTGGCAAAGTCTCTCTCCTAACACTCCTTGATCTGTCTGCAGCCTTTGATACCATTGATCATGGTATTCTCCTTTCTAGACTTCATCATACTTTTGGCATCTCTGACATTGCTCTCTCCAGGTTCACTTCATATCTATCAAACAGAAAACAAACTGTTCTCATTAATGGCACTTTATCTCAACCTGCATACCTGACCTGTGGTGTTCCAGAAGGATCTGTCCTTGGCCCTGTTCTTTTCACTCTTTACACCTCCCCCTTGTCCACCATTATCAACTCTCACTCTATAAAACACCACTTCTATGCTGATGACACCCAACTTCTAGACAGTGACACACCAGACAATATACAGCGCCTCTTGACTCGCACCACTGAGTGTTACTCGGACATTAAGAACTGGATGACGTTCAACAAACTTCAGCTTAATGACGACAAGACAGAAGCTATCCTCATTGGCACCAGTCAGAAACTTTCTCAGCTGCCTCCTCTTTCTCTCCCATTATGTAACACATCAGTCCCAATTTCTGATTCAGCTAAAAACCTTGGTGTCTGCATTGACTCTACCCTGTCCATGAACAACTTTGTTTCTCAAACTGCCAGATCTTGCTACTATCACCTCCATCATACAAGCCTGATCAGGAAGTATCTCTCTGTCGAAAAACTGCAAAACACGTTCTCTCCTTCATAATGTCTCGCATTGACTATTGCAATTCACTCCTGTCTGGTCTTCCTGCCTCCACCATTCACATCCTACAGCGCATTCAAAACAATGCTTCACGCCTTGTACTCAAAAAGAAAAAAGCTGACCACATATCTCCTCTCCTGGCACAACTTCACTGGCTCCCTTATCAAAGCGCATACAGTACAAACTAGACACCATGTGCTACAAAAGCCTCAATAACGCAGCCCCCGATTACCTGTCAAGCCTACTTGAGATCTATGTTCCCTCACGTACCCTCCGCTCTGCCTCCGATCCTCTGACTTTTCGCTTTCCACGCACTAAGCTCAATACCTATGGTCCACGAGCCTTCTCTGTTTCTGGTCCACTTTCCTGGAACAAACTTCCTCTCTCTGTCCGTCAGCAACCTACTTTTGTCTCCTTCAAGTCCGCTCTCAAAACTCACCTTTTCTCCTCTGCATAAAATCCTGACCTCACTCAATCCCCTCTGCAGCCTGTCTCCACTCGGAGGGGAATCACATTGAAATATATAATTGTATATAATATGCTCTCTATAATTTTCCATTGCTTTTATTCTTTCTCCCCATTTTAGCCGTGTGCGTGTGTGTGTGTGTGTGTGTGTGTCTGTGTGTGTGTGTGTGTGCGTGTGCGTGTGTGTGCGTGTGTGTGTGTGTGCGTGTGTGTGTGTGTGCGTGCGTGCGTGTGTGTCTGTTTTAGCGCTTAGATTTGATTTTATCGAGATTTTGCGCTATACAAATAAAGTATTGTATTGTATTGCATTGTATTGTATCTGTTGACACCTGACTGTACGTCAGACATTCTGCAGGTACACAGTCTGACATCAGCTATAGCTTCTTCTACTGTATTCTTAACATCCATGGAGAAGGATATCTGTTGATCCAGGGCTTCCTGTACCAGGTCCCCCTCTAATAGTTGTAGAAAGAGAGAGAGAGAAGAGAGAGAGAGAGAGAGAGTAAAAGAGAGGGAGAGAAAGAGAGAGAATTGGAGAGAGAGTAACAGAGAGGAAGAGAGAGAGAAGAGAGAGAGACAGGCAGGAGAGAGAGAGAGAGAGAGAGAGAGAGAGAGAGAGAGAGACAGACAGACAGACAGAGAGGGAGAGACAGAGGTAGACATAGAGAGACAAAGAGGCAGAAAAAAATGGAGAGATGATATATAGACAGATAGATTGATAGATAGATAGATAATTAGAGAAAGAGAGAGAGAGAGATAGAAAGAGAGAGATAGAAAGAGAAAGAGAGAGAGAAAGTCAGACCGACAGAGAGAGAGAGAGAGAGAGAGAGAGAGAGAGAAAACCGAGAGACAGAGATAGAGAGAGTGACAGAGAGA
>CM060309.1:61226533-61229033 GCA_030674185.1 Monoplex corrugatus
TTTCTTTGTCTTGTTGAGACTGCAGCTCACCAGACCATTATGCATGAATTCTGCTCTGTTGTTGATCAGGGCACTAGGTGTCAACTCTTTTATTTTTATTGCCTCAGCTGTCTGAGTGTCAAGGCGTCTTTGTATTGTCCTGGTATTCTAAAAAAAAAAGCAGGAATACTTGTGACATTGGAGGGCAATACTTGTTGGTAGTTCCGCTAAAGACTTTCTGCAATAACGAAACTTTCTTACTTCAGTTTGTAGATTTACACATTGTATATTTACACATTCACACATAGCTATTGAATACGTGACAACGACGGATAATCATACAAGTATATTCAAGTGAAAACTACGAAGAACAGGATTTCAGTAAACGATAAAAGATCATAAGTATATGAAGTGTTGGAAAGCGTCCTTTTGCACTGCTATCTTTCTAAGAATCTGGCATGTCTGATAATATTAGCACATAAGTATAATTATTCTAGAATAATCAAAAGACATGTAAAAATAAGCTTCTATTCATAGATATATGGATACTGAAAAAAACGACCCCAACTTATTAACGTCAGTTTATTCCGGCGATCACAAACAATGATTTGCCGGTTTCTATTGTTTGCTCTGTTAGAAAACGAGTACTGAGGGGGAAAATTGACAACTTCTATATAAGGATTACATACAGCAAGGGTCAATATAAAATATTAGAAGTTACAATCCTGATGGGAAATTTTAATGCCAAAATTGGACAGGAAAAAGTAGTGACATATTTGGACCTTATGGATTTGGTATGCGTAATGAGAGAGAGAGAGAGAGAGAGAGAGAGAGAGAGAGAGAGAGAGAGAGAGAGAGAGAGCGAGACAGACAGACAGACGGAGAGAGAGAGAGAGAAGGAGAGACAGAGACAGAGAGACAAAAAGAGAGGGAGAGAGGGAGGGAAAAAAACGAGAAAGAGAGACAGACAAACAGGCGGACAGACAGACAGACAGAGACACACAGAGAGACAGAGGGAGAGAGAACAGTTTGCCCGCAGAAAAAGTCTTTTAGCTACTTTTTTTGATGTGAAAAAAGCTTATGATCAAGTTTGGCATACGCGTTTATTGTACAAGCTGAAATCTATTGGTTTATCTGGCAATATGTATAATTACATTAAGTCTTTTTTAGCCAATAGAACTATTCAGGCAAGAGTGGGAACTAGTTATTCTACTTCACGACATCTTGATATGGAATTCCACAAGGTTCAGCGATAGCACCGCTTTTATTTAATATCCTTATACAGGATCTTCCTAAAGCACTCTCAGATCGTGTTGTTTTGGCACAGTACGCTGATGATATATGTATTTGGATGAATATTACTTTAACAAAAGCAACCCCACAGAGAGCGCAGAATTACATTAGGAAGTTGTATCAATCTGATCTTGATAATCTTGGAAACTATATGTTAGAAAATGGTCTGTCTTTGTCAGCGGAAAAAACTAACATGATGCTATTTAATCCTGGTGGTACTTTAAGTAATTTACCTACTTTCAGATTGCTTGGTGAAGTGTTACATTACAAACAGGTTGGAAAATTTCTGGGAGTCTTTATGACATCGAAATTAAACTGGAATGTCCATTTTGATTATATTTCAACAAAAGCAAGAAAAGCCTTAAATTTTCTAAAGATAATAAGCAGATTACCTTGGAGAATGGATGCAAACATACTACTTCATCTATCAACAGCACTTGTACGATCTAAATTATCCTATGCACAAGAAGTGTTCTTCATTGCACCAAAATATCTATTAAAGAAGATACAAAGCTTAGACTGCAAAAGTATTAAAATTGCTCTAGGTGTCCCTACTCATGCCTCTAATCTGGAAACGTACAAAGTTGCTGGAATTCTGCCTCTGAACAACTATCGTGAGCTAGCGACAGCAAAATTTGCAGTTAGAACTACTTCACAAATGGATAATTTTGTGAGTAAGGAAATTGAAATCAGATCTGATGTTGACTTTCCAAAGCGAGCAAAAAGCATTTCATCACAAATGACTGTTGCAACTTACATATCTGACTTGGTCAAACAATCTAACATAAATATGGATGAAATAGCTGAGACATCATCAACAACGCCTATCCCTCATGGGAAATGCTAAAAGCCTCTTTTGATATTGATTATACAGACGCTAAGAAATCTGAAAACGTCAACATTTCGATATCCACAGCAAGAGAACACATCGATGAAAAATACCGTGCCCACCTTCATATTTTTACCGATGGATCAGTCTTAGAAAATAAATGTGCTGGAGCAACATTTTATGTTCCAAAATTTAAAGCAAAAAAGTCATTTTTCGTAGGGGCAAACATATCTATCTTTACAGCGGAATTAGTCGCTATTATACAAGCATTACATTATCTAGTAAATCATAAACCCGTGCCTTTCAAAGTAGTTCTCTTTGTTGACTCAAAATCTGTTTTATATGCTTTACGTTCTTTTGATACCGATGGAAGACCTGATTTAATTACTGAGGCAAATC
>CM060309.1:61236533-61241533 GCA_030674185.1 Monoplex corrugatus
GAAAACCTGGAAAGAAAGGTTCGTTCTAGATGCATGGCTAAGTGCAACTCCAAAGCTCATTTTTGAAAAAAGAAAGGCAGCTAAAAAGGCCATAAAATTCACCAGAGGTACATCAATTTCCTCTTCAGCTAGGCTGACAAGAACTACTCCAATATTTTCGGTATTATTGATCAAAAAGAGGAAGATGACGCACTGATCATAAATAACACTTAGCTGATTTGTTCTTGTTGTTGTAAATTTGGTCATTTAAGTTTTGTAATAAATATCTGATTAAGCATGATGAAATACACACAAGTCATACATTCAACGTGATCGTTTCATATACAAAATCAACGTGTAAGTTTGTATCAAGCATAAGCACTTAGCTGACTTTCTAATAAAGCATGTGAATATCAATGACAGCTTCTCATCTCTCTGAATCAGGAAAGGCTTTCAATCGTATACGTTAACAGAACAAAACTGTGTAAAGTCTTGTGGCCATACACAAGGAAAGGCCAACTCTCAAACAACATAAGAGGAATTCATGAAATAGTGAGTGAGTTTTGATAATTACAAGTTGACTTTTCCAACTGGTTTCAAGTTCCAAGTAATGTTTGGAATCTAACAAGGTTGTATGATCTGACCACTACATTTTATCCTCTACACGGACAACACTGACCATGACGTAAACCTTAAAATCCAGATGTTCTCAATGAACTATTGTTTCATGACAATCATGAGGTCATCAACAGTATAGAGCAAAGTTGCAAGAACATAAAAACAATTTAAAGAACAGCTGTAAAACACCGTGTAACGTGACATTCAGCACAAACAACAGTAATCTTATGTCAGTAAAACAAAAACTTGTCAAACTAGACATCAAAATTATGGTGGAAACAGAATAGCCAAACTTTAGAATACCAATATTTGAGAAACGTATCAAATGACGACATAAAAATGGACAGAGAAACAAAGACAAGCATCTGGAAAGCCAGTGCCAACACTCACTCCTTCTAAAACAGCCGAACTTCCCTACGGAAATAAAAGCCAGGCTTACTGGTAAATCTTTGCGCAAAGGGCGATTTATCAGTGCCAGACCAAGACATCAAACATAACAGCTGGAAAAGAGATCACAACATGTGGGACGAGATTTCTCAGAGGAGCAGCAGTCAAGACTAAAAGAGACAGGATTAGAAACGAAGCGATCGACAATATGATTGAAACAAAACCTATGAACCATTACATCGCACAACAGCAAACCAAGTGGTTTGTCTACCTGACAAGAATGCCTGTTAATCAGCCGACTTTTCGAGCTCAGAACACCAGATCTTCGGGCTTCAGAGGTAAAGGAAGGCCATAGCGGCTGTGGACAGATGCAATGGTAGATACAGCTTCCTGGCTGTGTGATACTTCCAACCACAAAACAATGGAAAAAGGTAAAGCAAATTAAGTACGCAACATCAGAAATTACTCGAGTACGTTGTGACACTCAGTAGTCGTTGGAGTTTGTCATAAGCCATTTTCTTCAATAACCCAGGATTACAATGACATCAGATTCGTTTATCTCTAGTGAAACGCCACACACCTGAAGTGAAATACGGAATTCGAAAATATATGTTTGCTATCAACAGTGCCAGCAACGAGTTCTGGTAAACTTTGGTAAACTCATTTTCCTGAAAAAGGTACAACAATGTCCAGGTGCGCGCAAGTGCGTAGAAGATACGTATATTTTATACAAATTGCACACAAAATCAGTCTGATGTACGATTCCTTGGCATTGTTTGTCAAGGCTAAGCTCATTGGAATCAACTTACATAAAATACAGAGGTAATTAAACGATAAGAGAAATCTGAGATAAACACCACTATTTTCAAGTGCGCAGTGAAGAAAACATACCAGTTTCATCCTTTCATCTTTCGCTTTGTTAAAACTTGAGTTTGCAGTTGTTGTCTTTGAGGAACTGTTTCGTGCTTAATTAGATCTGCAGATTGCCATGCTATTTGACGCCTCTGTGTGGTATTTGCTTACAATCTACTTCAATGTTCAAAGCGATTTGAGCCGAGCGTTAATGCCAGCGAAAGGCTATGGACAGCAAAAAAATGACAAAGAACCCTAACCTTGTGTGCATGCTGTTTTACAATAGGCGAAAACAGCTCACCTTTGGTAAGAAAATGTGCCTTTTATGTACACATTCGTGTATGTATGAATGAGCTTATGTATGTCTGTCTGATTGTCTGTCTGTCCATCCGTTTGTTTGTCTGTATGTATGCATGTATGTATGTATGTATGTATGTATGCATGCATATATATATGTATGTATGCGCGTACGGACGTACGTCCACGTGTTTATGGATGTATGTGTGTGTGTGTACGTTTGTTTGTATGTATGTATGTGTGTATGTATGTATGTATGTATGTATGTATGTGTGTGTGTATGTATGTATGTCTGTATGTCTGTATGTCTGTATGCACGTATGTACGTATGTGTGTGTGTGTGCATGTATGTATGTACGTATGTATGTATGAATGTATGTATGTATGAATGTATGTATGTATGCATGCATGTATACAATGGCACAATGCACACACACACACACACACACCCCACCACGCACGCACGCACGACGCACGGGAGGAGGCAGGAGGGGAGTGGGGCGAAGGAGTGGGAAGTCGATAGGGAAATCACACTGCACAAAAGAAGAAAAAGAAGAAGAAGAAGAAGAAGAAGAAGAAGAAGATCATCATCATCATCATCTTCATTATCATCATCATCACCAACATCATCATCATCAACATCCCCATCATTATCATCCTTATCCTCATCAATGATAATGATAGTTATAAAGCACCTGATCTTGAAATTCAAATAAATTAAGAAAAAAAGCGTACAATTTTATTGTTCACTAAAGCATTCACTCACAATGACCAAAACTCAAGGGCACAATGCACACACACACACACCACACACACACACACACACACACACACACACACACACACACACACACACACGCACGCATGCACGCACGCACGCACGGAGAGGGAGGGCAGGAGGGGAGTGGGGCGAAGGAGTGGGAAGTCGATAGGGAAATCACACTGCACAAAAAAATTATGTCTTCAAGCTAGTGTGTTACTATGGAAGAGACAGGGGAAGCTCATTCCGGCTGTATGGACCAGACACAGAGAAAGAACGGCAACCGACTGTAGAACATCTGTATCTAAGAATTTGTAAACAAAGTAGTACTAGAATCAGAACGGAGAGTTCAGGTAAGGCTGTACGTTCGGAAGTGGTCACAAAGATATGTGCGACACATTAATACACTTGTGGTATGATTTATTGATTATGTATGAAATTGTTTGAAAAAACAGGCAATTAACAGAGAAAGGGAAGCAAAGGAGTGATGTGAACACACCTCTTTGTATGGACGGTAAAAGGGACGCTGGAGGCATGCAACGGAAGAAGCAGGAAAGCCAGAGAGCAAAGAACTAAATTATCGATACGAGAAAAAAAAAGAGAGCTATTGCGAGTTTACACGCTGGTCCACTTGAACGATAACAGCGACAGAACTAAAACGTCGTAGTTGACAGTAACAAGACTGACATGCTTGGATGGTGAAGGTCTGCACAGAGAAGTGAGGGCTGAGAACAAGGCCAAGATTATTGCTATATCAGAAAATGTGACAGTGTTGTCATCTAGCCAGATAGAATATTTTTTATCGTAGTTTTATAGTAGAAAACTTCTGCTTGGTGCCAATGAGCATTGTTTCAGTCTTTTTTCTCATACAATACAATACAATACAATATTTTATTTGTATAGCGCAAAATCTTGATAAAATCAAATCTAAGCGCTAAAACAGACACACACGCACGCACACACACACACACACACACACACACACACACACACACACACACACACACACACACACACACACACACACACACGCACACGCACACGCACACGGCTAAAATGGGGAGAAAGAATAAAAGCAATGGAAAATTATAGAGAGCATATTATATACAATTATATATTACAATGTGATTCCCCTCCGAGTGGAGACAGGCTGCAGAGGGGATTGAGTGAGGTCAGGATTTTATGCAGAGGAGAAAAGGTGAGTTTTGAGAGCGGACTTGAAAGAGACAAAAGTAGGTTGCTGACGGACAGAGAGAGGAAGTTTGTTCCAGGAAAGTGGACCAGAAACAGAGAAGGCTCGTGGACCATAGGTATTGAGCTTAGTGCGTGGAAAGCGAAAAGTCAGAGGATCGGAGGCAGAGCGGAGAGTACGTGAGGGAACATAGATCTCAAGTAGGCTTGACAGGTAATCGGGGGCTGCATTATTGAGGCTTTTGTAGCACATGGTGTCTAGTTTGTACTGTATGCGCTTTGATACAGGGAGCCAGTGAAGTTGTGCCAGGAGAGGAGATATGTGGTCAGCTTTTTTCTTTTTGAGTACAAGGCGTGCAGCATTGTTTTGAATGCGCTGCAGGATGTGAATGATGGAGGCAGGAAGACCAGACAGGAGTGAATTGCAATAGTCAATAATAATTACATAATAATTAATAATAATAATAATTACAATATTTATATAGCGCAAAATTTGATTAAATCAAATCTAAGCGCTGAATGCGAGACATTATGAAGGAGAGAACGAGTTTTGCAGTTGTTTCGACAGAGAGATACTTCCTGATCAGGCTTATACGATGGAGGTGATAGTAGCAAGATCTGGCAGTTTGAGAAACAAAGTTGTTCATGGAGAGGGTAGAGTCAATGCAGACACCAAGGTTTTTAGCTGAATCAGAAATTGGGACTGATGTGTTACATAATGGGAGAGAAAGAGGAGGCAGCTGAGAAAGTTTCTGACGGGTGCCAATGAGGATAGCTTCTGTCTTGTCGTCATTAAGCTGAAGTTTGTTGAACGTCATCCAGTTCTTAATGTCCGAGTAACACTCAGTGGTGCGAGTCAAGAGACGCTGTATATTGTCTGGTGTGTCACTGTCTAGAAGTTGGGTGTCATCAGCAT
>CM060309.1:61249033-61254033 GCA_030674185.1 Monoplex corrugatus
ATTCATTTAAAATCACTGTGCATTACACAACATGTTTTGATGGTGCACGAAGAACTTACATGTAAGATGTTAGGCCAGCTGGCCACATTCCAGCTCACGAGATTCTGATGCTGTGGGGTCGAAGGGGCTTCACTGTGTCTGACTGGCAACTAAACCTGTGTATGTACGTGGCCAAATCGCTTAGTCCTCTGCTGTGCGACATAATGATTGAGAAATGCTGCTACAACCACCTACTGAAATATTTTCATTTCTTATCATGTTTCTTCTTGTATTACCATACTGCTGTTCTCACGTCCATTGTTCTTTTTCCATGGCTAAAGCGACATAACATGCTGCTATTCTCATGTCCATTGTTCTTTTTCCATGGCTAAAGCGACATAACATGCTGTTATTCTCACGTCCATTGTTCTTTTTCCATGGCTAAAGCGACATAACATGCTGTTATTCTCACGTCCATTGTTCTTTTTCCATGGCTAAAGCGACATAACATGCTGTTATTCTCACGTCCATTGTTCTTTTTCCATGGCTAAAGCGACATAACATGCTGTTATTCTCACGTCCATTGTTCTTTTTCCATGGCTAAAGCGACATAACCATGCTGCTATTCTCATGTCCATTGTTCTTTTTCTATATCATAATTAAAGCGACATAACATACTGCTATTCTCATGTCCATTGTTCTTTTTCCATGGCTAAAGCGACATAACCATGCTGCTATTCTCACGTCCATTGTTCTTTTTCCATGGCTAAAGCGACAAAACCATGCTGCTATTCTCACGTCCATTGTTCTTTTTCCATGGCTAAAGCGACAGGCTTGACAGGACACCCTGTCAACCATGCCCACCTGACCCTTCCTTCTCTGGCACACCTCTTACTACTTTTAACCCAGTCTCACAAGAAGAAATTCTCAACACAATCAGATCCATGTCGTTCAAAACCTGTGAACTGGATCCTCTTCCAGGTTCTCTCTACGCCGACTGTCTCCCTACTCTCCTCCCATTCATCACTGACATCATCAACACTTCTCTTCAAACTGGAACTGTCCCTGATTCTTTCAAGTTTGCTATTGTTCACCCTCTCCTCAAGAAACACAATTTAGATCCAAATGAACTGAAAAATTACCGGCCTATCTCTAATCTCTCTTTCTTGTCAAAACTCCTTGAAAAAGTCGTCCTCAACCAGCTGAACTCTCACCTGTCTGCCAACAATCTCCTCAATCCTTTCCAGTCAGCCTACCGCCAGTGCCATAGCACTGAAACTGCCCTACTACACATTCTCAACAATCTCCTCCTTGCAACTGATACTGGCAAAGTCTCTCTCCTCACACTCCTTGATCTGTCTGCAGCCTTTGATACCATTGATCATGGTATTCTCCTTTCTAGACTTCATCATACTTTTGGCATCTCTGACATTGCTCTGTCTTGGTTCACTTCATACCTATCCAACAGAAAACAAACTGTTCTCATCAATGGCATTTACTCTCAACCTGCATACCTGACCTGTGGTGTTCCACAAGGATCTGTCCTTGGCCCTGTTCTTTTCACTCTTTACACCTCCCCCCTGTCCACCATCATCAACTCCCATTCTATAAAACACCACTTCTATGCTGATGACACCCAACTTCAAGACAGTGACTCACCTGATAATATACAGCGCCTGTTGACTCGCACCACTGAGTGTTACTCGGACATTAAGAACTGGATGACACACAATAGACTTCAGCTTAATGACGACAAGACAGAAGCTATCCTCATTGGCACCCGCAGAAACTTTCTCAGCTGCCTCCTCTTTCTCTCCCATTATGTAACACATCAGTCCCAATTTCTGATTCAGCTAAAAACCTTGGTGTCTGCATTGACTCTACCCTCTCCATGAACAACTTTGTTTCTCAAACTGCCAGATCCTGCTACTATCATCTCCATCGTATAAGGCTGATCAGGAAGTATCTCTCTGTCGAAACAACTGCAAAACTCGTTCTCTCCTTCATAATGTCTCGCATTGACTATTGCAATTCACTCCTGTCTGGTCTTCCTGCCTCCACCATTCACATCCTACAGCGCATTCAAAACAATGCTGTACGCCTTGTACTCAAAAAGAAAAAAGCTGACCACATATCTCCTCTCCTGGCACAACTTCACTGGCTCCCTGTATCAAAGCGCATACAGTACAAACTAGACACCATGTGCTACAAAAGCCTCAATAACGCAGCCCCCGATTACCTGTCAAGCCTACTTGAGATCTATCTTCCCTCACGTACCCTCCGCTCTGCCTCCGATCCTCTGACTTTTCGCTTTCCACGCACTAAGCTCAATACCTATGGTCCACGAGCCTTCTCTGTTTCTGGTCCACTCTCCTGGAACAAACTTCCTCTCTCAGTCCGTCAGCAACCTACTTTTGTCTCCTTCAAGTCCGCTCTCAAAACTCACCTTTTCTCCTCCGCATAAAATCCTAACCTCACTCAACCCCCCCCCCCCCCCCTCTGCAGCCTGTCTCCGCTCGGAGGGAATCACATGGTTATAATATATAATTGTATATGCTATGCTCTCTATAATTTTCCATTGGTTTTATTCTTGCTTTTATTGCTTTTATTCTTTCTCCCCATTTGTGGCCATGCGTGTGTGTGTGTGTGTGTGTGTGTGTGTGTGTGTGCGTGCGTGCGTGTGTGCGTGCGTGCGTGCGTGCGTGCGTGCGTGCGTGCTTGCGTGTGTGTCTGCTTCAGCGCTTAGATTTGATTTTATCAAGATTTTGCGCTATATAAATATTGTAATTATTATTATTATTATTACATAACCATGCTGTTATTCTCACGTCCATTGTTCTTTTTCCATGGCTAAAGCGACATAACCATGCTGCTATTCTCACGTCCATTGTTCTTTTTCCATGGCTAAAGCGACATAACCATGCTGCTATTCTCATGTCCATTGTTCTTTTGCCATGGCTAAAGCGACATAACCATGCTGCTATTCTCACGTCCATTGTTCTTTTTCCATGGCTAAAGCGACATAACCATGCTGCTATTCTCATGTCCATTGTTCTTTTTCCATGGCTAAAGCGACATAACCATGCTGCTATTCTCACGTCCATTGTTCTTTTTCCATGGCTAAAGCGACATAACCATGCTGTTATTCTCTTGTCCATTGTTCTTTTTCCATGGCTAAAGCGACATAACCATGCTGCTATTCTCACGTCCATTGCTCTTTTTCAATGGCTAAAGCGACATAACCATACTGCTATTCTCTTGTCCATTGTTCTTTTTCTATATCATAATTAAAGCGACATAACCATGCTGCTATTCTCACGTCCATTGTTTTTTTTCCATGGCTAAAGTGACATAACCATGCTGCTATTCTCACGTCCATTGTTTTTTTTCCATGGCTAAAGCGACATAACCATGCTGCTATTCTCATGTCCATTGTTCTTTTTCCATGGCTAAAGCGACATAACCATACTGCTATTCTCATGTCCATTGTTCTTTTTCCATGGCTAAAGCGACATAACCATGCTGCTATTCTCATGTCCATTGTTCTTTTACCATGGCTAAAACGACATAACCATACTGCTATTCTCATGTCCATTGTTCTTTTTCCATGGCTAAAGCGACATAACCATGCTGCTATTCTCATGTCCATTGGTTTTTTTCCATGGCTAAAGCGACATAACCATGCTGCTATTCTCACGTCCATTGTTCTTTTTCTATATCATAATTAAAGCGACATAACCATGCTGCTATTCTCACGTCCATTGTTCTTTTTCTATATCATAATTAAAGCGACATAACCATGCTGCTATTCTCATGTCCATTGTTCTTTTTCTATATCATAATTAAAGCGACATAACCATGCTGCTATTCTCATGTCCATTGTTCTTTTTCCATGGCTAAAGCGACATAACCATGCTGCTATTCTCATGTCCATTGTTTTTTTTCTATGGCTAAAGCGACATAACCATGCTGCTATTCTCATGTCCATTGTTCTTTTTCCATGGCTAAAGCGACATAACCATGCTGCTATTCTCACGTCCATTGTTCTTTTTCTATATCATAATTAAAGCGACATAACCATGCTGCTATTCTCATGTCCATTTTCTTTTTCTATATCATAATTAAAGCGACATAACCATGCTGCTATTCTCACGTCCATTGTTCTTTTTCCATGGTTAAAGCGACATAACCATGCTGCTATTCTCATGTCCATTGTTCTTTTTCCATGGCTACAGCGACATAATGATTGACAGATGTTGCTACAACCACACCTACTGAATTATTTTTGTTTCTGATTGTTTCTTTCCCTGTCATTTCCTGCCGCTGTTCCCATGTCCATTGTCCTTTGTCCATGGCTGTGGGCGGCGGAACATCTGTGACCTAAGCGATTGGTAAAATAAGGATGAGTGAGGGCGTATTAGTCTCTTTTCGTGACTTCCTGGGTTGCCACCGAGCCGATTCTGGTCAGATTCGGTAGTTTCAGGAAATTGGTGAAGCTACAACGAGAGCAGCAGGCCAGGGGTAGATTACTGTTGCTTTCCACACCAAGTGCAGAAATGTATGTTTTAACTGTCTTCACATCAGCCTTAAATAGCATGTAATAAATGTGGCAGTTTTTACTTTATTTCATTCTATTTTTATTCATTTGTTTATTTATTTTGTTTATTTATTTATCCCTTTCGTTCTTTCTTTTTTTCTTTATCCGTTTATCTATGTATCTATCTGTCTGTCTATGTATCTATGTATGTATGCATGTATGTATGTATGTATGTACATATGTATGTATGCATGTATGTATGTATGTATGTATGTATGTATGTATGTATCTATCTATCTACCTATCTATCTATCTATCTATCTATCAATTTCTTTATTCATTTATTTTTTCATTTTGAGGGGAATATTGCCCCTAGCCATAGATATACAGAAAAATAAATTCTTAACACATATTTGATAAAAACGACGACAACAACAACAAGCAAACAAACAAACAACAAAAACAAACAAACAAACAAAGAAAC
>CM060309.1:61261533-61264033 GCA_030674185.1 Monoplex corrugatus
TGCTTTGCCACACTAAATAAAAGGCGACGCCGTCATCAAGAACGGTCTTTATCACCAGCAAGCTGACTGACTTCATCACCACCGACGACACCTCCGATACAGACAACAGCTTACACGCCCAAAGGGCCTACGTTTTGCACAGCCAAGGGATAAAGGTGATAGAGCCCAGCCCAGTTCTTTAAAGTCATCCCAAGTTTTCTAAACAGGTGCCAGAACTATGAACACTCTACACCAAGTCTTCGTGATTCTCCTCGTGGCACAGCTGGCATTTTTCGGCTGTAGTAGCCCAGGAGGAGGGGGAGTCCAAGCAGAGGATGAAAGCAGCGTCTCCGATCTCGCGGTCTCAGATCAGAAAGAGGTTGTTCACAGGCAGAAAAGAGCTCCTGGGTGGGGTAAACGCTCTCGCAACGAAAACAACGACGACGAACTGGACACTTTCGAAGATGACGAACTGTTAAACAATGTGGACGATTCTGACCTCGCCGAGGACAAGCGAGCTCCCGGGTGGGGCAAACGTGAATTCGACACAGAGAAGCGTGCCCCCGGGTGGGGAAAGCGCGCTCCTGGCTGGGGTAAGAGAGCTCCCGGCTGGGGCAAAAGGGCACCTGGCTGGGGCAAACGCGCTCCCGGCTGGGGCAAAAGAGCACCCGGATGGGGCAAACGCAGCGTGTCGGTAGAGGACGCTGAAGACAAAAGAGCCCCCGGCTGGGGCAAACGGGCACCAGGCTGGGGCAAAAGGGCACCAGGCTGGGGCAAAAGGGCTCCCGGATGGGGCAAACGGTCTGTGGGTGTGGCCAGCAGCGCGTGTCAAGTGTTGAAGGAGGAGGTGGGACGCCTACGTCAGTAAGGCTGTAGAGGTGAGTGTCTGTGTGGTGAATCATTATTACATAAGTAAATGAATCATTATTACATAAGTAAAATAAAGTCATACATGTAGAGGTGACTTTTTTGTATATCAGTAAGATGAATCATTATATCAACGAAACGAATAGCATATATCTAAAGGTGAGTTTTGTATGTCAGTAAAATGAAGCATTCGATTAAGTGAATTCAATATTATAGAAACCATTTTCGTGTATCAAGAAGATGAACCAACTAAGCACATATGGAGATGAGTTTTGTAGATCAGTAAGATATATCGTGATGTTAATGAAGTTATTTGCATATTATAGAAATGAGTTTTGCATATCAGGAAGAAGCATCATTATATTAGTATAACGAACGGAATATAACACAATTTTTTATACAGAAAGAGGACTGATATGAGAAAAGTGAAATTTGAATTATATGCGTGAGTTTTATTCATCAGTGAAATGAATCATTATAGTAATAAAGCGAAATGGGACATGTATCAGTGTTTTTGTATATCAATAAGATGAATCCTTACATTAGGAAAGTGAAATCGTACTAAAAAACGAATTTTGTATATCAGTAAGATAAAGTATTACATTCGTAAAACACATTGTATACATCTAAAAGTGAGTTTTGTATAACAATAAGATGAATCAATATACTAGTAAAGCGAACTCAACACATGTAGATGTGAGTGTTTGTATATCAGCAAGTTTATAGTAGTAAGATGAATCGCATACATCTAAAGGGGAAATTCTTATCTCGGTGAAGTGAATCCATATATTAGTGAAGCGAACTGCGTTGTATAGAAGCAGTTTCGTATATCAATAAAAAAAAATCATAATATTAGAAAAGCAACGGAATACACCTCGAGACAATTTTTTGTATAGCGGTAAGATGAACATGCATTAGGAAACTGATATGCGTCCATTTAGAGGCGAGATTTTCATGAGTAAGATAATAATGAGGCTGGTTCTGTATATCAGTGAAAGAAAAATCATGTACTAATAAAGGGAAACGCATTTTTCCCCGAGATATGCCAGCGCTTATGCACAGGTAGAGAGTTTGTGCCATGACCATTTTGGATCTATTATTTTACATAAAATCTGTAGGATCAGTGCACTTGGAATGTATTTCGGGCGCGGAGACATCATCTTCAGAAACCGAAACTAAAACTGAATTGCTTACACACACACACACATATATATATGTATGTATATATATAAAGGTGAGTTTTGAGCGCATATATACATGTACTCCCTTGAAGATGCTTGGGACTCGTTTAGTATTAGAATACCTCGCTTGCTCGAAATGTTGTGCTAGAGATATCCTCTGTCGTCTCTGTCTTTTCCTTCTATCATTCTTTTCTTCTGTTGCCCCCTCGTTCGCTTTGTTGTCTTCACTAGTCAATTTGCTCGGCTGTTTTTTCCAAGGAATTCTCTTTCTGTGTGTCTCTCTCTGTCTATCTGTCTGTCTACCTCTCTCTGTCTGTGAGTCTGTCTGTCTGTCTATCTGTCTGTCTGTCTGTCTGTCTGTGTCTGTCTGTCTTTCTGTCTGTCTGTCTCTCTCTCACACACGCACACATCGTATGTGTATCGGTCTGTCCTGTCTTGTGTCTCCCTCTATCTCTTTCTCTCTCATTATTCTC
>CM060309.1:61269033-61289033 GCA_030674185.1 Monoplex corrugatus
AACGAATTCAGTGCTGTGGGTGACGGTCAGGTCAATGAGGAAGGATAGACACATTTGAAAAAAAAAACCTCGATAAATGAGGCTTATGAAAAAAATCCTTAAAGTTGAAAAAAACCCTGAGAAAAAGTGGATGACAAAGGATATCTTAAGCTTGATAGATGAACAAAGGAAGATAAAGAGAATAGAGGAAAAATACAAAAATGTAGATAGGAAAATCCAGAATTAGTGAAATGAAGCTAAAAAAAAAGAAAGCTTGGCTAGAAAAAAAAGTACAAAGAAATAGAAAACGGACACAAAACAGACCATCAGTTTATGTACAGAAACACTGAAGAAATCTTCTACAGGAGAAAGACACACGCAGCAACCAGTTTCTTAAAATCAAAATGTGGTACGATTATTATGGAGAAAGACAAAATATTAGATAGATAGGGAGAATACATTGAAGATCAGGGAGAATACATGAAAGGCCATTTTGGCGATGACAGAAAAGAGCAATACATGATTAAAAAGAACGTTGAATGACCACCAATAATGAAAGATGGATTTAGAGCACTGTTGAAGGAGCTGAAACAGGGAAAAGCCCCAGGATCAGACAATATTACTATAGAAATGATTGGGACTTTAGATGAATTTGGTACTTAAAAAAATAACTGTCTTCCTAAATGAAATTTACGACAATGGAAAATCCCCAAAGATATGTCAAAGTCCATGTTCGTTGCCCACCCGAAGAGATCAAGGGCTATGGAATGCGAAAACCATTGTAAAATGAGCGTAATGATTTATGTGACAACGATTCTATGGAGAATAATCGTGATGAAGACAAGGAACATGATCAAAACGGGTGAAAGAGGAACAGTGTGGATTTGATAACAGAAAGGGAGTGTTGATGCCATGCGCATCCTCGGAACTCTCACAGTAAGATCGGTTGAGTTGAATAAGGACTCATTTTTATATTTTGTTTATTATAGCAAGGCTTTTGATAGGGTAATGGAAAAAGTCAATGCTGACAGAAAAACTCTAAAAATAGTAAGGAAGATGTAGCGGGAGCAAACAGCAGCAACGAGAGTAGAAAATGATATAAGCTCTTTTCAAAATATCCAAACGGTGGTTAGACTGAGATGTTTTCTGTCACCACATTTGTTTTCACTTTACAGCAAAACCTGGGATAAAGATAGGAGGAAAAATGATAAACAATCTTCGTTAGTGATGCAAATGACACTGTTCAAATTGAAGAAAATGAAAAAGAACTGCAAAATATTACGATTGTAATTATAATAGAAATAGAAAACAGAAATAAAGTTCTAAAGCCAAATAGCAAGAAGACTGAAGTCAAGATGATCAGTAAAAAATAAAAAAAAAACCTCAACAAATCCTCTCATATGAAATAATAGCAAATGGCACATTGAGATAAGTTGATGGGTTTAAATATTTGGAAACAGTCTTCTCAACAGACGGCAGATGCACATTAAAAACATGCAGCAGAACTGGTCAAGCTAAAACAGCATTCAAGAACATGGAAAAATTATGAGTTCTTAAAAAAAAGCCTATAAATTAACATTAACAAGAGTGTTCTTCAGTCAACAAATTAACAGAAAAAAAACACGAGGTCGGACTGATACGAAGAGTGGACAATGCATAAACAAAGTCAGAACAAGATTGAGGCAGGTGAAATGTGTTTTCTAAGAAGAATGTTAAAAGTTCTATGTACAGCAAAGAAAACGAACAAGACAGCCCTGAAGGTGGCAACACAAAAAGAACAATAGTGAATAAAAGATTAGGAAAAGAGGAGCAACATTTATAGGACATTTTTGAGGCAAGAGAATTTTAAGCACCTAGTCAAAACAGGAAAGCTAGAGGGAAAAGAGCACCAGGTAGACCCAGGAAGAAAACAGACAGTTTTGCAGAATGGATGAGGACAAGAAGGATAGGATATGTACTTGCAGCGTCAAAACAGTAGATTGGCATGGAGGGTCATGATCGCCAACGCCATGCGGCATACCACACGATGATGATGATAATGACGACTTTAAGACGAACCCCCCCCCCAAACAAAAACAAAAACAAACAAACAAACAAACAAACAAAAAACCCAGAAGTGCAGAAATAAATACACAGATAAAACTAAATAGAGAAATAAATAAATAGAGAAATAAATAAATAGAGAAATAAATGAATAGAGAAATAAATAAATAAATAAATAAATAAACAAATAAATAAATAAACAAATAAATAAATAAATAAATAAATAAATAAAAAGAGAAATAAATAAATAAATAAACAAATAAATAAATAAATAAACAAATAAATAAATAAATAAATAAATGTATGCTTGTGTGTGTGTGTGTGTGTGTGTGTGTGTGTGTGTGTGTGTGTGTGTCTGGCTCTCTCTCTCTCTCTCTCTCTCTCTCTCTCTCTCTGTACCTCCACTACATCTAAATAACTATGGGCTTAATCTCATCAACTCCGTTTTGTAAACTCCAGGCATGATAGCTGCCAGGTTTTACCATGCACGGAGTATTTGCCGTGTTTGTTTCTTTCGTCCATGCGTTTTATTTCATCCCGGAATTCTATTCTGTCCAAGAACATATGCAGGGGCATGCATGATCGCTAGAGTCCTCTGCGTGTGCGAGTGAATGCTAGTTCTCCCTTATGTAAAATACAGAAGCAGTGCAAACTCACATCTTCTATGGACGATGAAATTTCTCCAGCCTTTTTCGTATTTGCATGGTTGTTTGTGTGTTTGTTTGGTTGCATGTTTTTGTTCCTTGGTTTGTTTGGGTCTTTTTTTTTTGGTTTTGTTTTGTTTTCATTTTGCCATTTTTGTTATCATTTTCTCTCTCGATCTCTCTGTGTCGCCTTTCTCTCTGTATCTCCGCCTCTCTGTTTCTCTCTCTCTCTCTGTCTTTGTCTGTATGTCTCCCTCCCTCCTTCTCTCCTTCCCACTCTCTCTCTGTCTCTGTCTCTCTCTGTGTGTCTCTCTCTCTGTGTCTCTCTCTCTCTCTGTCTCTGACTTTGTCTTTCTTTTTCTCTGTGAAGCTCTCTCTCTCTCTGTGTGAAGCTCTCTCTGTCTGTCTGTCTGTCTCTCACTGTCTCAATTGCCAATGTTTTTCTCTATGCCCAAACATGGTGTCTGTGTCCGTCTATTTGCGTTATTCTTTCTTAAATCACGCTTATTTGAAGTGTTAATGTGTAAATTCGCTTCAGAAAGTTCAACGGAAGAAAGAAAAGAAAGAAAAAGAGAGTATTTTAGTTAAGACATTTCGCCGATAAAAAATACAGCGTCATTGTTATTCTCATAGTTATTCTCTCACCGTTTCTTTGTCTCCATCTCTCTGTATTTGTCTCTCTTTCTCTTTCTCGTCTTCACGACTCTTTCTTTTATTTTGTCCATTCCGTTTCATGTTTGTTTTTCTTTTGAAAAACGGCTACTGAAAATTGAAGTGGAGGCAAGAAAATAAACTGATAAAGAGAAGATAACATAGAGGCAAATTAGGCTTTTTCAATCGGTGCATGACAAAACTTTTAAAACTAATATTTTCTTTCGAATTTATTGCATTAACGCCTCTGTCAGTTTGTCTGTCTGTCTGTTTGTCTCTCTCTCTCTCTCTCTCTCTCTCTGTGTCAACTTACATTTTTCTTCTAATTTATTGCATTAATGCCTCTGTCAGTCTGCCTGCCTGCCTGCCTGCCTGCCTGTCTGCCTGCCTGCCTGCCTGCCCGCCCGCCCGTCTGCCTGCCTGCCTGCCTGCCTGATTGCCTCTCTCTCTTTCTCTCTCTCTCTCTCTCTGTCTATGTGTACTGGCTTAATAGTTGACACCTTTGTGATACAGTATCAGTTTGCAGACAACTAGTTTGCTCTTTTTCATATCGGGGGATTACGTTGCGATTCCAGACTGATTACCTTCCTGATATGACATTTGTTTTCCCTAAAATCAGTGATGCACAGTATCTGTGTGTGACACACGTTTGTATATTTGTTTGTTTTATCTTCTTTGCTGTCTGCATTATTCGCTTACGGGTCTCTGTTTTTTTTTTCTTTTTCGTTTTTTGTTTTGGTCAGTCTTTCCCTTTTCCCTCCGTGTTTTCTTCTTTCTATCGTTCTTTTTTCATTTTCCGGTCTGTCTGTTTGTAGTTTTGTCTTTCTTTCTGTTCTTTTCATCTTTCTTTCTCTTCTGTGTTGCTTTCTTTCTTTCCTTTATGTTTTCATTACTATCTGTATTTCTTTCTTTGTTTCTTTTCTTTTCATCTTTCTTTCTTTCTTTCTTTATTGTTTTCATTATTTCATTTATATTTTTCTTCTTTCCTTTCTCGTGTCCTTTGTGCATCTGTCTGTCTTTCTTTCGTGTATTCTTCTTCATGTTTCTTTTCTTTTCTATCTTTTCTTTGATTTCCTATGCTTTTGTTGTGTTCTTCTGCCATTTTATGTGATTGTCCTTTTTCCTCGTGTACCGTTTTCTGTCCTGTCTTTTCACGCTGTCTGTCTGCTTGTTTATGCTTATTTCTATGCAGTTCCAGACTCTTTAGGACTCTGGTATTCTAGTTTGAAGTTATGGGTTCGAACCTGCTAAGGTACCATGTAGTAGGGCAAGAATTGTTATTGTTATATTTGTTTAAAGCCCAGCCGACTGCGCAGAGCCACATCAGGGCTTTAGCCATTTCAACACACACACAATACTTCAACAGGGAAATAAGAGGAAGAGAAAATTGATAACACATGTCAGTACATTCGCGCACATAATCTAAGGATACGCCCCTGGCGTTGACCACTCCGTCCATTTTATCACATAGGGGATTTAAAACATATACCTGAATACACATTCAAACATAAATAAGGACACTAAAGCATGTATAAGAACGGGCCTAAATTGCCTAACATTGCTTCCGCATATCTCATTTCCCTACAGCCAAAATACTCGTTTAATACATGTATCCAATTATCAATCCTAAAAGAAAGTACGTACGATTTTATTGAACACATACAGCTGAATGAACCCAGAAGACAGAAAATGATACGAAGAAGTGACAGAAAGCAAAGGAACAAGGCAGAAATACAGAGAGTGACAGAAGAGAGGACATTTCTAGCACAGAATTTCCAAAAGGTGGGGATACTGTCTATACTGAAAGAGCCCCCGGCATCCCCACGGGGGAAGGGGAAAAGATCTTTTGATCTCCCAAGTCCACATTATGTACACACCTACTAGTTTCGTGAACCGCCTTCGTGTGTATGCACATACAGAACCACCATCAAGCCATATTAGTGTTCCGTGGTTCATGGAAATAGGAAAATACGCAGTAAGCAAATTCCCGAAAACAATATGCCTGCTGTCATGGCAATGTTGCAAAAAGCTCCCACACACGTGAAGCTACACTAGTGTATAAAAGTGTACGAGGGAGTAGCATCCCTAAAGAAAAATGAAACAAAACAAAACAAAAAACAAACAAACTAGAGAAAAAAATCTTTGTCTCATTTTTTTGATTTAATTTTTTTGTCTTTCCTTTTTCATTCGTTCTTGTATTCCGCTGTTGGTTTTTTGTTTGTTTGTTTGTTTTTTTTGCTTCGATTTGTCTTTCTTTCTTCCTTTTACAAATTTTTATAAATGTGTTGTCTGTCCTTATTTTCTATTTTGTTCTCTCTGTCTTTCTGTCTATGTCGCTCTCTCTCTCCCTCTGTCTTTGCCTCTCTCCCCCCCTCCTCTCTCTGTCTGTCTGTCTGTCTGTCTCTCTCTCTCTCTTTCTGTCTTTTATAGTTTTGTTTCAGGCAGTTTTCTATCTCTCGATCTATCTTTCCATCTATTTGTCTGTCTACCTATCTATCTATCTGTCTACTTATCTGTTTGCCTATCTGTCTGCCTATCTATCTATCTATCTATCTATCTATCTACCTACCTACTTATCTATCTGTCTGTCTATCAATCTAACTATCTGTCTATCTCTCCATATGATATACACATACATACATATGACATGCAGAAATCAACTTTTTATCATAATTCATTTTAAGAAATAGTTCCGTTAATGTCGTATGTATTATGGTGCATCTGTTTTCACTATAGCGCCATAGTTAACCTGTTTCATCCCCGCCTTATTTGTATTTAATCCTCCGTTTTGTCAGAACTATGCTAGGGCCTGAGGAGGAAAAAACCCCAAAAAATAAATAAAATCTCCAACGATTTAAGCCCACCCTGCTATCCCATAAGCATAACAATTCACAACAAATTACGCCCCCACCCCTCCCTGAATGACGAGTCGACATCTTCAAACAATATTTATCTGCAACACTGTCATAAGCACAGACAACAAAACAAACGACACCCAGAATCAAACTACCCACACACAACAGAAAAATGTGGAATAATGCGCACCACACAATACCACAAGTAGCGTATTATCTATGTTTTTCCCAGGGAAGTTTCAAAATGCGTAGATGACCTCCAGGATATACTATTTCACTTACATATCCCCCTTTCCTGCAACACACACACACACACACACACACACACACACACACACACACACACACCAAATATATATGTATATATATATATACATCCATATATACGTACATGTATACATACATATCTATATATATACATATATATATATATATATTTTTTTTTATATTACATATATGTATATATATATATATATATGTGTGTGTGTGTGTGTGTGTGTGTGTGTGTGTGTGTGTGTGTGGTACTTATACACACACACACACACATATATATATATATAATTATATATACATATATGTATATATATACATATATGTATATATATATGTATATATATATACATATATACATAATTGTACATCTATATATGCGTGCTTGTGGGGGAGGGGGGTTAAGGTTCCCTACGCATTTAACCCTTTGACTCCCGCAACCTATCTGCCAACTGCAAAAACTTAACACTTCAAAGGGTTATGCTTCTACTTTGCTACCACGGTTAACAGTACAGAATGCTGGTGGACAGTTTGGGGGAGTCAAAAGGTTAAAGGAACAACAACAAAAACAAAAACAACAACAAAAAAGGAAACAAAATGAAAGGAAAACAGTATCCGGGTAAACACAAGAGGTGTTCCGGATACCTTCCACATCACCAAAGGCTTAATGTGGATGATGCTGGAAACATCACCCTGTAGAATGTCCCTCGTCAGACCGACAGATGCCAATGTGCCTTGACTCACCAAAGATAATAATACGGCTGACTGTTATATCATCACACGTAGTGACAGAAATCATGGCATTTGTTGTAAAGTCTGTGTGCTTGTCTTTTCACACAGTCACAACTTATTTTCTCTCAAATTGACACTTAAAGTTATTCAGAAGTACTTTGGCACTGACACAAGCTCCAGGCTATTCAGAAGTTCTTTGGCACTGAAATAAGCTCCAGGTTCTTCAGAAGATCTTTGGCACTGATACAAAGCTCCAGGTTCTTCAGAAGTTCTCTGGCACTGATACAAACCCCAGGTTCTTCAGAAGTTCTCTGGCACTGATACAAACTCCAGGATATTCAGAAGTTGTTTGGCACTGATACAAGCTCCAGGTTATTCAGAAGCTCTCTGGCACTGATACAAGCTCCAGGTTATTCAGAAGTTCTTTGGCACTTATACAAGCTCCAGGTTATTCAGAAGTTCTCTGGCACTAATACAAGCTCCAGGATATTCAGAAGTCGTTTGGCACTGATACAAGCTCCAGGTTATTCAGAAGCTCTCTGGCACTGATACAAGCTCCAGATTATTCAGAAGTTCTCTGGCACTGATACACGCTCCAGGTTATTCAGAAGTTCTCTGGCACTGATACAAAGCTCCAGGTTATTCAGAAGTTCTTTGGCACTGATACACGCTCCAGGTTATTCAGAAGTTCTTTGGCACTGATACACGCTCCAGGTTATTCAGAAGTTCTTTGGCACTGATACACGCTCCAGGTTATTCAGAAGTTATCTGGCACTGATACAAAGCTCCAGGTTATTCAGAAGTTCTTTGGCACTGATACACGCTCCAGGTTATTCAGAAGTTCTTTGGCACTTATACAAGCTCCAGGTTATTCAGAAGTTCTTTGGCACTGATACACGCTCCAGACTATTCAGAAGTTCTCTGGCACTGATACAAGCTCCAGGCTACTCAGAAGTTCTTTGGCACTGACACAAGCTCCAGGCTATTCAGAAGTTCTTTGGCACTGACACAAGCTCCAGGCTATACAGAAGTTCTTTGGCACTGACACTAGCTCCAGGCTATTCAGAAGTTCTTTGGAACTGACACAAGCTCCAGGCTATTCAGAAGTTCTTTGGCACTAACACAAGCTCCAGGCTATACAGAAGTTCTTTGGCACTGACACTAGCTCCAGGCTATTCAGAAGTTCTTTGGCACTGATACAAGCTCCAGGACTGACGTCTGCTGACCATCTCTTTCATGAGTTGTCAGATGAAACCCACCAGCCTATGCTGGCACATCAGCCCTGTGTGCACGTTGGTGATCAGGGATCTGAAGTCGTACCCCTTCCGAAAACGATATAGCTGGCTGCCACAGGCCGGAGTCCTTCGTGCTGGTAACATCCTGCACAGGAAGATTACAATAGAATCCTACTACCCTCTACATATACACAGGGGAATTGTTATTTTTTATCATGGTAGTTGAATTCGTTTAGTTTATGACGAAAAATGTATTTTTTTCCCCGGAAACCTCAAAAAGGTTTCACACTCTGGTTGAAGTCGTTTAGTTTATGAAGAAAAATATGTTTTATCTTTCCCGGAAACCTGAAAAAGATTTCACACTTTGCCAAAACCTTAGCCAAGCCATGGAAACTAAGAGTCACGGCATATTTTAAACGTACGTCACATTTTTCTTTACCAAAAAAACAACAAACAAAACAAAACAAAAACAAAAACAGAAAACCCAACAACAAAATAATGATTCATGCCACCTTCAAGGCAAATCTTACCGTGTCTTCCCTTTAGTCCATTTATCTTAATCCAACATCAACAAACTCTAGTTGGAACTCACAAATTTACACAGGCACAAATTAAATTAAAAAAAAATTATCCATCTAACTGATACAAATTACTTCCTTGTCACCAGAACCATTTCACAATAGAACAAAAATGTTTACTACATACTATTCACTAATATATTCTTCATAAAATGATATCATCGCAGGAGTATAAAAAATACTATGGTATGCAGGCGTAATTCACAGAAAATTTGCTCTAATGAAAGAACCACACAACCATTTTCACCCAAAACCTTGACTTGAATCCACATTGTCTATTTACACAGCATTATCCTACGTGCGCGCACATTAAACAACCCGAGTTACCTTTTCCTCACAAACCCAACGCACTTCCGCACGTAAATTGAATAATATGTACCCTCGAAGCGAACGCGAACATCGGTGTTTTCACAGCAACACAAGTTCACTTTCTTAACACATCAATCATCCTTTTTACTGATCACGTATGCACCCCCGCACATGAATTTCATAATATGTACCCTCACGGCGAACGCGAAATTTGATGTCTAACCAACAACAGCAGTTCGCTTCCCAAACACGTTAAATATTCCGTGTTGCCAACTACCCGTGAATACCATTATAATTTATATGACCTCTTGCAGTTCTCGTGCGTACTTCCGCACGTAATTACGAAAACATGTACACTCGCGGCGAACGAATAGATTGTTTTTCTTTCATCTGTCGCCGTGGTGTAGTGGGTTAGTGCAACGGACTACCGACTGGAAGGTTGTGGGTTCGATTCCCCATCAGTCCCTTCAAAACTATATCATTGTGGAATTTTTCGGTTCTAACCAGCTCCTACCCAGATTGGGCGTGCTATGGGTTCATTGGCAAGAGTGGGACCACACAGTCGAGATCTCATGCACTTCACGGATGCGTCATTGAAGGTGTTGCTCAAATCTTCTGACCAGTACCGCAGGTGCCTGTATCTCTTGGGCCTGGTCGACGCCAGGATATAATATGATAGTAAGCGTGGAATACAGCCCTGTCACGCAGTCTCAATCCTAGATGGAACTCCTTTGCATCATGATTATCATCATCCCCATCGACATTATCATCATTGCATTGTAAAAACTGTGCCAGCTTCTGCGGCCATTAAGGTGGCATAGAAAATGGGACGAAAAAAAAAAAGATGAGCACAAAGGTAATTTCCCTGAGTACGATGATCCTAAAAATAGTTTTTCTTTCTTCAGGGTAAGAGGAGAAAATCAAAACAAACAAACAAAGAAACAAATAAATAACAATGACAACAACAAAAACCAGATGATCATGTAATCTTACTTCAACAAGGCATGCACTAATGGAAAAAAAAAAAAGAAACAAACAAAAAAACGGAGACAGTTGTATGCAACTGTAGTAGAATAAGTGCATCCATGATTCGGATTGCACTGGGATGCGGTGTGTCCGTGACATCTTTTATGGAGTTGTATGTGTAGATTGGCAAGAACTAGCTATGCAACAGTCCCAGTGGGACCTAATGCTACTATCCTTGAGTAATACAGTGTTTTGAAGTTTTGAAGTTTTGAAACTGATATCTGTTTGTCTATAAATCTAATTAATGCCAATGGATTCTGACGGAATTATCTCCCTTCTTCATTCCCTTCGAGATACATTGTTCTGGCATGTAGCCGTTGAATATATATATATATATATATATATATATATATATATATATATATAATATATATATATATATATATATATATATATATGTGTGTGTGTGTGTGTGTGGTGTGTGTGGTGTCGTTATATTGTCATTCTTGCTTTTCTTTTTTTTCCGTCAAGGAACAGAAATGAAACAGAAGTAGCAGAAGAACAATGTGGACATATTGAAGGGAAAAGAATTATTACTATCATATTCATCTTTAGAACTCTCATAGAAAGATCAGTTGAATTGAATAAGAATTGTATTTATGTTTTGTTGATTATACCAAGGTTTTCATCGGGTAAGACACGAAAAATTGATTAACCGACTGGAAGAGCTCAACATTGATGGAAAAAAATGTAAAATGATAAAGAATATGTATTGGGAACAAACAGCAGCAATGAGAATAGAAAATAATACAATCTTTTTCCAAAATATCAAAAAAGGGGTTAGGCATGTTCTATCATTGAGTTGTTTTATTTTACAGCGAAACTATCACGAGAAACCGAGGAGAATGTCCTCGGGTAAAAGTTGGAGAAAAAATTATTAACAATCTTCGTTATGTAGATGACACCGTTCTAATATCAGACCTAAAAATCTTGTGAGTATGATTGAAATAAAAAGCAGAAATAAAAGGCTAGAACTAAATAGCAAGAACACTGGAGTCATGGCAATCAGTAAGAATACGCAAAATATATCATGTAAAATAACAGCAGATAATAATAATAATAATAATTACAATATTTATATAGCGCAAAATCTTGATAAAATCAAATCTAAGCGCTGAAGCAGACACACACGCAAGCACGCACGCACGCACGCACGCACACACACGCACGCACACACACACACACACACACACACTCACACACACGCATGGCTATAAATGGGGAGAAAGAATAAAAGCAATAAAAGCAAGAATAAAAGCAATGGAAAATTATAGAGAGCATATCACATACAATTATATATTATAACAATGTGATTCCCCTCCGAGTGGAGACAGGCTGCAGAGGGGGGGGGGGGGGGTTGAGTGAGGTTAGGATTTTATGCGGAGGAGAAAAGGTGAGTTTTGAGAGCGGACTTGAAGGAGACAAAAGTAGGTTGCTGACGGACTGAGAGAGGAAGTTTGTTCCAGGAGAGTGGACCAGAAACAGAGAAGGCTCGTGGACCATAGGTATTGAGCTTAGTGCGCGGAAAGCGAAAAGTCAGAGGATCGGAGGCAGAGCGGAGGGTACGTGAGGGAAGATAGATCTCAAGTAGGCTTGACAGGTAATCGGGGGCTGCGTTATTGAGGCTTTTGTAGCACATGGTGTCTAGTTTGTACTGTATGCGCTTTGATACAGGGAGCCAGTGAAGTTGGTCAGGAGAGGAGATATGTGGTCAGCTTTTTTCTTTTTGAGTACAAGGCGTACAGCATTGTTTTGAATGCGCTGTAGGATGTGAATGGTGGAGGCAGGAAGACCAGACAGGAGTGAATTATAGTCAATGCGAGACATTATGAAGGAGAGAACGAGTTTTGCAGTTGTTTCGACAGAGAGATACTTCCTGATCAGCCTTATACGATGGAGATGATAGTAGCAAGATCTGGCAGTTTGAGAAACAAAGTTGTTCATGGAGAGGGTAGAGTCAATGCAGACACCAAGGTTTTTAGCTGAATCAGAAATTGGGACTGATGTGTTACATAATGGGAGAGAAAAAGGAGGCAGCTGAGAAAGTTTCTGACGGGTGCCAATGAGGATAGCTTCTGTCTTGTCGTCATTAAGCTGAAGTTTGTTGAACGTCATAAATGGCACAACATTTAGGCAAGCTGATAAGTTGAAAATCTGGGAACAGTCATCTCACCAGACAGCAGATGTACATTGGGAATAGACAGCAGTACTGGCCAAGGTAAAACAGCATAAAAAAAATGGAAAGCGTTCTTATTAAGAAATGAGTATCTATTAACATCAGGAAGAACGTTTTTCAGTGTTATATAAAACCATTACTGTTATACAGATGCAAACCGTGGACCCAGTTGACACACAAAGTCAGAACAAGTTTGAGGCAGCTGAAATATGGTGTCTAAGAAGAATGTTAAAAGTTCCATGGACAGCAAATAAAACAGGCGAGACAGTCTTGAAACAGACAAACACAAAAAAGAACAGTAATAAGAAAATTAGGAAGAAACGAGCAACATTTATAGGACATTTTATGAGGTAAGAGAAACTGAGTCACGGTAATGGCGAGAGAAAAAGGGCACAGGTAGACCCAGGGAGAAAATATTGGACGGACTTGTAGGGTGGATGAAGACAGAGAGGGTGGGAGATGTACTTGCAGAGACAAAAGATAGATTCTTGTGGAGAACCATGACCTCCAACGCTATGCGGCAAGGAAGATGATGGTGATGAATTTTTCGTCTTTTAACTGCTTTCCATTTTTTCGTTATCCTTTCTTTTTCTGTCTTTATTTTTTCTAATTGTTTTCATATTTATCACTTGCATTACTTTTTTTTTGGCCTTCTGTCCGTCTTTCTTTTCAGATGGCAGACAGGGTTTGTTTTGTGAACTTTGCAGTAAGGTAGTCGTGTTATGCTACCTGGCTGTAACAACGTACTTGTCTCCCTCTGTCAGTCTAGCAGAGAGTGAGAAACTGGGGCGATAATATTCAGATAAAGGAATAACAACACTCAGCTTTACTGTTTTGCTAGTCGTTTTCTGAAGTAAGTTCCTCAAAACACAAATGAACGCTAGCTCGATACGCGGAGACGTTGACCATTTGGACACCGATTTGCGATAGAGAAAAGCGTCCTATGTACGTCTTTCGTCGATAAATACGGGACCGTATGTCATCGTCTCGTCCATTTGCCGTCTTTATGTGAGCTTGGAAACTGTTCATGTTCGCCGTACCTTTTTTTCTCTCTCGGATATATCTTGTGCACTATATAACAGACCATCAGCTCTGATTTTGTGTGTGGTGTGTGTGTGTGTGTGTGTGTGTGTGTGTGAGTGATTTTTTTTCCTTTTTACATTTTCAAACTATAGGTTTTGTCAGCGCTGGAATTCGCTTGGCTACAGAATTGACCGTCATGACTTTATGTCAACCGATATAGATTTTGTGAGTCGTGTGTATGTTATTGTCGTGATGTTGCGATGCTATTGCGACAAAGTTCAGTTTGGTGAGTTTATTCCCTTACTGTCGCGGGATGTGGTTTGGATGACTGCTCGACACAGATACGGATTTTACGGCTTGTTCTTTTATGTGTATTGTCGTTGTTTGCTTTTTTCTTCTAAGCACGGCGTTCAGTGATCTAAATTAACTTGAAGGGGTGCGTCGAAGAAGAAAAAAACAACATAAAAAGAATCAATGAACAATGAATAAACGCGTAAATAAGTGAAATGATACAGTAAAAGAAAAAGAAAGAAAGACAGGGAAAAAAAGAAACCTGGAGGGCACTCATTTAGATTCACATTAACCATACCGATAAAGGCCATTTTGCGTGTTTAAGCTTCCCACATAAACCAGATCGGTAATGTTGTTAATGGTGTGTTTTCAAGGGATCGGTCTGTATGCGCAGAAGAAGTAGGCGAGCGAGAATGAAAAAGAAGAAGAAAAAGAAGTAAAAAAAACAAACAAACAAACAAAAAACCGCTTCAAAATCACACAGCATCAGCGTCCCTGGTCTCAGCCTATTCCCTTAAAGACGTGTGTCTCCTGTTTGTCACGAAGTTAGATCTAGGTGGGATTTCTGTTTGATTGTTCACTTGTATTTTAATCGGTTACTTTCCCAAGTTTATTTTAGTTTGGTCTTTGTGCGTTTTGTATTGTAGCCTTTCGAGCTCAGAACGGGTAGAACCGACACCAACCTGAAGGTACACTAATACGTTATTAGTACATTAAAAAGTTAGACGTCTACAACCGACATTCGTGCTTAAACATTTCATGCTTATAATAAAAACTTTATCGAGATGTTTCAAGCTTCATTCGTGCTTAAACATTTCATGCTTATAATAAAAACTTTATCGAGATGTTTCAAGCTTAAGTGAAACGTCAAAAGAAAACAGTTTAATGATTTGGTCAGAAATTTTAATCTCTATATACTGGAGAGCATTTAACAAATTTGGACCACAAAATGTCAAAGGGCTTTTTACATAAAGACGAACTTTGTAAGCTTTGCTCTTTTGTATCTTGTGACATTTCGTGTTAAATGTATGTATGTATGGATGTATATATGTATGTATATGTATATATATATATATATATATATATATATGTATGTATTTTTATACATACATATACATATATATATATATGTATGAGGAAGAGAAAGGGTTAATTTTTTTGCTTTGTTGTCCTGGCTGACAATGCAAGAAATCTGGCAGATAGTGTAAGGAAGTCAGAGGGTTAATTCCTTACAGTCTAAGCTCTAAGGGGACCGGACTGCATCCGTGTCACAACGCCTGGATACCTCTCAATTATTGCCATGTTTTTTCTCTTTGTCTTTTTTTTCTTTTTATTTATTTACAGAAATTAGTCATCCACCTGGGCTTGAAGGCTTGAACCCCCGCGTCCAAGGTTGTCAGGTGTCTCAAGGCCACGTTACCCTTGTGACAGACATCTTAACCACTTTGCTGCCGAACATCGGCGAGATATAGGGGAATTTATACCCTAGAAGATATATATATAGATAAATAGATAGATAGATGGGTGGATGGATAAATGGATAAATGGATAGATCGATAGATAGACAGACAGACGACAAACAGACTGACAGACAGACAGACAGACAGATAGATAGATAGATAGACAGAAAGATAGACAGACAGACAGACAGAACAGACAGACAGATAGATAGATAGATAGACAGACAGACAGACATACAGACCGATAGACAGATAGACAGACAGGCAGATAGATGATAGATAGATAGATAGACAGACAGACAGACATACAGACCGATAGACATATAGACAGACAGGCAGACAGATAGATAGACAGACAGACAGACGACAGATAGAGATAGACTGATAGACAGACAGATAGAGATAGAGAGATAGACGGACAGGCAGATAGATAGATAGACAGACAGACAGACAGATAGATAGATAGATAGATAGATAGACAGACTGACAGACAGATAGACATATAGATAGACAGATAGATAGATAGATAGACAGACAGACAGATAGACAGATAGACAGACAGACAGATAGACAGACAGATATATATATATATATATATATATAGATAGACACGCAGATAGATAGATAGACAAATAGACGGACAGACAGACATACAAATAAATAGATAGATAGATAGACAGACAGACAGATAGACAGATCAATAGATAGAAAGAAAAATCACCCCCCCCCCCCCTCTTCGTGGTTGTAGATTTTAAGACAGTGCCTATTTTTTTTGGTTGAAATTACCTATGTCTTTATACGCATTGCAGATTGTCAAACATGCACGCTGAAGATCCTGTAAGACATGTCGGTGGCTGGGTTATAGAAACATAAAAACACCCAGCACGTAAAAGAAAGATAAAGTCTGTGCATCAACGCAACGATATGTGGTCAAGTCGCCTAACAGGTTGAGTTCTCCGTACTCCAATGAAAAGTCTGATTATGTGTAATGCTCAGTGACTCCAAATCAGCTTAGAGAATATCGCTAAACAGAAGTGTTGGCATAGCACGATACACAAATGATTCATGAAAAATGAAAATGATTATTTCTAATATACCATTGTGAAGTGAAACATGCTATCATCGCAAGCATCGTAGGCCAAATCACCACGACTGCCACCATTCTTATCATAGAGTTTTTTAATCTGATGATGGCATGTGGTTTTATTATTGTTGTTGTTGTTATTATTGTTGTTGTTGTTGTTCTTGTTCATCTTGTTGTTGCTTTTTTGCTTTTTACTCCTGTCTCGAAAAATACAAGACAATGTCCATTTCCCTGTTCAGCTATCTCCAGAGATATCGGTTCATGAATTTTAATTTTTTTTTCAAGAATCTTAATTGTGTTTTTTGCCATTAAGATGTAGACGGCATGCAAAACAGGCTTTCAGATCACACATAAATTAAACGCCCCCTAAGGCCCATTCTTCCCCTCACCTCCACCTTAAGGAGGACCCATCCAAAAAGCAATTTTCAAGACACAACTGAAACCGATGTTCATTCTCACCATTTTAAACCTCGTTACAAAACGTGCGAAAGGGGTGGTGATGGAGATTGGATTCAATCGACTATGTCTGTCTACCTGCCTGTCTGTCTGTCTGTCTGTATGTCTGTCTGTCTGTGTCTGTCTCTCTCTATTTCTCTGTGTGTCTGTGTCTGTGTCTGCCTGTCTGTCTGTCTGTCTGTCTCTTTCTCTCTTTCTCTCTTTCTCTTTCTCTCTTTCTCTCTCTCTCTCTTTCAAGTTAGATTCATACTTGACAGAAAGCGTTGAACGTCAGTATCGATACAAAGGACAACTTCTTTGTTGTTCTTCTTTGTGCTACAAGAGCACAATGTACGTTTTTTTAAGTTCCTGGTCAGCGTTCGGCTCAGTTTACTACTGGTGTCCCAGCAGGCAAATATTGTAGGGAAGTTATCAATCATCGATTTATTTGCATACAGCACTCGTGCTGGGATTGATTGCGATAGCGTGATACACGGTATAGACTGTGTGCATCGTTCACTCTTCCGTTTATTACGATATATACTTGTTGTGAGCTTGCACACTTTAATGAGGGGCCAAGGCTTTAACATAAATAAATCATATGAGTTTGAGTCTTAATCTGTTTCTAGTTTCAAATTTGAACTCACTCTCTCGGCTGAGCTGTAAGCAATATGAACTCTCTCTCTCTCTCCTTTCTCTCTCTGTCTGTATGTCTGTCTGTCTCTCTTTCTCCTCTCTCTCTCTCCTCTCTCTCCATGTCTCTCTCTCTCTCTTTCTCTCTTTCTCTCTCTCCTCTCTCTCTTTCTGTCTCTCTCTCTCACTCACCTCTCTCTCTCCTCTCTCTCTCTCTCTTTCTCTCTCTCTCCTTGTCCCTCCTTCCCATCCCATCCCACCTTCTCTCTCTCTTACTCTCTTTTGTTTCTCTCTCTCTCTGTCTCTCCCTGTCTCTCTGTCTCTGTATCTCTGTCTTTGTCATTTAAAACAGCATCAATATATTTATACCACTATTTTTAACAGTATTTTTTCTTGTTCTTTTTTTCCCTCTCTTTTCTATCTCAGTTGCACATTCAACTGTTGTTAATAGTTATTTTATTTTCTGTTTAACTTTTTTCCCGTAAACTTAGAATATACAGGGTGGGTGGGGTGGCTTAAAACGTTTGGTGAGAATGTTAAGCGTGCTTTTAGCAGCTTCAAAACATAGAAATGAGGACACATTGGGTGGTAGCGCTGATATAAGAGTGATATTACTCTTTTGTTTCCCTCTATATCGCTCTGTTTTTCTCTTTTTTTCCCTCCACCCACCCCTTCTCTCTAACTCTCTCTCTCTCTTTTCTCTGTCTCTGTTTCTTTCTTTCTCTGTCGCCCTCAATCACATATAATGAAATATAAAGAAAGAGAGGATGTGTGTGTGTGTGTGACAGAGAGAGAAGGGAAAGAGAGAGAAAGAGAGAGAGAGAGAGAGAGAGAGAGAGAGAGAGAGAGAGAACACACACACACAGACACAGACACAGAAACACAGACACAGACAGAGAGAAGAATAAAAAGATAGTCCATTCTAAAAACTCCGTGCAATTATTTGTTTTTCTTTTTTTTTATCCCATACGCTTTTTTCCCGTTTTTTTTTATTTTTTTTTTTATCCATTTGCTCATTTTAAAAAAAAAATGAATTGACATTTTAAACACTACAGACCATGAAGCAGTAGTAATAAAATTTAAAAAAAAAAACAACAACACGAAAACGACAGAAAAATGATGGTTAAGCTATACTAATCATCATCCTTTCTACACAATTATCATGGAAAATATATAATTTGTACTCCTTGAGGTCACTATGACCTCGAAGATACTAAAGGTCAACTAAAATCGGAAATTCGTCGAAGATGATAGTAGACTGTCACAAGAGTGGAAAGGTGTCAACTAAGTAACATAACTCTTGAGAGTCACGGAGTTATCTCCCATGCAGAATTTCTCAAACCCAACACAGTTTCAGGAATGTTCTGAGCTTACCACTTTATGCTTTGTGGCTGCGTCTATGCTAGCTGAATGGGTAGCGCAAACTGTGTTGGGTTTCAGAAATTCTACATGGGAGATAACTCCGTGACTCTCAAGAGTTATGTTACTTAGTTGATATCTAAAATTCTCCCTGCTTCCCTCTTATTTCCAGTGGAAAGGTGTGTTCAATATTTTCAACAGTTCTTGTGATAGTGTCGTCCACACACATTCACCATGGGGCTGTCCTTTCCCAAACTTCAACTTTTACGACACTTTGACCATCCACAGCTTTGAACAAAAAAACTTTTATTCATACTCATTCGTCCACATTCATGTCTCTTTGTCACAGTGAATTTATCATGCAAAATTCGTATTACTCTTCCTGTTGAGAGCACATCGCCGCAATGCAGCGCCACCCAATTTGTTTATCATAACTTTAGTTAGAAAGGCAAAAGAAGGCTGACTGGCCTTCAAAGGGGGGGGGGGGGTATCTGGGAAATAAACCTATCCCTTCAATGTTTTACATCAGGGCAACCATGCAAATGCCCTGCTCTTCATGATTTTCAACCGCCATTGGATCTTAGGTGTGCACAGCCAGAAGTCACAAGGGTTTGAAAAATTTTTTTTGGTCCACTTCCGAAGGACCAGACGTTCAGTTTGATTTTCTGGTCAAACTGACGAGAAATGTCAAGGCCTCAACGGAAAACGAACCCTGAAATGTTGGATTTAGTTATTAGCTTGCAGGCAAATGTCTGAACCATTCTGGTATTTTTAGCCTAAAACTTTGGTAAAGATCAACCGATAAGAGCCGAAGAAAGCCTTGCTAATATATTTGGTCACACACACAACCACACACACACACACACACACACAAACACACACACACACACACACACACACACACACACACACACACAGAGAGAGAGAGAGAGAGAGAGAGAGAGAGAGAGAGAGAGAGAGAGAGAGAGAGTGAAAAGACGTTAAAACAAGGAACGAACGAACAGAGCGAGAGAGAGAGAGAGAGAGGGAGGGAGAGGGAGAGAGAGAGAGAGAGAGAGAGAGAGAGAAAGAGAGAGAGAAAGAGAGAGAGATGCATGCACACATACACACACACACAGACACACACACACAGACACACACACACACACATACACACACAAACACACACATACACCACAAATATGTACCCCCCACACACAAACGAACACATACACACA
>CM060309.1:61294033-61301533 GCA_030674185.1 Monoplex corrugatus
AAATGTGCTTCATCCACCTCTATTACCTTTTCATGATGATTTATTTTGCTTTTTTTTTTTTTTGCCACTTATTGTAATAACAACACTTATTGTAATAACAATTGATACAGTTTTCCTCTTTTGACTCGTTTGTCATTGGGATGTAGGAAATATCAACGACTGTTTGCTTCTGTGCGTTTCTCTGCTTTCATTTGTTGTTTCGATATTTTGTTCTTTGTTACTGTGGTTGGTTAATTATCTCGAATAAAATAATGTATATAAATGAGATGTAATGAATCAATATCGGTGACTTCATAGACGTGCACGAGAAAATAGCCTGTTCATTTATCATGCAAGCAAGCATTTTATGCGCGTGTTTATATGCTGCACGTAGAAGGCTCAATTGACCATACTAAATTTCATAATACGATCGCATGTCGCCTCCTCTGGCCACTGCATTTATTAACACTTCGACTCCCGCACCCTGTCCGTCAGCATCCTGCATTGCCAACCATGTTAGCACAGCAAAAACTTAACTATTTGATTCCGTCACCCTATCCATAGGGAATCAAAAGGTTGTTTTTGCAGTTAGTTGATAGGATGAGGGAATCGAAGGGTTTAATGCGATTCGGTTTGTTGATTTGTTACATGTCCATGTTCATTTCTTTTTAAGATCAGGGCGATGAAAAACCAGTGGGTTTTTTTTCTTCTTCTAAAAACTTGAATTTGCAAATTCCAGGCTTAATTTTCAAAAACCACGATGTTTGGTTTTTAGGTCAGAATATGAATGGCTTTGATGCTTGTGTTTTATGATAACGTGAACTTTACTCATCGCTACCGAGATTTGAGATTGAGGTTTGTTCAAGAAGAACACATCGCACTCGGACAATTCTTTTAGTTCTTAACCCTTTGAGTCTCACACTCAGTCCGCCAACTGCAAAAACTTAACACTTTGACTCCCTCACCCTATCCACCAACAGCAATAACTTAACCAGTCGACCTACTCGCACACAATCCACCAACAGCAAAAACTTAACCCTTTGACTCCCTCACCCTATCCACCGGCTTCCTGCAGGAATCCGGTGGATAGGGCGAGGGAGGTCAAAGGGTTAAGTTTTTGCTTTGCTAGCATGGTTGACAATGCAGGATGCTGGTGGACAGGGTACGGGAATCAAAGGGTTAAAATGAAAATAGTACTCATATGTATAACTTTGAAACGACTTAGAAAAGCAGTTATGAAACTGTTGCATACATGTAATAACTACCTGTATTTCTTGTTCTCGACACGGCCGGGTACGCATATTTCACACCACTTTTCCACAGTAGAGAAGTCGGCATTTATTTTTAAAAAAAACCCTTTTTATTTATACGTCCATTCAGGCAGACTGAGGAAAGTTAAAACACAAACTATTGCGTCGAGTTCTTTTATCAGATTATGTGGGATTCGCCGCTTTAGTTTCGAAGACGAATCGATCCAAATCTTGTTACTGTGACCATCGTCGTCTTCACTATTAGAAGAAAGAAATGTGTGCAGTACTAGAAAACGTATCCTCGCTTTAGTTTCTTTTTTCGCAATTGTGTGTGTGTGTGTGTGTGTGTGTGTGTGTGTGTGTGTGTGTGTGTGTGTGTGTGTGTGTGTGTGTGTGTGTGTGTGTGTGTGTTTTAACATGTCATAGAACTAGCTTGGAATTGTTCCGTTACTTCCCAGTCGTCAGTAATGATGATATAAAAATTAGCAACATACACAACAAACAAAGCAACAACAACAGCAAACAACAACACAACAACAACAACACAACAACAACAACAACAACACAACAACAACAACAACAAACAACAAAAACAGCAACAACAACAACAACAACAGCAACAACAACAACAACAGCAACAACAACAGCAACAACAACAACAGCAACAACATAACACAGCGACAACAACAACAACAACAACAACACAACACAGCACAACAACTGTAACGACAGGACAACAACAACGACAACAACAACAACAACAACAACAACGCAACAACAACAACAACTGTAACGACAAGTGTGGTGTGTATGATGTAGTGTTTGTCTGTTAGCGTGTGTGTGTAGTGTGTGTGTGATGTATGTATATGTTGTGTGCGTGCTGTGTGCGTGGTGTGTTGTGTTGTATGTATGTGTGTGTGTGTTGTGTGTGTGTGGTTGTGTGTGTGTGTGTATGTGTTGTTGTGTGTTGGTGTTGTGTGTGTGGTGTGTGTGTGTGTGTGTGTGTTGTTGTGTGTGTTAGCGTGTGTGTGTGTGTGTGTGTGTGTGTGTTGTGTGTGTTAGGTGTGTGTGTGTTTGCGTGTGTGTGTGGTATGTGTGTGTTTTGTGTGTGTGTGTGTGTGTGTGTGTGTATGTGTGTGTGTGTGTGTGTGTGTGTGTGTGTGTGTGTGTGTGTGTGTGTGTGTGTGTGTGTGTGTGTGTGTTCGTGTGCGAAAAGCTACACAGTGAAAACGGTGATGCTTCTAATGGTTACCAGGAAGTGACGGCCGGTTTGACAGTCATGCACGGATGGCTGTGATTATGTTATATCTTTCAATAAGCCAGTGTGTACATGTACAGCTGACAGAGCCGTGGACTCAAAGACCAGACCGATGTCTGAAACTCTATTCAAACCTGCAGCAGTGGGTGATGTCCCTTCTCTGTCTTCTCTCTTGGTGTATCACAGTTTGATGCAGCAATAATTACACCGGTGATGTCAACTTCAAGCTTCAAGATCACCTCTATCACGCTTTTCAATTAAATCATCGCCTCCTCACAGTGTTTTGCGCAGCCTCAACAAATCTCTTGTCTCGTTTCTGGCACATTTGGATGAAGCACATATGGGATAGCTTGAGAACGATGAAGCCCTCTCGAAGACATTTCAAATTGTAATGGGCAGCTCAAGGCAGAGTGACAAAAATACAGAGAACATTGTTTTGGTCTCGTTTTGCTCTGTTTATTGTGTCTGGGGTGGAAAAGGTGGGTGTGGACAGTCAGCATGACACTAGCATCAAATTATTCGTGAAGTTTCAAGGTTTTGCCAGTGTTTCAATTGCTATTCCAAAGCTTTCAAGTATATTGGATCCTGTCTAAAAAGGCATGATTGGACAACAGGTGGTTTAATGAGATTTCTTTTCCTTTTCTCCAGGCCATGTTCCATCACAAAACGGCAGATAATCTGCCATAGAAAAGCTCTGGTTGCAGATTGGATGGTTCTCAGGGGAACAGCCATGAGCACTTCATATGTTGTTGCCCTGACGGGTCTTGGACTGTAGCTCACAATAATGATGGGAAAGTTTATACGATGAGACAACCTTTTTATATTTTCATGCCATGACTGTCAATCTGTCGCAATCATTTGTGCTTCCCATGCCTTCGGGAATTCGATTGCATTTTCTCTGTGACAATTTTTATTTCTGTAAGACTGTATTAATTGCCATGCTCATCAAAAATAATCAGTGAAATAAATAAAAGGAAGGTAGGAAACCATGATGAAAAAAGACAGAAATATGATTAGAATGAAAGAGATCTTCACGTCAGACTCACAATGTCTCCATTTGTAATTGAATATTGTTTCAATAGTATTCCGATTTTCTCAGATGCATACATGCACATTGCTTTAGCGCACAATGTGCAGGCAGATTTTTGCTACTCCGTGTCTGTCAGGCGTGCATGCTGGTTGTCTGCATGCTTCCCCATAAGTCACTTGATACTGACATCACTTACAGGATCTTTAACGTGCATATTTAATAATCTTCATGCGTATACACACGGAAAAAGGTATAAGCATTAACACGCTTGCACATAGACTGAATTGAGAGATTGGAAAAAAAGTTCCACTAGTTACCCGTCCAGTGGCGGGGGTGGGGTGTGTGTGTGTAGGGGGTACCCAACCAGGATCAAACGCAAACCTTCCAGTTGGAGCTTCGACGTTTACCCACTTTACCGCGAAGCCCGTCCTGATAAAACATCAAAAAAAACAAGAAACCGCATACGTAAATACAAGGGCTTTAATTATGAGGTGTTTAGAGACAGAGTTATTTCCCTTGTGGTTCCACAGTTTCTGTTACAGTGGCAGAGGGAACTGTTGCATGCCATTGACAGCAGTTAAAACCAACACACTAAATATCTGATTTACTCAGTTAAAGCCACTATTGACTGATGAAATATTGCCTTCATTCGATCTGACGGATAAGTAAGCATACCGGTCTTTTAGCGCCTTGTATCGGTCTTTATATTCGTATGGAGGGTCATGATCGCCAACGCCATGCGGCAGGGCACATGATGATGATGATGATGATGATGATGATGATGATGATGGGCCTTCATATGGGATACAAGAACGATCCTGGAGGCATATGTTTTCCCTGCAGGCATTGCATGGAAAGCAGTCCCGTGGCCTTGGGTTCTGCTTCCGTCAGTCCTTATTCAGTTATTATACGAGTCAGCAGTCGATTTGCTTCGCTTCCATTATTGTTACGCCCTACCCGCACTTCTTTGACAGCATGCTCAGTGTTGCGAGCTGCGTGTCTGTCCAGTTTCGTGGTGCTGATGCCTCGGGTTATGAGAGAGGCCATCTTTACATGCAACGGTAGATAAGTCTCCGTTCAGGTGCTCTTCTATAGATAAAGTTACAATGACTTTTTGAAAACAGGTAATGACCATTCAGTGTTATGCCTTTGTGAATTTCTTTCTGACTGGTTATAAACTTGCTAGAGAATTCTTCATAACTAGTTATTACAAGTCATTTTTGATAGCATAATGTTACCTTCTTCACAAATATCGCATATGCATACGCGCTCACGCGCGCACGTACTCACAGACACACACAGACACATACATTCACACACAACACACACACACACACAAAACACACACACACACACCACACACACAATTCACATACACATACACATACACACACTGACACACATACACACACACTCACACATAAACACACACGCACGCACGCACACACGCACACACACATGCACGCACTCGCACACACATACACACACACACGCACGCATACACGCACGTACACACGCACGCACAGAGTGCACACTCACTTACACACACACATAACACACACACAACACACACACACACACACACACCACACAACATACACACACATGCACGCTCACACAACATTCACAACACAAACACAGACACACACACAGAGATACAGACACACACATACACACGCACGCACACACACTCTCTCTTTCTCTCTCTCACACACACAAACACACACACACACAAACACACATACACACACAACACACAACACACACACACACACACACACACTACACACACACACACCACACAGCACGCACAGAGAGAGGAGAGAGAGAGAGAGAGAGAGAGAGGAGAGATAGAGAGATAGAGAGATGAGAAGAGAGAGGAGAGAGAGAGAGAGAGAGAGAGGCATGTGTGCGTACGAAGAACTCATTCACAAATTTAAGCTTATAGCACGATTCATGGAGTTTACATCTCTGAATATGTAGGCCTCTAAACTATTGGAAGCAATAAGTAAATAAATAAATAAATAAATAAATAAGCAAACAAACACATAAACAAATAAGTAAATAAATAAATAAAGAAGTAAATAGATAAATGAATAAATAAATAGATGAATATATGGCCCTACATACATACAAAAACAAATACATTTGACAGAATCAGCAAACAGCTGGGTCAGGTCACTTATATTCTGTCTTCTGTGACTCCGTTTAAAAGCCTTACGTATTTTCCCTTAGGATTGATAATTGGGTTATTGTATTAAGTGCGTTTTTGGTTCGTTTGAAATGTAAGGTGCAGAAGCATCTGCAATCTTCAGCATATTGAAATCAGTTTTTATATATGTGTTAGTGTGATTAGTTATGTTTACATTTGTATTCATGTTGTATTTTCAAACCCCCTGAAGATACATTGGACAGAATGGTCAACGCCAGGGGAAATATCCTTTAAGTTATTTGCTCAAATGCATTGATATTTTATGTAGTTGATTTTTTTCCCCAGTGTTTTCTTTTCGGTTCCGCGATGTATACGTTTTGAGACGGTTATAGACCTGATACGGGCCTGCGCGGTCGGTCGGGCTTTAAATAACAATAACGCCATTCTGACATTTGACACACATAAAATTATTAAGGACACAGAAGCACGGACCAAAAGTGCAAGTAGTCGTTATTCGGGCCTCCACGATGCGTTAGTCTGTGGATTCTAAACCAGTACGTTTCGGTATGCATAAAAACAGGTTGATAAAATCGGTATGATTTCTTTAGCTGCAAGGTATTTTTTTTTAAAAACAAACAAACACTTTTTTTGTTCATTTTTTGCTTCACAACAAACGGACACCCAAGACACAATGTGGGCAACGAAAATGACCAAACAAACTTATACACATATGGACATATGAAAAGACAATGTGAACCTATGAACTCCGTAATAGCTTATGACTATACATACTATTTTAGACACTGAAAGTTTAAAAATGAACATCAGGATCTAAGCCCATGTCAACATTTCCCCTAAGAAACTGTTTCACAAACCACATCATTTTGTCTTTGGCTCCAAGCTTACTGGCTCTGAAAGTACCACAATTTGTTCCCCAGAAAAGAAATGGAGTAGGGAAGTCCTGGTTTGATGGGTGCTGTGAAAGGAGGGAGGCTGTCAAAAGTTTGACATTAAGTTTCTGAAAATATGTGATAAAAGACATGTGATCTGGATCCTCTCCTTGCCTTCTATTTTTTTTAATGCTGAATGGTCTCTTGCTCTCTATGACTGGTTGTTCACTGTTCTTTTCATCCTTCAAACCTGTCTTAACAACTGTGTAAGTTTTAAGCTTATGTTTTTGGGTATATTTTGGTTCTTATACAAAACAAGTGCAACATTATCCAATCTTATACTCTTAAGCTTGAATGTAATCACTGAGTCCTGAAAGAAATATGATGGTCACAAAAGGCTGTCTACACACGATCTCAGATTTATCTGCATGCATGCTCTCCAATAATTAGAATATTTCTTCTCGTTTTTCTTTGAAGTTTTGTAAAGTCGTATTTGACAAACGAGTTACAGACTATATCGCTTGCTCTTATCATCCTCTGCTATTCTGTTGGTCAGTTACACGCACACACACACACCACACACACACACACACACACACACACACACACACACACACACACACACAATATATAAAATATAAACACACACACACACACACACAAATATAAACACACACACACACACCCCACACACAAACATGCACAATCACACGCACTCACACAGAGACAGACACACTCCAAATACACACATACGCACACGCTTAGAACACACACACACACACACACACACACACACACACACACACACACACACACACACACATACACACACACACACACACAAACACCCCCCCCACAACACACACAACACACACACACACACACACACACACACAAATACCACACACTCACACACACAAACTCAAACACGCACGCACGTA
>CM060309.1:61311533-61319033 GCA_030674185.1 Monoplex corrugatus
TTGTTTTGTTTTGTTTTTTGTTTTTTTTTTTTGCTATCCAGTTCCCCATCGTTTCTTGCTACAGTAGTTATCATCTAAAAATATACCAACACACACATGCTCACACACATGCACAGATAACACACACAGACACACACACAGACACACACACAGATACACACACAGACACAGACACACAGACACACACACACACACACACACACACACACACACACACACGCGCGCGATACATCCACACACACACACACACACGCTGGATCTGGTCTAATATCACTTATAATGAAAAGACGTTACATTAAAGAACGAACGAACGAACACACACACGCATACATTCACACACACACACACACACACATACACACACACACACACACACACACACACACACACACACACACACACAACACAACACACACACGTACGCACACACATACATACGCACGCGCGCACACACACACACACATACACACACACACACACACACACGAAGGCTGCATATCTTTCTATCTTTGTTTCTATCTTTGTAGTCATAAATCGTTCTACACTTCTTTTTTCATAGATTACATACATCAATATTATTCAGTCAGCTTTCTGACCGAAAGGTCAAAACTACTTTTGTCCCCGTTTGTTTCTAGAAAGCATGCATGCATTGGAAGATCTCCTTGTTGTGTTGTGCTTTTTGTTTCGATTTGGTGTCTTTCCTTTTCTTTTAATTTGATTTGATTTGATTTGAACTTTTCGCCTGTCTTCTCCTGTTTATTAAACAAGCATTTTCCTTCTGAAGCTTTTGTGTTCTGCTCTGGGGTTTCACGACATTCCGGAACTTGCCTTGATTCGGATTATGTATTGATTTTTGAAATCAGATCGAATGCTGAACAGCAACTGTACCAACAGCGACAGCGCAGTAACAACGACGAAAGTGATGATTACAACTACAACAATGATTGTGATGATGATAATAATAATAATAATGATAATAATAATGATTATAATTATAATATATATGATTAATAATAATAATAATAACATATAATAATAATAATAACAATAATAACAATAATAATAATAATAATAATAATATAATAAATGATAATAATAATAATAATATATAATAATAAAATACGTCACTTATGATGATGATGAAAATGAAGTTGATGATGATGATAGTGATGATGACGACGACGACGACGACGATGACGACGACGACGACGACGATGATGATGATGATGATGATGATGATGATGATCATAGTGGTAGTAATGATGATAATGATGATGATGATGATAACGATACCACCACCACCACCACCACCCACCACCACCACCACTACCACCACCAATAATAATGAAATAATGATAATGATAATAATAGTAATATAATGGTAATGATAATAACAACAATGATAATAGTAACGACAATAATAATGATAACAATAATAATGATAATAATAATGATAAATATATAATAATGATAACAATAATAATAATAATAATAATAATAATAATAATAATAATAATAATAATAATATTAAAAATTTTACCAGTAAAAAGATTATGCTGATTATGTATGTATGTATGTATGTTGTATGTATGTATGTATGTATGTATGTATGTATGTATGTATGTATGTATGTATGTATTGTATGTATGTATGTATGTATGTATGTCTCTCTTTATCTATCAATCTATATACATATAGATATACATACACATACACAATCCCGAATACGTGCACTCACAATCTTACGGGAATGGGTCAGAACGCAGCGAGTCCATCCAAACATATACATATCAGAGGAAGAAAACATACACGAGTGCATTACTTGTAATTTTACACAAGGCCACATGATCTGCAGTTAGAATTGAAAGTACATACACGTACTGGTGAAGGATTAATTATGACATCAACAACAACAGGCCTGTATGAAGCATTAGGTGAGAATGCTAGACACAATCTTCTTCCATCATAGGTAACAATTTTCACTAGGATTAAAAAATAGACATTTGTTTGACAGGGACATATTGCTTTTGGACTATTCCATAACGCGCGTCAGTAGAGCTATTCAATTTAGTTCATTTTATTAAGGGTAAGGAAGATCTTCAGTTCGGACCATCGCCGGGAAAATAATTCGAGCAATGGAATATTGATTAGAAGGTCGTGGAATCGAATTACAATAAATTGACTGAGGAATATTGTACCCCCGTTAGCTCCTATCCAGATGTAAACACGGTATAAGCTCTTAAAGAAGAAAAATGGGGCCACAAAATCAAGTCTCTTCCGCTTCGAATTTGTTAGTCCGTTTGGGTAACTGCTCGAATTTTCTGACCAACACTGTAGGTATTTGTTTGTATCTCTCGGGCCTGGCTGATACCAGGATACAAACCATTATGACAGGAAGCGAAGACTAGAACCATGATACCCAAAATCATCACGAAAAAACAAACAAACTCCACAACACCATCATTTCCGTGTCCGCCGAAAACTGCCCCAGACTGTGAAGGGCTATTGAAGCGGTATGAAAATAGAAAAAACAGTCGCCGTGGTGTAGTAAGCGTAAACTAAGCCCTGTCACGCTGTCTCAATCCTACATAGAATTCCATAGCATCATGCTTATCATCTTCATCGACATCACCATCATCGCATTGTAAAAAAAGAAGAACTGTTTCAGCTTCTGTGGCCATTAAGGCAGCGTAGAAAATGGGACCAAAAAAACAAAAAAAAAACCACAACCCCCCCCAAAAAAAACAACAAACAAACAAACAAACAACAACAACAACAACAACAAAAAACAAACAAAAAACAGAAGACGAAGAAAAGAAAGGCGAGCACAAAGGTAACCTCCCTGAGTGACTTGATCCTCAGCGCTTAGATTTGATTTTATCAAGATTTTGCGCTATATAAATAAAATATATTATTATTATTATTATCCTAACAAAAACAAGCAAAAAACAAACAAACAACAAACAAACAAACAAACAAACAAACAAACAAACAAACAAAAACAAACAAAAGAAACAAACAACTGACGCACAAAAACAAAGTTAAATTCAGAGGCTACATGTAAGCATGATCACCTCCACGGCAACATTAGACCACAGTCTTCCGCCTACTGCGACAACTTAATTTGCCAGATGGGGCTGTCCCACATAATTATACCGATGAGTGTCCATGCTAGGCAAGACTACTCCCCACAGCACATGCTACTTTTCTTGCCCACTGCTCAGAAAGAAAAGAAATGAACAGTAGCCACGTGAAGCAAATGTGGAAAAGCAGGCCTGGGCAACAAGTGGACTTAATGAAAACTCCACACTTCATTCAGACTACCGGACTATCTATCTGAGGCATAATCAAGCACACACACGCACACACACACACAACACACACACACACACACACACACACACACACACACACACACAGACACACACACACACACACACACACACAACACACACAAAACACAACACACGCAGACACAAACACACACACACACACAACACACACACATAAAGACAAACAAACACACACACATAATATATAACAAACACCCAACAATACAAGGAGAGAGAGAGAGAGAGAGAGAGAGAGAGAGAGAGAGAGAGCTAGAGAGAGCTAGAGAGAGAGAGAGAGACAGAGAGAGACAGAGACAGAGACAGAAAGACAGAGAGACAGAAAGACAGAGAGACAGAGACAGACAGACAGACAGAGACAGAGAGAACATAATCAAAGGGTTGATATTAACAGTGAGTACAATTTCATTTGTACATTTGTCACGTTAACAAAAAAAAAAAAAAAAAAAAAGGAAAATGTTTAACTGGGGTTTAAACCCTCTCTTCTTTCCTTCTTTCCGTTCTTGGAGCCGCCGCTTGGCCACAAGCTGGGGACAAAAACAAACACTTAATTCAATATTTAAATACATGCTGACAGACAGAATTTGCCTACTTCTTTCCTTTGGCAGCGATGTTTGTTTTAAACTCCTTTCCTTGTTTGATGATTTCCCTTGGCTATATTATCGTTTAAGTTGGGATGTGTGTTTGTATTTATGTTGGGTTTTGTTTTGTGTGTGAGTCTGCGTGGTTGTGTGTCTGTGTGTATGCGGGTGGATGGGTGTGTGTGTGTGTGGTGTGTGTGTTGGGTGTGTGTGTGTGTGTGTGTGTGTGTGTGTGTGTGTGTGTGTGTGTGTGTGTGCTGATGGGTGGGTTTGTATGTATGTGTGTGTATTTGTGTTTGCGTGTGTGTGTGTGTGTGGGGGGGGGGGTGTTGGATTTTTATATATATATTATGTTATGTGTGTGTGTAGTGTTGGTTGCGTGTGCTCATGCGTGCATGAGTGCGTGTGTGTGTGTTGTGTGTGTGTGTGTGTGTGGTTCATTAGGTATATGTGTGTATGTGAGTATGTTCATGCGTGTGTATGCGCGTCCGTGTGTGTTTGTATTGGTCTTGTGTTCCTTTTGTTTGATTTTGGTCTCATTGCCAGATGCACATCAGAAATAGCCAGCAGAATCGGCCACGCCAAAACAGCATTCAAGAAGATGAAAAGCATTCTTACCAACAAATGCCTATCAAGTAACATCAGGAAGAGAGTTCTGCAATGTTATATAGAACCGATAATGTTATTACGGTTGTGAGGCGTGGACAGTCAACAAGCAAAGCCAAACAGATTGAGGCAGCCGAGATGTGGGTTTCTAAGAAGAATGTTGAGAGTTCCATGGACGGCAAAGAAAACAAACGAGACAGTCTTGATGGAGGCCGACACGAGAAGATCATTCATAAGGAAGATTAGGAAAAGACAGGCAACATTTGTAGGCCATTTTATGAGGTGGGGGGAATTGAACCACCTGGTCACGACGGGAAAGCTGAGGGAAAGAGAGCAACGTGTAAAACCAGGGAGGAGATACTAGACGGACTTGCAGAGTGGCTGAAGACAAAGAGGGTGGCAGAGATGCTTGAGGCAACAAGAGATATAGACAGATGGAAGTCCATGATCGCCAACGCCATGCGGCGAGGCACCTGATGATCATGATGATGCTGATGCCTGTGTTGATAGAGCCACAGGAACATGATTTGATGTCTTGTGTTTAATTCTAGCCTGCAGTAGAAAAGCCGCTCTGTCTGTTGCCCATTATAATGCTACAAAGAGTTGAGTTCCAGCCCTTCAACATGACATATTGGGCTGTTTGTTGCCTGTCATAATGTTTCCATCATTCTGGCTATGTCAGCATAGTGATTTTGATGTCCGTCTTTCCCTTCGCGATTCGCACTCCCGCCCACACCGTCCATTTCAAGACCTTGCCAGCGCAAAGGGTTTAGCACCACCACACACACACACACACACACACACACACACACACACACACACACACACACACAACACACACACACACACACATCACAGACATACACACACACATACACACACACACACACACAAAGAAAAGACACACACTTACATAAACACACACACACACACACACAAGACACACACACATAAAGACACAAATACACACGCACACAACACACACACACGCACACAAACACACACACACACACACACACACACACACACACACACACACACACACACACACACACACACACAACACACAGAAAACAGAGAGAGAAGGGGGAAGCAAATAAAACATAAACGCCTACAAAACATTAAGCGTTTAACATTTTGTAACTAAACAATGGAATAACATAGTTGTGGCGTTCTGCTTCGTGTGCTTAAAATTTGATATAAGATTAATGCATGGTTGCAAAAGAAACTTTAGCACTGAGGTGAGATGCTGCTTGCACCGTTTTCTCAAAACAGCAGTTTTCAGGAGAGTTATTATATGTAAATCCCAGTAACTGGTCATTAATCGTCACACAACCTGTTGATACTCTTCTATTAATCAGGAGCTGGAAGGTTCTTTCCATAGAACCGTGGACTCAAGATCTACTAATTCGAGTTTAATCCCATCCCACAACACGAAACAATACCTGTTCGCTACCTTTCTTCTTTGATGTGAGCAGCTGAGTGTTCAAAATTTACGTCACTTGTAGTAACATCCATCACTGGATACTGCAGATTCTACGGGAGAAGAGTGGCTTTGTTTTTGTTTTGTTTTGTTTTCTTTTCTTTTTTTTTAAGAATCTGAAATCATTTTGTTAAGGCCTGCATAGGCGAATTAACACATCCTATCGTTTGCAATAAGGCTAGTGATGGAATAGTTCTATTCTGTTTTTCTATGTTTATGGTGTGTTGATTGTTTGTTTTCACTGGCAATACAAAAACACTGTTCAATAATAGACAGTTCATCCATCATTCAGCAAAACATCGTTCATCTTGAAGCTGAATTGGAGAATAACAAGAAACATTTTACAACCCCATTTGTACCCTGAAAAGACTTTCCAATTTTAGATTCAAATTATTTTCTGGTCTAAAAACAAATTTGAGTTTGATGTCTTTCTTTATGTAAAAACAAAAACAAAAACAAAAACAAACAAAGTTCTCTTACAGGGGTAGTCAGACCTTGACATTTCATGGAGATAATGTGAACGCTATAACAATGTATACTTGTTTTTGATTCAGCCATAGTAAACAAAATTTGTTCTCACGCAGAATCTGCGAGTACAATTCAACATTCTTTCCAGCTTTCTAAGAGGCAACACGTTTTTTCTTTTACATTATGTGTCTTGTTTTGGACAGTATTATTTATTATGAATGAGATCACGAAAAAGACGTTTCTCATATTCACAAAGAGAGTCCTTAAGTAAAAGAAAAATTAAAAAAAAGAAAAAGAAAAGTAATACCAGAATCATGTGCGTTGACAGCCACACTGAAGTGCGTGCACGTGCTTCTGATAACGGCTTAGATGAAGTCGCCACATATAGTTCATATATCAGGTTCAGGTACTGGAATAGAGAGAGAAAAAAAACCTAAGCTTGAAACATTGAAACTATTGAAAACCGTTTTTTGGCCACTTTGAACTTTTAAGACATGACTATAGCCCCACACACGTGCAAAAGACATTCACACACGCACTCACACATACACACACAAACACACATACACACACGCGCACGCACACATACACACACACACACATCTACACATACACACACATATATACGCATACACACATATACACATACACACATACTCACACAAACATAAAACTACAATAGACACATGACATATAGACACATGCACACACTTATGCACACACACACAGAGCCTTATCTAAGGTTCTTATGTAACATAACTGCGTTCTGAGTTCTGATTTCCAAAAACACAAACACATACACACAAGCACACAGACACACACAACATACACACACACAACAACACAACACAACACACACACACACATACACACACAGACACAGACACAACACACACACACACACAGACACACACACACAGACACACACATATACACACACACATACACACACTCTCACACACATACACACGCTTACACTCGCATGCACGCACACACCACACATTCCTATATA
>CM060309.1:61321533-61324033 GCA_030674185.1 Monoplex corrugatus
GTTCAGGTTCATGTTGCTTATAATAGAAAATACTCTGGCAATACTCGGTGCGCTTGTACTTCAGGTTTAGGTTCATATTGCTTATAATTCAGCCGGCTACTAGAGCCATATCAGAGCAAACACCACTTTAAAAGGACACCCAGTGCTTGCCATGAACATGATTCTGCCCTGATATGTTCATCACGTAGGCGTATAAACGATTACGTGCGAAGATCATTTATCGAACCTGATAATTATGAGCGTGCACCTACCTTACTAAACCTTGGAAACTTGAGAGACTTGACACCAAGGAATGCGCCACAATCTTTCGTTCTTTCTCTCTGTCGCCAGCGAGTGTGTTCGTTCGTTATTCCTTGTAACGTCTATACGCATAAGTGCTTTTAGGCGAAAGGAAAAATATGTACATGTTAAAAGTGAATCTACAAATAAACAAGTAATAAGATAAGATAAGATAAGATAAGATAAGATAAGGTAAGGTAAGGTAAGGTAAGGTAACATAAGGTAAGATAAGATAAGATAAGATAAGATAAGATAAGATAAAAAGTGTCTTTGTGGGGATGAATCTATGAAACCATCAAGGCTCTGAACCTTACAAGCTAACATCAAACGATTTGACAAGTGAGAGAAAAGCGATCAGAACTTTAGAACAATTAGGTGACATCAGTTTGTGGAGGAAGGTGTGTGTGTGTGTGTGTGTGTGTGTGTGTGTGTGTGTGTGTGTGTGTGTGTGTGTGTGTGTGTGTGTGTGAGAGAGAGAGAGAGATAGAGAGAGAGAGAGATAGATAGATAGATAGATAGATAGATAGAGAGAGAGAGAGAGAGAGAGAGAGAGAGAGAGAGAGAGAGAGAGAGAGAGAGAGAGAGAGAGAAGCGTGTGTGTTACGAGCATGAAAGTGCCCGTGCTGGCATATGGCAAGTCATCAGTTATGATCTGCAGGAGTAGGATGGGGAGAAGAGGAGTATCTTATCGAATTAAAAACGTTGTTAACAGTCGGGGAGTAATGCAAAACCTAACAAGCAAACACACAGGGGTAGGTGAAAGTTCATCATCATCATCAGGTGCCTTGCCGCATGCGTTGGCGATTATGGACTTCCATCTGTCTCTATCTCTTGTTGCATCAAGCATCTCTTCCACCTTCCCTGTCTTCAGCCACTCTGCAAGTCCGTCTAGCATCTTCTCCCTGGGTCTATCTGATGCTCTCCCTCCCTCCAGCTTTCCCATTGTGACCAGGTGTTCCAATTCCCCTTTCCTAATAAAATGGCCTATGAATGATGCCTGCCTTTTCCTAATCTTCCTTATGAATGATCTACTTGTGTCTGCCTCCATCAAGACCGTCTCGTTTGTTTTCTTTGCTGTCCATGGAACTCTCAACATCCTTCTTAAAAAAACACATCTCGGCTGCCTCAATCTTGTTCTGGCTTTGCTTGTTGATTGTCCACGCCTCGCAACCGTACAACAGTATTGGTTCTATACAACATTGCAGAGCTCTCTTCCTGATGTTAATTGATAGGCATTTGTTGGTGACAATGCTTTCCATCTTCTTGAATGTTGTTTTGGCTTGGCCGATTCTGCTGGCTATTTCTGATGTGCATCTGCCGTCTGGTGAAATGATCGTTCCCAGGTATTAAAAATTATCAACCTGTCTCAAGGTTTTGCCTTTGCTGTTATTTTGCATGAGGGGATTTCATGGTGTTTACTGATCACCATGACTTCAGTCTTCCTGCTGTTTAGTTCCAGCCCCTTACGTTTTCTTTCTATTTCAAGTATATTCACAAGGTTTTGTAGGTCCCTTTCACTTTCTGCAAATAGCACGGTGTCATCTGCGTATCGAATGTTGTTTATCATTTTCCCTCCAACCTTTAATCCAGGGTCTTCCTCTACGTTTCTCATGATTTTTCCCTATAAAGTGAAAACAGATCTGGTGACAAAACACAACCCTCTCTGACTCCTCTTTTGATGTTTTGGAAAGAGCTTATATCGGTTTTTATTCTCATTGCAGCTGTTTGTTCCCAATACATATTTCTGATTATTCGCAGATCTTTTCCATCAATATTGAGTCTTTCCAGTTAGTTGATCAATTCTTCATGTCTTACCCAATCGAAAGCCTTGGTATAGTCAACAAAGCATAAATATAAATCCTTGTTCACCTCGATTGACCTCTCTATGATCGTTCTGAGGATGTATATATGGCCTTAATAGTTCCTTTCCCTTCCACGAATCCACACTGCTCATCTGCTATTTCTCTTTTGATTCTATTCCTTGTCCTCATCATGATTATTCTTAAAAAGATCTTGGTTACATGACTCATCAAACTGATTGTGCGATGGAGTGAAAGTTACAAATATAAAACAGTCGGGCTTAATCAAAGATAACGATCTACGGGACTGTGCAATAAATGCCTAGCAAATTGTAAATACAGAGTGAAATCAGTAGGTTTCTGTTTTACATTTGTAAATGATGCAGGGAAATCAGGTCGCATTTGCTGACAGAACAAGAGGT
>CM060309.1:61339033-61341533 GCA_030674185.1 Monoplex corrugatus
GAAGAAATCAACAAATAAAAACAACAACAAATAAATGAAATTAAATAAACAAAATTGGAACGAAAAAAACAACAACAAATAAATGAAATTAAATTGAAAAAAATATTTGAAGAATAAGTTGCTTTTTTCTTATTTTGAAAATTTTCAGCTGTCCCGTTTCCTACGGCATATTCAAGATCACAGGTCTGGAATAACTGTTCACAGAGACATGATGATGCTGACGATGAGGATGATACCCATGACACTATGGAGTTTCATTCCGAATTGAGACTGCGTGACAAGGTTGTACTCTATGCTGACAGTAATGATAACACCTGGTATAAACTAAGTCCTAGACATACAGGCACCTGCAGTGATGGTCAGGAGACTGACACAACACCCCCAATGACTCATCTGTGAAGTTGATGAGACTCGACTGTGTGTACGTGATGGCGGTTTTCCCAATAGCGCGCTCAGCTCCCAGAAAGAGCTGACCGGTTGTTGTTCCTTGGAAAGATACAGTACTAGTATAAAAATATAAAACATAGGCTAGCTAGAGCCTCAGGACCTGGCCAGCTCATGGGTTTATGTGCAGGCTTAAGGCTTGTGCCATGATCACCATACACACGGCACCTGTCACGTTAGTGCATATGGATTTCATTCCGAGCGTGGAGACGTCATCTCTAGAAACTGAAACTGAAACTGACAACTGGACTTAAATAATGACCTTACATACAAAACAGTAACGAACTGCTGTTTTTTGATAAACCAAATTCCAAAGGGTCAGAACATTTTGCTTACAAAAACGCCACAGGTCTTGCATGTTTCTTCAGTCGGAAAAAAAAATAAAGACAAAATAATGTCTCCATGTGTTGTTTTTGAGTGCAGGCAGACCTGTGCTTGCCACTCACTGGTAAATACATTACTGCCCCTCATGGGTCTTTGAAGTCTGGTGCCAGCAGTGCCCCAAACTGTATTGTTTGCTTTGTTTTTCTTTTGTTTTTTGTTTTTGTTTTAGGGTTTTCTTTTTTTCTTTGTTTTTGTTTTTGGCTTTTTTTGTTTTTTTCGTTTTTCGTTTTTTTTTATTATTTTTTTTATTGTTGTTTGTTTTCTTTTCTTTTGTCCCGATTTTTTCGAAGCCTCAGTGGCTCTCGTTCCCGTGGCGTTCATCCCGGCTCAGGCCGGTTTAGTTTGTTTGAGAGAACCTTGGACTCAAGATAGGATACATATCGAGTTCAATCCCTGCCGGTAACATTAAACTTAAAGACTGCTCTGTTTACTGCCAATCTTAATGTTTCTATCATTCTGGTAGTGTTAGCTTAGTGCTTTCGTCAGTCCCTCCCTCCCTTCCTCTTTCAAGACCTTGCTAGTGCCTTGGGTTTTGTGCAAGATCGTGAGTCTGCCAGACAATTTGCTGGCAGATTTGGGTGGAACATTTAAGGGAATTGTCTGAAGAATCCTTCTTAAACAAACCACCAAGATCCAAGCTTTTGCCAGGTACTCAACACACCACCTGCCCCAAATTTGTTCGGTCGAAGTTCCAATGCCTTAAAGCTCACGGGAGCCTGACACGTCAAACCGCCATTTTGCCACTCGTCAGAGGAGACCCAGATGTGGAACTTAGTGATCAAAATATGTACTTACCTGGACAATGTCATTGGCCACAGACTAACATTAAAAAAACCACTAACGTTTTTGAGAGTGCTGCACGTGCAATGTAGCTGGTTCTTACGCCGACTCTGATCGCCTGACTTATCCTCGTATTTTCATTTTGCATTTGTGAGGGAGAAAAAGAAACTCTACAAAGAACTCTAAAAGTACACACACACACACACACACACAACACACACACCACACACACCACACAACACACACACACACACACATCAAATAAACACACACGCGCACGCAACACACACACACACACACCCAACACAACACACACACACACACTAATACGCAGCAACACGCTCTACCACACACACACAACACACACACTAAACACACACACACGAACACACACACACACACACCAACACACACACCGACAAGCAAACACGCTACTCACACACACACCTAACAACACAACCACACCACCACACACACACACACACACACACACACCACACACACACACACACACACACGCCATAACACACACGCTCTACAAACACACAAAACGTTAGACGTGAACACATGAACTAAAAAACAGACACTACACACACACACACACAAAAAACACAACACAAACAACAGAAATAATAACGACCGCGCTCTCCGAAGACACAGCAAAAGTTAGAGTGAACAACAGTATATAGAAATAAGAAGTGATAAAAAAAAGAAAAAAAAAAAAAATCAACAGGAAATAAAACGACCCCCCCAAAAAAAAGAGTATATACAATATAGTGTATACTAATGAACAAAACCAGTATGATTATGCTCTGTCTGTCGTCTGTCTTCTCCCTCTCTCTCTCTCTCCCCTTCTCTCTCTCCGTCTCTCTCCCCCTCTCTCTCTCACCCG
>CM060309.1:61344033-61354033 GCA_030674185.1 Monoplex corrugatus
CTCACTCAATTTCAATGGATTCGTCCTTTTCGAACTGAAGGAATGAATGGCCGGTGTCTCTTAAGCGCAGATTTATGGAATTGCCATCGTGGAATCAACGCCAGGCGCTAATCTCGCGGCCTTTTTATCCCACACATAAATTGAGGGATAAGCAGGTAAACGACTGTTAGAGAGAAAAGCGGTTTTCCAGCAATCAATCCTAGAAAGATGATAATTATATAAAGAAAAAAAAGGTGTTTGTTGGCCTGTTTGTCTGCTTCAGTGTTAATTTGTTGATTTGTGTGTGTTTGGTGTTGACCTGTTTTCTTTGTTTGTTTGATTGTTTGTTTGTTTGTTTTTAACTATAATGTGTTTGTTGTTGAATGGATTGATGCCCTTGGTTTTGTTTTTTGGTTGTTTTGTTTGGTAAAAATCTGCTTGTATGGATATGTAGAGGCACACATAAAGAGATTGCTCGTTCTCTCTCTTTCTCCCTGCCCTCCCCCTCTCTCTCTCTCGCTCTGTCCTGTCTGTTTGTCTGCCTGCCCCCCCTCTCTCTCTCTCTTCCTCTTTCTCTCTCTCTCCATGTTCTGTCTGTCTGTCTGCCTGCTTCTCTCTCTCTCAGAGAGAGAGAGAGAGAGAGAGAGAGAGAGAGAGAGAGAGAGAGAGAGAGAGAGAGAGAGAGAGAGAGAGAGAGACGCACACATCCCTTTACTAGTTTCTCGATGTCGGTCATGTCTTTTGGCTTGTTGGATATTTTTTGACAATAATCTGTCTTTCAAATTTTGCAGTCACCATTAACCTGATTCTCAGAACTTTGGTGTCAAGCAATATTGATGCCATATAACAGCTAATGATTCGGGGAGTTTTGTATATCGTGTATAAGAATTTACTATAATTTCCTCTTTGTTGTAACTTCAATCATATTCATGACATCAGATAACAATTTTAGATTTTCTTTGAGTACAAATTGCTATATTCTTTATGATCAATTATATCTCTTTCGTTCTTCTTTCTTCTCCTTCTTCTTTTTGATGTTTATTTATTTATTTTTTTTTGTCCTTGATTTTTTTGTTGTTGAGAAGACAAATTGAAAACAGTAGAAAGAGAGAGAGAGAGAGAACAAGAGAGAGAGAGAGAGATAGAGAGCGATAGAGAGGAGAGAGAGAGAGAGAGAGAGAATAAAAGAAACCATACCACAATTTCTACAAAGGGGGGACAACTAGATACAAACAAGAAAAAAAAAAAGGGGGGAACTCAAAGATATATATCTGTATATTGGAAAAAGAATCATTGTGTAGATGTACTGTGTGTTTACGTGCACTGCCGTAATATAACGTTGTAACTCACAGCAGCCAACAAAGAAACAATAGATGGGTTTTATGGAATGTAAGTCACCTTAGACTGAGATAGGTAACAGTCTAGTGCATGTGAACACTATTAGTCAGTGACATACACATTTCGTGCTCACCAGCACATGACCATAGGCTACTCTCCGAGCTGACAGCACGCGAACATACCCAAAGGTAAGGTGAGAGGTCAAGGACCATCCGAAGGCAAGGTCATGATTTTTTTTTTCCTTTAGACACGCGTACCACCCCTTGGACTAAAGTCAACGACCGTGTTGGTTTATCGCTGTCTTTGGTCAATGACATTGGTAAGAATGGAAGATGTCACAATTCTTTAGTAGCTGGACACCCAAGCCTGAAAATGATGGAGAACGCTTCTCATTTTTTGTACGGTATTAGAAACACTATCGATATGATATTACTGTTTTATTATTCAAGGCTTAGTCTTGTGACTATAGTGTTATCTCTTTATCTAGTACTACTTATTTCTTTTTTGTCACCCTGTAGATAATACTGCTTTCAGTTTCAATTTCAGTTTCAGTTTCTCAAGATGGCGTCTCCGCGTTCGGAACGAATTCCATATGCACTTACGTCACAGGTGCCATGTGTATGGTGATCATGGCACAACCCTTAAGCCTGCAGTTAAATTAAACCCATGAGCTGGCCAGATCCTGAGGCCCTAACCTAGACTGCATTACCTAGTCTATATTTCATACTGTTATTTTATCAGCCTACCGCTGGAACAATCTTGGTTACATGTAAATCACATGTGTAAAAATCTGCGTCGATATCTGCTTTGATGACGGTAAGATTGGAACACTAACAACTGTTTCAACTGATGATGGAATATAAATATGTTGTGACTGCTCTGGTGTCTAAATCCCCTTTTTGTACACACGCACGCAAGAAATAACAAACATGCACATAAAACAACATTTAAGCAATGTCAGCAGCTGGCTTATGGGAAAAAAGAAACACCTAGCATGAACGCCCATCGAAGGGGCATACTGCCTCATCATCATCGTCGTCGTCTCGTCGTCGTCGTCGTCGTCATCATCATCATCATCATCGTCGTCGTCGTCGTCATCATCATCATCTCATCGTCATCGTCGTCGTCATCATCATCATCATCATCATCATCATCATCATCCATCATTCATCATCATCCTCATCATCATCATCTCATGATGTGCCCTTCGTATGGCGTTGACGATCATGGCCCGCTGTATGAATCTATCTTTTGTTGCTGCAAGTATAATTCCTACCCTTTTTGTCCTTATTCACTCTGCGAAACTAATATTTTCTCCCTGGGGTCTACCTGCCGCTCTTTTTCCCCTCTAGCTTTTCTGTTGTAATTAGATGCTCAAATTTCTCTTGTATCATGAAATGCGCTGTACATGTTGCTTGTATTTTCCTTATCTTCTTAATTTTTGTCTCGTTGTGTCTACATAGTAGAATGTGGACAATTCGCTTAACAGCTTGAGTTCCTTGTACTTAACGCCAAAGTCTGATTATGTGTAAAGTGCAGTGAGTCTCAACGACTTTGGAGAAGAGAGTAATATACAGCAATTATGATAATAATGTTTTTAGTGATGGGTTTTGAACTGCACAGAAAAGCGCCTTTAAAACACAAAGTGGAACTCCTACACAATACTCTGTCTTTTTCTCTGCCTATCTGTCTGTTTCTGCCCCCCCCCTCTCTCTCTCCTTCTCTCTCTCTCTTTCTCTCTCTCTCTCCTTCTTCACCCAACACACACAACACACACACACACATACACACCACACACACACACACACACACCACACACTGTATGTATGTATGTATATATATAATATTATATCAATATATCTATATATATATATATATATATATATATATATATATATATATAGAGAGAGAGAAGAGAGAGAGAGAGAGAGAAATGGATACAGACTGCTTATTTCATACCCTCGTAAATGAAGTTTATTCTTGCTGTATTCTTCTTGTTCTCTCCTTGATCAGAAGAAAACGACAATCCGGGGTGACAGTCTCCAATAACAGTATTGTTACTGGCTCTTGCAGACGTAACATTATCCTTTCATAACCCTTTTCTTTACGCTTGACAAAGCTAACAATCAGACCACAACAGGATTACATCTCTCCATTGTCTAACTTTCCACTCTCTTCCTGTCTTCCCATTTGAATTCTTCGTGTTACCTCCCCTTCCAGGACTTAACATGTTTGAGTGACAAGTTGCAGGTCCGAAGTAACCATGTTTGGAGCGAAGAAAACAGCTTACCACTGACCCCAAAATGTCGAACAGTCTTTTTCGTCTGGGCTTGAATCCTTGGGATTATTCAATTGAAAGTGAAAGAAAACTCCACTACTTGTGGCAGCGTTAGCGGGCGGTGATAAAACCCAGTTATACCTTACTTGCATTTCTCTTACGACTTGGTAATAAAAAACAATAGGAGAGGGGAACTTTTTTTTTTTTTTTTTTTTTGTAAACGATGATCTGTTGCGCTTTGTTTCCTTACTTTCTGTGTTACTCGGCTAAAAAAAAAAGTGCTCCCCTCACCGTAAATCTCTCCCCGGTAATTTTGCTGTTGTCACAGTCTGCACATGTTCCTTGTTCCGCCCACTCGACTCGTTTCCTCATCTTCTTTAACTATTTTCTACGTGTTTTATCGGTTTTGTTGTCTTCTCCTTGTATTGTCATTTTGTAAATCCATATGTGCCTCTTTTATGTGCAAGGTGCGCGTGTCTTTTATCATGCACATGTTCTACGTTTTATATTTCTCAGAGGAATTTGACTGTCTGAAGATAAAGTGGAGTGTTGGATCAGTGTAAGCATACAGTTGGCAAGCTTTTGGTTCTCCCTGCATATATATATATATATATATATGTGTGTGTGTGTGTACAGTGTATATATGTATGTATAAATATATATGTATGTATATATATGTACATATAGATAGATAGATAGATAGATAAATAGATAGACAGATAGACAGATAGATAAACAGATAGACAGATATAGATATATGCAAAGATATATATATATATATATATATATATATATATATATGTTGAGAAACAACTCAAGCTAGAGTGCGTACGTGCGTGTGAGTATTTGCAGGAAACAGCAACTTAACAGACGTTTCTCATTTCATTAGGGCATGGTTTGGTTGCTGTTGTCACAGTCTGCACATGTAGAGAACCAAAAGCTTGCCAACTGTATGCTTACACTGATCCAACACTCCACTTTATCTTCACACAGTCAAATCCCTCTGAGAAATATAAAACGTAGAACATGTGCTTGATAAAAGACACGCGCACCTAGCATATAAAAGAGGCACATATGGATTTACAAAATGACAATACAAGGAGAAGACACCAGCAAACACAAGATCAGATTGATGCGGACACTCGTGATCTCCACATTCATGTATGCCTGCGAGTCATGGACTCTCACAGCTGACCTCCAGAGGAAAATCCAAGCCTTCGAGATGAGATGCTGCCGAAAGATCTTCGGCATCTCCTACAAAGACCACATAACAAATGAGGAAGTCCGGAACCGTGTCCACGTAGCCATAGGACGTCACGACGACCTCCTTACCATCGTTAAGAAACGGAAGCTGAAGTGGTACGGCCACATAACAAGAACCCATGGCCTGGCAAAGACCATCATGCAGGGCACCGTACCAGGACAGCGGAGACGAGGCAGACAGAAGAAAAGATGGGAAGATAACATCAAAGAATGGACCAGCCTCCCCCCTCACTACCACCCTGAGGAAAGCGGAAGACCGAAAGGCATGGAGGGAGGTTGTCAAGTCGTCTGTGGTGCCCCTACAGCCACCCACCGGCTACGGGACCTGACCTGACCTGACCTGATGGTTGTGTTGTATAACGTAGTTGGAAAGTCTTTTAATGTAATTTCGTGTGTGTGTGTGTGTGTGTGTGTGTGTGTGTGTGTGTGTGTGTGTGTGTGTGGTGTTTGTGTGTGTGTGTGTATGTGTGTGTGTGTGTGTGTGTGTGTTTGTGTGTGTCTTTGTGTGTGTCTGTGTGTGCGTGTATGTGTATGTGTTTGTGTGTGTCTGTGTGTGTGCGTGTGTGTGTATGTGTGCGTGCATGAGTGCGGGCGCGCACGCGCGCGCGCGTGTGTGTGTGTATTTTATAATACTTTACCTTTTGGTAAAAAATCAGTGACAGTGATTTACAGGAGTAGAAGGGCACGAAGATTTTTAAAAAAACAATTTCATACAGAGAGGGTCAGACAAAGAGACAAAGGGAGAGAGAGAGAGAGAGAGAGAGAGAGAGAGAGAGAGAGAGAGAGAGAGAGAAGCAGAGACAAAAAGAGAGAGAGACAGAGAGAGAGAGAGAGAGACAGACAGACAGACAGAGAGGGAAAGAGAGGGAAATCTTTAGAGAGAGCAAGAGCGATTGAGCGAGCGAGCGAGTGAGAGGGAAAGAGAGAGAGAGAGAGAGACAGACAGACAGACAGACAGACAGAGACAGAGATTTATGAAAATGCAATGCGAAGGCAAGAACACATTATTTCTTGAAAAAGCGACAGTAATGACTAAATGCAACATCTAAATCTGTCACACGTATGATCGATAAATTCGCCCAGTCACCTGCTTGACATGGCGCACAATCAGTTTAAATTTCCACATAGGTACATCAAAACGCGCCTGTGGATGATTTACTGTGCCCTCATCATCATCATCATGTGCCCTGCAGCATGGCGTTGGCGATCATGGTCCTCCATATGTATCTTTCCCTTGTCGCCGCAAGCACATCTCCCACCCTCTCTGTCTTCACCCCGCCCTGCAAATCCGTCCAATTTTTTTCTCCCTGGGTCTAACTGGTGTTCTCTTTCCCTCCAGCTTTCCTGTTGAGACCAGGTGTTCTAATTTGTTTTTCCTCATAAAATGTCCTGTAAATCTTGCTTGTCTTTTCCTAATCTTCCTTATCAATGATCTTCTTGTATCTGCCTCCATTACTGTGCGCTACATCACCAAAATACCATGATACGGGAAAACAAATATTCAGCACAGATTCTGTGTCTTAGCAAATAATCCGTGAACTGTGGAAGACCCTGGAAATTTAAGTGTTTTTTAAATCAAGTTACAGCTAACGCTTTTGATTGCAGTGTTTCTGAGTAAAATTCCCCCCCAAAAAACTGAATAATTGCTCCTATGACTTTTTTCTCACACATCTCTCAAAACTACATGTGCATATAAAATGAATAAAAAAAATGTACAAATATTCTATTTAAAACAATATAATCTGCAAATGTTGAACGAGAGAGAGAGAGAGAGAGAGAGAGAGAGAGAGAGAGAGAGAGAGAGAGAGAGAGAGAGAGAAACAAACAAACAAACAAACAAACAAAAAACCCATCTTTTACCCCTTACAAAGAAAGCATTTTACTTTCTTTTTTTTTTTTCAATTCCATAATATCAGATAAATTTAATGGACATTTAAAGAGACAACGCTAAACAAAGTATAAAAATAGCAAAACGTATTCACGACAACAATGACAAACAGTTACAAAACAGCGGCAGCAATTATATTTCAGGATTCTAAAGCTGACTTAAAGTAATCATATTGCAGCGCCACACAATTCATTTCATAGACACAAAAAGAGATATTTCGCTTTCTGACCATAGAACGGGAAATTTTGGTTCTATGGGAAAGATGACTTTTTTTGGTACTTGACTAGTCACGCATTTCTTTAGTTTCTTTTTCTTTTTACTTTACACACACACACACACACACACACACACACACACACACACACACACACACACACACACACACACACACACACACACACACACACACACACTACACACACACACACACACACACACACACACACACACACACACACACAGACATTAACACACACACACACACACAATCACACAAACACACACACTCAACATAGACACAGACACACACACAGACACACCAGACACACACACAGACACACACACACACTTATATATTATATATATATGTATATATATATGTGTGGTATATATACATATACATATCAATATATATATATATCATATATATATGTATTTTATATATAATATACATATAATATGTAGATAATAGAAAATAGATAGATAGATGCATACATACATAATTGCTAGACAGATATATATATTATATGAATAGTATATATAGATATATATATATAATAATATTATACATATATATATTTATATTCATTTATTTGTTTATTATCATTATTTCTTTCTTTCTTTATCTATGCATTTATTCATATATTTGTTTTTTGTTTCGTTTCATCTATTCATCATTCATTCATTCATTCATTCATTCATTTCATTCATTCATTCATTCATTCATTCATTCATTCATTCATTCATTCATTCTTCATTCATTCATTCATTCAGTTCGTTACGCTCTACATATGCATATACATACATTTACCAGCAGATGCAAATTCAGTTATAGAGAGATTGTCAAATACCATTTCCTTTTATTGTACAGACTGTGGTAACGAACAGAAACCTTTTATCCCAGTTCCCCAAAAGCAACATAGTACTTTTTTTATCCCCCCCCCCCACTTTTTTTTCTGTCGGACACACAACCTTTGATACAGAGATACAGAGAAAAGCCGAGGGATGACAGACACCAAAAGACAAACAGGCATTTTAAATGTGCAATATAGAAATACAGACAGACAGACAGAACAGACCGGTGGATAGCCAAATGGACTTTATCAGGCTATCAGACGACCAGCCGAAAACAAACAACAACAACAACAACAACAACAACAACAACAACAACAACAACAACAACAACAACAACAACAAGGAGACAGAATTCTAGATTGACAACACAGAAAATGTGTCAAGTTACCATCGAAAACATACGAGGAAAATGCAGGCACGTAAACGTACAGACAGAACATGTTCATACATCTGGTACATATCGACAGGCAAACAGGCAAACAATCTGATTACGGTACACAATGCACAGACCGAAGAGAGAGAGAGAGAGAGAGAGAGAGAGAGAGAGAGAGGAGAGAGAGAGGGAGAGAGAGAGAGAGCGCGAGAGGAGAGAGAGAGGGAGGGAGGGAGAGAGAGAGGGGAGAGAGAGAGGAGAGAGAGAGAGAGAGGAGAGAGAGAGAGAGGAGAGAGAGAGAGAGAGAGAGAGAGAGAGAGAAGAGAGAGAGAGAGGAGAGAGAGAGAGATCAAAAGTACGCGCTAAAATTTTGCCAAACGTTTTGAAGCTAACGTGTAAATTTACTGATTAATGAATGCTGGAGGGTTACTTGCAATTTGATTGTAATAGCAACATGAATATATTCACTGAAAAAAGAACATCGTCCCTTTGAAGCCTGCTTGCATGCTTCAAAGGGGGTTCTCCCCCTTTGGGTTTTTAAACGTCTCTTTCTTTTCTGTTTTTTTCCCCTTCCTATTTTCATTTTTCCCACTCCTATTCACAGTTTCTTTTATTCATCTTTTATTTTTGTCTTTGCTGCAGATATTCCTGTCTGTGGAGGGAGAGGGGGGGGGGTAGCGGATTCTTCTTCTTTTTTTCTTTCTTTCTCGTTAAAATGTTCCTCTCTGTTTTTATTCTTTCCTCTTTGTGTAATAATCGTTTTCGCATTTGAAACGCTATCCTTGTTTCATGTAAATAAGCTTTCGATAGATTTATGTTTGTAACGTGTTCACTTCTTAATGTCGTGTTGTTCATTTCTCTCTCGAGGACTGGCTGAACCATACCCTCTTGTCCTTTTAACGGTTCACTTTGCTACGAATTTAATAGATGTCGCAAGTTTTGCTGCTAAATCTGCACACGTGGCCATAGTGTAGTCATTTTCATTTTCTTAGAATTCAATTGGAGTTCTGTCTGTGTTTCTGTAAGATTTTCTTGGAAAGGCTTTCTGTCTCTGTTTCTGTTAGATGTTCTTAAAAACTACATCTATCTCTTCGTTTCTGTATTATTATTATTTTTTTTGAAAGAGGCCTATTGTCTGTATGTATTTCTTTGCATTTACCCGTCTGTTTGCTTGTCTGTTCCTCTGTCTCTCTGTTTGTCTTCGTGCATGCAACCATAAATGCCGTTGCGTTTGTCTGTGTGTCTCTTTGCATCTGTCTGCATCACTCTCATAATTTTCAACGTTTGTTTCGCTCTGCAAATCGTCTATTTCAAAGAGGTGAAACAGGAAAAGGAGCAATTTTGATCGTTAATTTGTTTGTTTGTTTTTGTTTTTTTTTCATAAGCAAAATGCCCTGTAAAATTCGGCAAGCTCAGCGCAAGGAGAGCTTGTTGCCAGAATTGCAGCGACACTCATTGTATATATATTGTATATATATATATATATATATATATATATATACATATATATATATAAATATATATATATACATATATGTATAATTATGTATAGATATGTAGATAGACATAGATATAGATATAGATAGGTAGATAGACATAGATATAGATAGGTATGTATATATATACATATATATACATACATATTATACACACACACATTATATACACATATATACATACATATAGTAGATAGATATATTATAGATAGATACACAAATAGACAGAAGATAAATAGATAGACATAGTAGATAGATAGATAGACAGAGTAAAAGATAGATAGGATAGTATAGATAGACAGATAGATAGA
>CM060309.1:61356533-61364033 GCA_030674185.1 Monoplex corrugatus
TTTCTTCTCCTTCCCTCCCTTCGTTCCTCCCTCTCTCTCTCCTCTTTCTCTCTCTTTCCCCCTCTCTCTCTCTTTCTTACTCTTCCCCTCTCTCTCACGTGTCTCTCTTTCTCTCTCCCTCTCCCTCCTGTGGGACTGCCAGGGGGGGGGGGGGGTGAGGGGTTCTTTCAGTATAAATAGTATCCCCATTTTCTGGAAATGATTGCTAGAAATTTCCCCTTTTCTGTCACTCTCTTTGTTTCTTACTTCTGCTTTGCTTTCTGTCATTTCTTCCTGTCATTTTTTCTGCCTTGCTGGTCAATTCACCTGTATAATATATTCGATAAAGTCTTATGTACTTTCTCTTAGGAAATGAGATATGTGGAAGCAATTTTAGGTAATTTAGACCCGTTTTTGTATAGATTTTAGTGTCCTTAGTTACGTTTAAATGTGTAGTCAGGTATGTTTTCCTAAATCCATTGTGCGATAAGTTTGACAGAGTGGTCAACGTCAGGGCATCTCCTTAGATTATGTGCGTGAATGCATTTTTTTTTTCGTGTTGAAGTATTATGTATGTTTTTAAACTATTATAACCCTCATAAGGCTCTACGCTCTCGTCAAGGCTTTAAACAGAAATAACTGTAACAGCCTCTCCCTCTGTCTATCTGTCTGTCTGTCTAAAACTGACTTTCTGTGCAACCAGTGCACTCACTCAACTCAACGCCTGTGGTCAGCTATTCCCTCAGCTGCCTGCAATCCAGGAGTGCTATGTCAACAATGTAGCGTGTTTTGAGACAATCGTGAAAAACACACCGCAACATCGAGAAGTTAATCACACACGCATTCTCTCTCTCTCTCCCTCTGTCTGTCTGTCTGTCTGCTGTCTGCTTCTCTCCATACTCACACACACACGCACACATACACAACACACACATACCACACACACACACACACACACACACACACACACACACACACACACAACCACACACACACACACACACACACACACACACACACACGTTTTAAACTGTGTGGCTCGTCAGCGCAGATGTCTTACGCTTCCAGTCTGCGAATGAAAGTATCTTCTACCTTTTTTCGTTGTTTTTTCTCTATGTTGTCCATAATTCCTTACTTGATTTTTCATTACAATATGCAGTCTGAACTGAACTTTTTGAATCAGTCTCTCTCTCTCTCTCTCTCTTCTCTCTATCTCTCTTGCCTCTCTCTTCATTTTCTGCCTGTCTCTCTTTCGCTCTCTCTTTCGCTCTCTCTTTTGCTCTCTCTCTCTTCTCTCTATTCTCTCTCTCTCTCTTTCTCTCTCTCTTTTTCTCTCTCTCTCTCTCTCGATCTCTCTCTCTCTCTCTACACACATTCTCTCTCTCTCGATCTCTCTCTCTCTCTCTCTCTCTCTCTCTCTCTCTCTCTCTCTCTTCCCCCTCTTTCTCGCGAACTTACATATACACATACACGACATGAGTATTTTACTATTATGCAAAAACACCGAATTGATAAAGAAACTTTCACCGTTGATGTTCAAACCGATAAAACGTAACAGACAGGCACCAAGCAGCAAATGAAAGTGAGTAGTATCCCTATGCATCATATTTTTCAAAACAGTTAAGACACACTCTGCATGGTGTTTGTATATTCTTGTTTTGGTATGTGTACAAGGTGGATACGATAAGCATAGGACAATGAAAAATTGTGAGATATTCTTGGTAACTCAGAAATACAGATTGCTGTGGCTTCGTCAATGTCAAGTCATTCATGTTCCATTAAAAACAAAACAAAACAAAAAAAGGAGAATAAACCCTAAGAACAACAACAACAGCAACAAAAGTATCGGCTGTACAAGACAAAAACAAACAAACAAAAAACACACAAAAAAACAACAACAAAAACACAACACTTTACAAGTGTAAACCCCAATGTAAGTGAAGCAGAGTTCGAGGAATGGAAAGATACCGTTGACATAAAAACACTCATAACATGAACCCAGAATTTACGATATTTGTGAGTGGGATGATTACTTTAGATAAAATCTCTCAGTGGTATCAGTTCGTTCTGGTTACTTGTCACAAGACTGCAAGTGGGATGACAGACTCTGTGAAAAGTGTCGTAGTGCAGTTTTTAAAAAAAAACTTTGGAAAGTGGAAAACCCTATTTTCCAAACCGATCGTCAGACAATGATGACAATGATGATGACTTGGTGACAAGCTGTGCAGGCTGCGCAGCTGCGAGGGCATTGAACTGGTGAACAAAAGTCTCTGAATTTTTCCATAGAACGTATTGACTAGTGGAAGAAAAGAAAACCTTCCCTCAAAAACTTAATAATAACGACTAAAAAAAAAAAAAAAAAAAAAGAAAGAAATAAAGAAACGTTGTGCTGGAGGGATAGTAGAGAATGTCGGTGAGATAGTGGGGATGAAATTGGATGGAGTAGGGGGGGGGGGAGGTGTGAAATTATGAAGTAGGTAGCGTTCCTGCTACAGGGAAATTGGAGAATTTGAGTGTCACAGACTAGTTATTAATATGCTCTGCGGTTTCTCATATCCGATTATTGTTTGGTATGGAGTGATGGGTGTACTGCTGGGCAGGATTAACACGCCTATCTAGGTGACAGGGGGAGGAAAAAGAGGGAGAAGGGAGGAAGGAAGGAAGGAAGGAAAAAGAAGAATACGAAGAAGAAGACGAAGAAGGATGAGTAGGAGGAGGAGGAGCAGGAGAAGGAGCAGGAGGAGAAGAAGGAGGAGGAGAAGAAGAGGAAGACGAAGAAGAAGAAGAAGAAGGAGGAGAAGGAGGAGAAGGAGGAGGAGCAGAAGAAGAAGACGATGATGTGTATAACAATGAGGACGGAGGAAAAAAAATGAGCGATGAGACGATAACATAGAGGAACATCAACACTTTTGAGTTGGTACAAACCTATAACAAAAAAAAAAAGACTGAATGAAAGAATAAAATGAAATGCTATTTTGAATGATTACGTAGCTAGCAATAAATTAATTAGTTAGTTAACTAGATAACTAACTAGATTACTAATCAACTGCTCACTCACTCACACGCCCACTTACTCACTCACTCACCCATTTAGTTCATTGGCTTAAATAATGGGTTTCTTATCCTTTCGTTGAATTTGTGTTTCAATGAACGCTCATTCAATACAAATAAATATTAGGATTAGGATGGATCCATTATCTCAATAAAAGAATTTCATGCTAGCTGCAGCATTTGAATACAAAAAGAAACATATCTGTGGACATAAAAATAAATGCAATAAATATTAATTTTCAGTAATCAGTCATAGGCATAATGTAGACTTGCTGAAATGAATAAAAAAAAATGCATATTAGAATTATCAGATTTAAGTAAAAATACAGTGTGTGTACTTGACATAATGCATAGCACGTGTGCACGCACACATACACACACGCACGCACACACACACACACACACCACACACACACAAACACACACACACACACACACACCAACACACACACATACACATACATATGCGCACAAACACACAACACACACGCACACGCGCGCGCACACACCCTCCCCCCCCACACACACGCAACACACACACACACACACAACACACACACACACACACACACACACACACACACACATCATACAACACCTGTGTGATCTCTCATTCAATAAACAAGGAACACAAACTGGACATTCTGTTGAAAAAATATGAAAAACAATAGGGGCGAGATAGAAAGAGAGAGAGAGAGAGAGAGAGAGAGAGAGAGAGAGAGAGAGAGAGAGAGAGAGAGAGAGAGAGAGCAAAAAGCAAAAGCAACGATCAACCAACATACCAGCGAAAAGAAAAAACAGACAAATGAATGAATAAAGAAAAAAATGAAAGAAACAAAGAAACAAATAATAAAAAAGAACATAAAACAATAAATGAAAAAATAAACGAATGAATGGATGAATGAATGAATGGATTAAAGATGAACGAATGAAAGAAATGAAATGAAATGAACGAACGAATGAATGAATGAATGAATGAATGAATGAATGAATGAATGAATGAATGTATATGTGTATGACTGACTGACTGAATAAATGAAAAAAATAAATTTGCTTTTTTTCCCCTTTCATAAAATTCAGATTTAAGAAACAAATGGTCAGGTAATAAATGAAGAAACTGATACCGAGAGAAATAAAGACACTGACAGAGGACAAAACTGCCGAACAGACAGACAAACGATTAGGTGACCAAAAGAACAAATGGATATAAATCGAGGCGGACAGTAGAGGGTCCAATAATCAGACCAAAAACAAAAAGAAAAAGACTACAACACAAACAGCCAGAGAGATAACTATTTCAGAAAGCTGATATACATGTAGAGACATTCAGATAAAAGACATGCAATGTGGAGACAAAGAGAGCAATCATAGTTTTTTTGCAATGTGAACATCTTTTACAAAAGTATCGTCAGAATAAACAAAAAAAGTATTCTTAAAGGAGTCTTTCCTCGTCGTTTTTTTTGGTTTTTTCACAACACCCACCCAGCCTCCATTCTTTGTTTCTGTTTTTCAACCTGTTTCATGTTTCATTCTGCTAATTCGTTTATTCATCTTTTCTTTCTTTCTCTGTGTCTTTTACCTCATTTTCAAGTTTCTCTTTTCCCTTTTTTTAATCATTGTTTCAGAGATTGATTAATTAATTATTAATTAAATAATTAATTAATGCATTCAGTCAGTCAGTCAGTCAGTCAGTCAGTCGCTCACTCACTCACTCACTCACTCACTCACTCACTCACTCACTCACTCACTCACTCATTCACTCACTCACTCACTCACTCATTCATTCTTTTATTCATCCATTCATTCATTCATTCATTCATTCGTTCGTTCGTTCGTTCGTTCGTTCGTTCGTTCATTCATTCATTCATTCATTCATTTTTTCTATTTCTATCTAGATTCTTTTTTGTTTCGTTAAAAGGTACATCTCTGTTTAGTTCATTTATTTTTCTCTGATATTTTGTATGTTTGAAGCAATCTTCTTGTTTCATGTAAATAGGCTTCCGAGGAATCTGTCATGTTCCTATCAAACAGGCGATAAGCATTGGAGTGTTCATGTGTCCCTTGAGGACTGGCGGAATCTGTGACCCCTCCGGTTTTTCCCCTGGCGCTTCTAACAATTCCTCTTGTTAAGAAAGAAATAACTAGATATTCGTGTTTTACTGTGAAATATGCACATTTGAACACACCGCACCTATTTAATGCTTTTAATGAGGTTGTCTTTATGGCCTTGATCCTCTGTCTGTCTATCTGCTTCTCTCTCTCTCTCTCTTTGTTTCTCTTTCTCTCTCTCTCTATGATATGCTATTTGATTATTTCATTGTACTTATAAGCACCCCTTCAGTAGGGGCTATGGCCTTTCTTGAATAAAAATTCTGAAGTCTGAAGTCTCTTTCGCTCTCTCTCTCTCTCTCTCTCTCTCTCGTTCGCTCTTTGTCTCTCTCTCTCTGTGTCTCTGTCTCTGACTCTGTCTCGCTCTCTCTCTCTCTCTCTCTCTCTCTCTCTCTCTGTCTTTCTCTGTGTGTGTATGTGTGTGTGCGTCTCTCTTTGTGTGTGTGTGTGTGTGTGCGTCTCTCTTTGTGTGTGTGTGTGTGTGTGTGTGTGTGTGTGTGTGTGTGTGTGTGTGTGTGTGTGTGTTCATATGGAGAACTTGGAACTCTTACACATTTTGCCACCAAGAAGCCATGAGAGGGTGGCAATAGCAAGGAGATACATTTTAGCTGTACGTTTGATCAGCTGATGGGACAGTCAATGATTTCAACACTTATTCATCTATAATTCCTCGTTATCATCATCATCATCATCGTCATCGTCATCGTCATCATCTTCATCATCACCATCACCATCATCATCATCATCATCATCATCATCATCATCATCATCATCATCATCATCATCATCATCATCATCATCATCATCATCATCATCACCATCATCATTATCAGCCGGAATAGACCTGTAGGAGTGGCTAGGAGTGTTCCATTTCTTTCAAATGCATTTGGTTATGAATTTATTCTGCGACAAGCGTTTGCAACTATTTTTTTTTATCAATCCCTTCAAATTGAGCATAGTGTGTTGTGTTGTGTTGTTTGTTTGTGTGTGTGTGTGTGTGTGTGTGTGTGTGTGTGTGTGTGTGTGTGTGTGTGTGTGTGTGTGTGTGTGTGTGTGTGTGTGTTTCCTTCCATTGATGTTGTTTGTGTCTTTCTGTCCTTGCCTTCCTTTTTCATTTCTTTTCAAACATACACATACACGCGCGCACACACACAAGCAGACAGACAGACAGACAGACACATACACACACACACACACACACACACACACACACACACACACACACACACACACACACACACATTCTATCTCTCTTTCTTTCTTTCTCTCTCCGTCAGGTCTCTGTTTCTCTCTCTGTCTCTGTCTCTTTCCCTCTGTTTCTCTCTATGTCTCTGTCTGTCTTTGTCTGTCTCTCTGTCTGTCTGTCTCTCTATTTCTCCTTCTCTGTCCAGTTGTTCTCTGTCTTTCATACTGAATATGTATTTGCATTCCTGCATGAGGCGCAATGACCTACATCTGAAGTACAGAGGCAGAAATCTTTTTCACTTCATGCAAGCGATATGTTTCCTCATTCTATAATTCAGCAATTTCCGAATGGGGCAGTGAGCAATAAGATAATCACTGTGCTATGACAGGGAAAAAATGATCACTGTAAAGCATCTTTCCTGTAGAGCTTTCACACTTGTCTGTGGGGAGAGCCGACCTTTCCTGTTTCTGTCTGTCACACTCTGAGCACTCCCTGAGTTGATGACAACTCTGTCCCTGTCTGATAAGTCTAGAGGATACTCCTACCTACCATCTATACTCTTCACCTCTTTGTCTGTATGTCTGTCTGTCTGTCTCTGTCTCTGTCTAGCTTTGTCCATCTCTCTCTCCCTTTGTTTCTCTATGTTTGCCTGTGTCTCTACCTGTGTCTCTGTCTGTCTGTCTGTTTCTCTCTCTCTTTCTTTTTCTCTCTCCCTCTCTCTCTCTTTCGTTCTCTCTCTGTGTGTCTCTCTCTCTTTCTTTCGCTCTCTCTCTTTCGTTCTTTGTCTGTCTGTCTGTCTGTCTGTCTGTGTCTCTCTCTTTCTCTCTCCCTCTCTCTTTCATTCTCCTTCTCTCTGTCTCTCTGTCTCTGTCTCTCTCTCTCTCTTTCTTTCTTCATTTCTTTCTTTCTCTGTCTGTCTGTCTGTCTGTCTTAGAGTTCTCTCTCCCCCTCTCTCTTTCGTTCTCTCTCGCTTTCTCTCTGTCTCGTTCTTTCTTTCTTTCTTTCTTTCTCTGTCTGTCTGTCTTAGAGTTCTCTCTCTCTCTCTCTCTCTCTCTCTCTCTCTCTCTCTCGTTTCTCTCTTTTCTGTTGATATTCTTGTTTTTTGCCCCTAACTCACGCACATCTCCAGATTTTCGTTTGTTTGTTTTGTAAGCTCAAAGACCCTCTACACAAGT
>CM060309.1:61384033-61386533 GCA_030674185.1 Monoplex corrugatus
ACAGTGACTCACCTGATAATATACAGCGCCTGTTGACTCGCACCACTGAGTGTTACTCGGACATTAAGAACTGGATGACACACAATAGACTTCAGCTTAATGACGACAAAACAGAAGCTATCCTCATTGGCACCCGTCAGAAACTTTCTCAGCTGCCTCCTCTTTCTCTCCCATTATGTAACACGTCAGTCCCAATTTCTGATTCAGCTAAAAACCTTGGTGTCTGCATTGACTCTACCCTCTCCATGAACAACTTTGTTACTCAAACTGCCAGATCCTGCTACTATCATCTCCATCGTATAAGGCTGATCAGGAAGTATCTCTCTGTCGAAACAACTGCAAAACTCGTTCTCTCCTTCATAATGTCTCGCATTGACTATTGCAATTCACTCCTGTCTGGTCTTCCTGCCTCCACCATTCACATCCTACAGCGCATTCAAAACAATGCTGTACGCCTTGTACTCAAAAAGAAAAAAGCTGACCACATATCTCCTCTCCTGGCACAACTTCACTGGCTCCCTGTATCAAAGCGCATACAGTACAAACTAGACACCATGTGCTACAAAAGCCTCAATAACGCAGCCCCCGATTACCTGTCAAGCCTACTTGAGATCTATCTTCCCTCACGTACCCTCCGCTCTGCCTCCGATCCTCTGACTTTTCGCTTTCCACGCACTAAGCTCAATACCTATGGTCCACGAGCCTTCTCTGTTTCTGGTCCACTCTCCTGGAACAAACTTCCTCTCTCAGTCCGTCAGCAACCTACTTTTGTCTCCTTCAAGTCCGCTCTCAAAACTCACCTTTTCTCCTCCGCATAAAATCCTAACCTCACTCAACCCCCCCCCCCCCCCATCTGCAGCCTGTCTCCGCTCGGAGGGAATCACATGGTTATAATATATAATTGTATATGCTATGCTCTCTATAATTTTCCATTGGTTTTATTCTTGCTTTTATTGCTTTTATTCTTTCTCCCCATTTATAGCCATGCGTGTGTGTGTGTGTGTGTGTGTGTGTGTGTGTGTGCGTGCGTGTGTGTGCGTGCGTGCGTGCGTGCGTGCTTGCGTGTGTGTCTGCTTCAGCGCTTAGATTTGATTTTATCAAGATTTTGCGCTATATAAATATTGTAATTATTCATGGCCGTTTCTAATCCTGGCTTAAACGTTGTCATGCTCAATCTTTTGGGAGCTAAGGAGAGAATTTGGAAGAAAAACAGGTGAATGACCTGGAAACCAGAATTAAGAAAGAGCCTTGTGAGGAGAAGGGAGCACGACAGGAAATAGGAACCCCTAAGTACCTAAAAGCAAACTAGAAATCTCCCGTAGTTCCAAAACAGAAGGGGACCTGAATTTATACACCCACAATACCCGACAGCGGGAATGACGAAAAACAAGAATGTGGAGAAGAAAGGAGAGGAAGAGCAGGGTGGGGGGGGGGGGGAGGGGTAGAACAGCATAAAAGTGTGCTATGTATCTGTTACAGGAGTGTTCGTTCCTGACCAACGGTGTACCAGTAGCGGGCCCTGGTTGAACATGTTGCGGAAGAGATAGTATAGTTTTCATATTCAGCCAGCCAGGGTTCAATGTTCAACAAGCATAGCACATACAAACAGTAAAAACTGAAAACAAAAAATTAATGACAAATACTCCCCCCCCCCTTTTCTTTCCTAATCTAATAAGAAAACCCAGCAACACACGAATATGGAAACGAGAACTCGTATCCCATTCACAAAACAAGACAGGCGCAAATTCTTGGCTGACTCCTGGCTATTGTTAAGCTGACACAAAAGAGGAAAAAAGGGGAAAAAAGATAGACAAATACACACAGCATAGATACAAAAACAAGAGCAACACCAACAACATCAACAGAACTTTTCTGATGTCTGGTTGAAGTGAAGACAATGACTGATCTAATGAAGTATCAGGAACTACTGTGACAATGGCGACTGATCATCGTATCACGCTTACGTTGCACAGCATTGTCTCAGTTGACTATAACAGACTCGTTTCTTTCTGTTTTTTTTTTCTAGTCTGTCTGTTTCTCGTGGGTTTTTTTCCTCTCTTTCCTTTTTCTCTATTTCTTTTGTTTCATCCCTTCATCCCACCCACTTTATTTATTTATTTATCTATCTATCTATTTATTTATTTTATTTTTTATCATTTATTATTGCTTTTTTTCGATTTTCAAGTGACGATAAGTAGTAATTAACCTCTATTCGTCCCTAATGAAAGGAAAGGATTTCCAAAGATGGTGCAGTCAAGTCCATCAAGAACGGCACAGTACTCATGGCTGTCTGTGTTAAACCAGTATGAAATTATGATGTGTGTAGTGGCCTGCTGCATGGCGTTGGCCATCATGGTCCTCCATACGAATCTATCCCTTGTCGTTGCAAGTACATCTCCCACCCTCTCTGTCCTCAGTCATCCTACAAGTCCGTCCAATATTTTCTCCCTGGGTCTACCTGGTGTTCTCTTTCCCTCCAGCTTTCCAGTTGTGACCAGGA
>CM060309.1:61391533-61404033 GCA_030674185.1 Monoplex corrugatus
GAGAAATGAAACTCATTTATTATCCTTCCTCATTTGCCCACACTAAGGCACTTTGCGGACATTGTTAATGACTCTATGATTTTGTGTCTTTGTTATTGGTTTTGTATTTCTTCTTTACTTGTTTATTAACACTTTATTCATCGGCTTGTGTGTACGGTTTCGTTTACCATTCATTCATTCATTTATTCATTTATTTATTTATTTATTCATTCAATGTTTATATCCTTGTGGGGATGCCGATGGCTCTTTCAGTATAAATAGTATGCCCATCTTCTGGAAATTCTGTGTGTTAGAAATGTCCTCTTTTCTGTCACTCTTTTTGTTTCTTTCTTCCTCGTTTGCTTTCTGTCAGTTCTTCCTATCATTTTCTGTTTTGTTGGTCCACTCACTTGTATGTGCTCGATAAAGTCTTACGTACTTTCTCTTAAGATTGATAACTGTGTGCATGCATTAAGTGTTTTTTTGGCTGTACAGTAGGAACATGAAATATGCGGAAGCTATTTTAGGTAATTTAGGCCCATTATATATAGATCTCCTTAGATTATATGCGTGAATGCATTGATATTTGTAATTAATTTTCTTTTCTTATTTGTCCTGTTGAAATATTGTGTGTGTTTGGAAACGGTTATAGCCCTGATATGGCTCTTCGTAGCCGCTGGGCTTTAAAACAACAATAACAATGTTCTCTTTACTTGCTTATTAACACTTTATTCATCGATTTGTGTGTGTGGTTTCATTTATCATTCATTCATTCATATATTTATTTGCTTATTCACTATTCATTTGTTTTTTATTTGTTGATCTATTAGCGACAGTGGAGGCAGTCTGCTAGCATAAAACCTTGCCGCGTCAACAAACCTATTGATTACGGAGAGTGTGTCTCTCAGGATATTCTGGGCTGGTCTGTAGCGGTCTTCAACTGTGGAAGAGGCGACTTGAAGCCATTCCAGACTGTCATTTATTTTACGTCAAATTGGATGTGAAACGTTGAGGAGGCCTGGTTAAAGCTGAGGACAGAGAGAGAGAGAGGGTGGGTGGGTGGGTGGAGAGAGAGAGATGGAGAAAGAGAGGGTGGGAGAGAGAAAGAGATATATAGATAGAGATAAGGAGAGAGAGAGAGAGAGAGAGATAAGGAGAAAGAGAGAGATAAGAACATATATACATAATGTTGTACATATTATATATATATATATATATATATATATATATATATATATATATATATATATATATAATACATATACAGAGAGAGAGAGAGAGAGAGAGAGAGAGAGAAACTGAAACTGAAACTGAAACTGTTTATTGTCATTACCCGAAAAGGTCTTTTGACAAGGGGGATAACAATTTTCCAGTAGTGCGACACATAATCCACTCTTTGTATGTGCGCAAATTCTTCACACATAATCAAAAAAAATATCGAACATCCATTCCTTGAACAGTCGAACATATTCAAATCATATATAATGAACAATCATCCATTTTACCACTACTACATAATGCAAAGAAAACAACAACAAAAAATATCAAAACAGTGTTCCCACATTCAGGCCAATAATTTGTCTAGGTTTAGACAAACCAAAATCTTTTTCACACACCCACACCCACTCACACGCATCCATATACGCTCACACGCGGGCGCGCGCTCGTGCACACACACACACACATCAAAACTGTAATATGATGAAACATCTGGGCTAGACCACCCAAACCTTACATTTAGTGATAATAATATAATCTTCACATAACTGCCCCAAAATACTCTGTTAACAAGGGACATCACTATGCCTTTTATTTATTTGTTTTTTGTTTTTTTTGTTTTTTTGTTTTTGTTAACATATATAGTAGACCCTTATGTGTCTATATACCCTTTCAATATCCACTTCTAACATATTCTACAAATATACCATTATTTTCATATTATTAGCTACTCTTAAATTATCGGCAAACAAAGCAAAATAAAGCAAATGAAAACAGCTCTTTACAAAACAGAGTCTATAATAAAGCGGCTTCTTTTGGAGTTAACGTGATATAGCCCACATCAGTCAAAAGAGATTAAATTAATCCCAGTATGATATTGTCTAGCACTATTGTCGGGCTTGTAAGTGTTTATGTCTTATTTTTTGTGCTTCCGCAATGTATAGTGCCACTGATTTGATTATGACTTCGTCATCAGATGACAAAATAGATACAACATCTTGTCTTTTCGCCATGTCGGATTCAAAAACTTTGCATTTTCCACGTATTGTGTCAAAAATTTGGCATTGGAATAAAAAGTGTTTTTCATTATCGACATTGTTTCCACATAAGGGGCAAGGATATACTGTGGACGTCCCAGGTTGAAACCAATTTTTATTTGCATTGAAACCAAGTGTTCTTAATCTAAATCTTGCGTAATTAGTTCTTTGCCATTTATCCGTAACAACACTGAGATATTTTTCGGTTTGAAAAACATCTTTAAATGAGAAGAACCAACTATATTTTTCTTTGTTTTCCATATCTGAGTGCCAATTTTGTTTAAACGAACAAATAAGCCTGTCTTTATATTCATTAATAAACTGACACTCATTTCCTACTCCCTGGGACAACCACACGATTCCAAACCCAAGTTCTGATAAAGCCTTTTTTACCTGATAGGCCCAGTTCTGTTTTCCTATTTCCATTTGAGTAACCGTCATTTCATATGCCTGTTTACATAACCGAGATTGTGGAAGCCTTAACAATTTCAACCAGTATTTAATACTCTTCACAAAGGTTCTAATGTATAAAGGATATCTTCCAGTTTCTCCATATAAAACAGTGTTAGAAGAGTGAATTGGTACAGCCAAAAAACGTTTTATAGCATATGTATGCACTTTTTCCATATGTGGATTTACAGTAAGACCCCATACTTCAGCTGCATATGTAAGTAAAGGTTCTATCTGTGTATCAAACATTTTCCAATATAAATTACAATCAATAGAATTGAGCTTCCGTAAGAATTTTAGAATTTCAATAACACCCTTTTTCCCTTTATTACAAGATTCTTCCCATGCATAATTTAAACTTAATTTTGTCGAAAATATCATTCCTAAGTATTTATAGGAATTAACAACTTTAACCTCGTTAATTCCATAGAACCATTTTTCGTATTTTGATAAATGTCCACCCTTCCTGAAAATCATAATATTAGTTTTATCCATATTAACTGTTAAAGCTAGTCGATCCGATTCTTCCTTTAAGATATTTAACTGGTTTTGTAAGCCTTTGACTGTACCAGAGAGAAGAATAACATCGTCTGCAAACAGCAATAGGAATATCTCAATAACCCCAGGGATGATTTGAATGCCATGCCTGCCTTTTCTTGACAGTTCCACTGCTAATTCATTAATGAAAAATGAAAACAATTGAGGACTCAATTGACACCCCTGTTTCACTCCTTTAGGGCATTCAAAATAATCTGAATATACACACTTCTCACGCACGCATGCAAACACTGAGTTGTAAACTCCTCTTAGGGCCATATATAATTTTCCATTCACACCACTTTTACGTAATACATTCCAAAGATTATTACGATTCACAGAATCGAATGCCTTCCTAAAATCCACAAATGCAACATAAAGTTTCTTATTTAAAAGTAAATGCTTCTGCACAAGGGAGTAAAGTGTGAAAATATGATCAATTGTACTGTATTTTGCTCTAAATCCAGCTTGTTCTTCAACTATTTTCTCTTCTTTTTCTGCCCACTTTGTTAATCTCTTATTCAAAATATATGTATAAACTTTACTCACTATACTTGTTAGAGCGACTCCTCTATAATTATCTGGATTATTCACATCTCCTTTTTTATGAATTGGGATTATTATGGACTTTGCCCATTCTGACGGAAAAATGCCATTATCAAAAAGCTTGTTACATAAATGGACAAGGAAATCAATTACATTAGCATTTGCATGTTTTAACATTTCGCTGATTATTTGATCTGGTCCTGCGCTCTTTCCTGCTTTCAAATGCCTGATACTCGCAGTCACTTCTTCTTTAGTTATAGGCTCATTGAAAAGGGGCTCAAAATTATTTTCTTCCTCTACTATATTACTCTCTTGTGCAGTATTTCCCCCGATATCATTGAAAACACTGCAGAAATGATTGTACCATTGTTCAATAGAGATTTCATTGTACACAAAGGCCTTTCTATTAACAGATCTTATTATTGACCAGAATGTCCTGGAGTCATTGATGGAATCTTTGAGTGTTCTTATTTTCTTATCTTCGTATTCCCTTTCTTTCGTTTTCCTTAGTTTAACATACTCTTTTCGTGATATGACATATGCTTCTCTTTTTTCTTTTTTTTCTTTTTCTGTTTTGCATCTCTGGAATCTTTTCAGTAGCCTCTTAACTTCTTGTTTCTTTCTTTCACATTCCTTATCAAACCAATCATTCTGTTTCTTTTGTCCTTGTCTCACTGTTCGTACCATACACGCAGCTGCCCCGCATAAAGCCTTAGTAAACTGCTCCGAACTGTCATTCACATTATAATCTAACAAACCGAAAGCTGTCTGTAGACAATTGTTGAACTCAGAACCATCAAGCTCTTGTACAAATAAACTTGCTAATTCTTCAGACCATACAATTTTTTCTTCCCCTTGTTGTCTTGCACTTTCTACATCTGTATGATTATTTCCCCTTTTCCATATTACCTCAACAGGTAGATGCCATGAATCAACACAGTTACCTACCCGTAAATCAAAGCATGAGACCAGATTATATGGAACAAGAAAATAGTCAATCACACTACACCCGTTTGGAGACACAAAAGTGTATTCACCCTCTGTATCTCCATCACAAAAACCATTCAAAATAACCATATCCAACATGAAACATAAGTTCAACAATGTTTTGCCAAAACTATTCACAGTTTCATCTTTAGAACAACGTACATCACATTCATTATACATCCTGTCATACTCAATGTCTTCCAAATAAGTAGTCATGTCTTCAGGCGCAAACTGTTCGTGACCTGTTCTAGCATTGAGATCTCCCATAATTATAAAATGTGTTTTTTCTTTTTCAAACTGTTGTAGCATTAATTCTTCCAGCATCAAAATCCCATCTTTAATTAATGTTTCGTTATATCTAGGGCTTCCTTCTGGCGCAACATAGCATGCAATCAAAATCAGATCTTTGTCTAAATCAAATACATTTTTGTTTACTCTGATGGCAATGGTGTTATCATAATCTAACATTATTTCTTTCACACAATTTTCTAAAGTTTTTTTCACCAACAATAAAACTCCACCCGAATTCCTGCCATGGTGTGACAATTTCTTAGCTGGAGCGTAAAACTTCAAATAATCAGTGAACAAACAGCTGAAATCAAACGAAGTATCAAGAAAACATTCAGTAAGACAAACAAAATCAAATTTTGTTACATAATTTATGAAGGAAACGTTCTTCAATTTACTGTACAAATTTTCAACGTTGTAATTCAAAAAGGACCACTGGTTTGGATGGCCATGCCTGTCCTATGGCTTTCTGGAAGTACCGGAACGCAAGCTCCTGTTGCCAAGGTTACCGCCTGCTCCTCTGCCGCGGGCCGTGCTTGTTGACGTCCGTCGCGGTTGGCTGCCCATGCTCACCCTCTCACCCGTCTGTCGGTCTGCCGCAGGACTGCCGCGTGATGCACGTGCGTCCGTGTCTGTAAGACGCCCGGTGTCATGCCCCTGGGAACTCCTGTTGGCGTCACGCTGAAGCTCGGCCCGGTTTGCACGTGAGATGACAGGCGGGGAAGAGGAGGAGGAAGGGAAACCACCACTCGCGACTCTGCCCCCGTTAGAGGTGACAACTCCTCTCGTCATCTGCCCATCTTGAGGGGGGTCCCCACCAGCGACTTCATCCCGCTGATTGGTGAAGGTGGGCGTGTTTCTCACGTCGGAAGAGGAGGTGTGTTTAGGTTGTAAGTCTGAAACTGTGTCACCACTCACAATCTGAGCATAAGATCGCTGTTCTGGTGGTCTTGGTCCAATCACCAATTGTCCCTTTTGGAAGTATGCTCTTTTGCCTTCACTACGTGCTCTTGCAACGATTTGTGCCTGTGTTCTTGTTAGGTCGTTTGCGACCCTGATACCTTTCACATCTAGTTTTCGTCGTATGTCTCTGTTTGTAATAATCAGCATTTTGTCTCTCCACCTGGTGAATTTGACTATCATTTGTTAGAGAGAGAGAGAGAGAGAGAGAGAGAGAGAGCGTGGGACAAAAAAACAGAGAGGAAGAGAGAGAGAGAGGAGAGAGAGAGAGAGAGAGAGAGAGAGAGAGAGAGGGAAAGAGACACAGAGAGTGACAGACAGACAGAGACACGAGAGAGAGAGAGGGACAGACAGACAGACAGATGGACAGACAGAGAGAGAGAGAGAGACAGACTGGTAGACACACAGAGACAGACGGAGACCAGAGACTGTCAGAAACAGGGACAGACGAAGACAGAATGATAGAGGTAAGTCGGCAAAAATTTTCCTAATAGGAAGGAGGTAAACTGTTAGAATACGGTTGCTTACCTCCTAAACCTTCGTCTGCCCTATGCCCAAAGGAGACTTACCTAAGCTCACTTTCTTAGATCGGCTGTGCAATTGCGCCTAGCATCACAGATGGAAGTTTAGTGTCCAGGGGGAACAATCCAATCTCGGAGACTCTTCGTCCTGAAACACTACTATGGCTGACTATGGTGTCTGTTGACGCCCCTGATTTTGTTGTCTCGCTGCGCACCTGAGCGCCGGCCTGTTAGCAAGAAGGACAACTCCAATTAGTATCGTGCATTACTTCCCATATTCTCTCTCTGTCTTTCTGTCTGTCGGTCTGTTTCTGTCTGTCTGTCTGTCTGTCTGTCTCTGTCTGTCTGTCTGTCTGTCTGTCTCTCTCTCTCTCTCTCTCTCACTCTCACTCTCTTTCTCTTTGGCTGACTGATAGAGACAGAGAAAAACAAACATGAAGCGATAGTTACATCAAACGCTGGACTCTGTACGACTGTTAATGAACATAAATTAATTTGAAACATTTCTCCTTTGTAGCCTGTTTATTGAAGAATTGTTTCGCGTCTCTGAGTTTGGATAATCACAAATTGTTGTGTTAAAATGGAAATAGTTAATTTCGGTAATGTTTTGTTTTATTTGTTGTGGTGCTGCTGTTTTAACGGTATCGTTCATATTTCTAACTATTCATCTGTTTTGTTGTAGGTGTGTGTTTTGTCTTTGTTTCTGTTCGCCTATGTCTGTCTGCCTGTCTGTATGTATGTCTGTCTATCTGTCTGTATGTATGTATCTATCTATGCCCGTATGTTTATCTAACTGGCTGTCTATCCATCTATCTATATAATCTATGTATGTATGTATGTATGTATGTATGTATGTATATATGTGTATATGTATTTATCTATCCATCCATCTATCTGTCTACCTGTCTGTCTGTCTGTCAGTCTGTTTGTCTGTTTGCTATATGTATTTATCTATCCATCCATGTATCTGTCTGTCTGTCTGTCTGTTAGTCTGTCTGTTTGCTATCCAGGTATATATGGTTCTTGCTGATACCTGTATTTCAAGAATGAGGCCCAGGAATAACCATCGTCATGTTTAGATGACAACAATTTATGGGGCTACTACAGGACACTGTAAGTAAGCGGATGATGATGCTGTATCTCTCTAATTGCCTCCATTAAGTTTTGGAAAATTGCTGGAAAAAAAAGTGTGCTTGTTTAGTCACCACTTTCCAGTCTCGAGTGGGTGAGACAAGGCAAAAGAGTCAAACATCCGAGAGAGGGTAGGCAGAGAGAGAGAGAGAGAGAGAGAGAGAGAGAGAGAAAGAGAGGGAGAGAGAGAAAGAGAGAGAGAGAGAGGCAGACAGAAACAGTCACAGAGACAGACAGGCAGGGAGACAGAGAGGCAGAGAGACAGAGGCAGAGAGACAGAGGCAGAGAGATACACAGAGAGAGAGAGAGAGAGAGAGGGAGAGAGAGAGAGAGAGAGAGAGGCAGACAGACAGACAGTCAGAAACAGTCACAGAGACAGACAGGCAGGGAGACAGAGAGGCAGCGAGACAGAGGCAGAGAGACAGAGGCAGAGAGCCAGAGGCAGAGAGAGAGAGAGAGAGAGAGAGAGAGAAAGAGAGAGAGAGAATGAGAGAGAGACAAACAGTCAGACAGACAGACAGACAGACAAACAGGCAGAGAGACACAGAGAGACACAGAGACTGAGACAGAGACAGAGATTGAGACAGACAGACAGAGAAAGAGAGAGAGAGCGACAGACAGACAGACAGAGACAGAGACAGACAAGCAGAGGCGGACATAGAGTAAAGAAATGTTTCTGTTTAAAGAATGGTTCTTAACTGTAGCAGACTAATATGATAGTCGATAGGGTGAGAAAAGACCCAGACAATGGCTTTCGCAGGGTACTGACGATGTCTCTGTCGATCCAGATAAGCAGCCCGTCTGTAAACGTCAAGTGTTCGTAAACTTGATTTACAAATTAGCAAGAGTAGAATCCACTGAAAAGACATTGGAACTAAAGTTCAGGTGTTGGAAGGGTAGACGTATTATTTACTTAAACAACGTGATGAAAAGGGGGGCGGGGGGGGGGGGGAGGGAAGTTGCTTGTCAGAAAGAATGAGACGATGATAACGACAATGGCAATGATCCGTTGTTTTCAACGGTGAGACTTACCGTCTGAACCTCATTTTTCAAGGATGATATTGTTATTCTGTATATATGATTGCATCTCCAAAGAATGTGAACGTACGATAAGCATGAGCAAGAGAGCGAGAGAGAGAGAGAGAGAGAGAGAGAGAGAGAGAGAGAGAGAGAGACAGACAGACAGACAGACAGACAGGCAGACAGACAGACAGAGACAATAATAGTGTGAGAAAACAAGAGAGAGACAGAGACAAAGGCAGATAGACAGACAAGGAGACAGATAAACAAGGACACAAACAGACAGACAGACAGACAGACGGACAGACAAGGAAATATTTCAGCCTATAATTGATATATTCATTTAGGTTACTGTTCTCTATGAAGAAGTTGAAATATAAAGACAGGTTTCAACCATGTATTATATTCGCTAAAATCTGGTAAATGCCAGCGGTCAGGGACACTGAAGTGTTACAGTAGAAACAACACACATCTGAGCGAGGATCGAAAAACTCCACAGATCATCAATACCTGCGAAACTATTTTTGAAGAGGTTTGAAGAAGCCTAAGTTTCTAACGAATCGTTTATTTCTTGAAGCAAGAAGTAAACTTTTGGGAGGATAGAAGGGGGGGAGGGGAAATCCCGGTAAATTTGAAGAATCAATTCTTTTCTGTAATCATTAAGATTAAGGAATCTAACTTTCACGATTATGCAATGTTACATAACTTTTTGAATGCATACCGAATAACAAAGAGAGAGGGAGGAGGGAGGGATGGAGGGAGGAGTACAGGTGAATGGACAGTAAAAGCGCAACACTAGAAAGAGGAAATCAGCAACAACAGCATCAGCAACAACACTAAAACCAACAATAACAACAACAACAACACCAACAGCAGCAGCAGCAGCAGCAGCAGCTACAACAACAACAAAAATGGAACGAATATGAGACAAAATGAATGATAGAAAAGAGGAAGTGACCAACGCAGAACTTTAAGAAGGTTTGTACTGGTAGAACCCCTGGCATCCTCACGGAGCTGAGAGCATTGAGGTACCGACCCCGAAGAGTTATGTTTTCAAAGAATAGGTTTGACAGTACTGACAATACACTTTGTACTCAAAAGAAAAAAAGCTGAACACATATCTCCTCTCCTGGCACAACTTCACTGGCTCCCTGTATCAAAGCGCATACGGTACAAACTAGACACCATGTGCTACAAAAGCCTCAATAACGCAGCCCCCGATTACCTGTCAAGCCTACTTGAGATCTATGTTCCCTCACGCACCCTCCGCTCTGCCTCCAATCCTCTGACTTTTCGCTTTCCACGCACTAAGCTCAATACCTATGCTCCACGAGCCTTCTGTTTCTGGTCCACTCTACTGGAACAAACTTCCTCTCTCAGTCCGTCAGCAACCTACTTTTGTCTCCTTCAAGTCCGCTCTCAAAACTCACCTTTTCTCCTCTGCATAAAATCCTGACCTCACTCAACCCCCTCTGCAGTCTGTCTCCGCTCGGAGTGGAATCACATTGTAATATATAATTGTATATAATATGCTCTCATAATTTTCCATTGCTTTTATTCTTTCTCCCCATTTATAGTCATGTGTGTGTGTCTGTGTGTGTGTGTGTGTGTGTGTGTGTGTGTGTGTGTGTGTGTGTGTGTGTGTGTGTGTGTGTGTGCGTGTGTGCGTGCGTGTGGGTGCGTGCGTGCGTATGTGTCTGTTCAGCGCTTAGATTTGATTTCTATCAAGATTTTGCGCTATATAAATATTGTAATTGTTATCATTATTATTACTTTAAATTTAGTGGATCCAAAACAGATTGACTGCCCGCACCAAGCAAACACAACCAGAAGAACAAGAACCAATGTAGCGCGTCTCCAACAAGACAAAACAAAACAATGCGCAAATTTTCGGCCAACTAGCACTTTGTCTAGCGCGAACGCACGGTCACAGACAAATCACAGACACCAAACAATGGAAAATAAAAAACGGGACTAAAAACTTCCCTGCCGCCTCGTCCAGTGGGTAAGAGATGGAATGCTCGTCCAGTGGGTAAGAGATGGAATGCCATTCCATCTCTTACCCACTGGACGAGGCGGCAGGGAAGTTTTTAGTCCCGTTTTTATTATCCATTGTTTGGTGTCTGTGATTTGTCTGTGACCGTGCGTTCGTGCTTGACAAAGGCTAGTTGGCCGAAAATTTGCGCTTGTTTTGTTTTGTCTTGTTGGAGACGCGCTTACATTGGTTTTCTTGTTCTTCTGGTTTAAATTTAGTGCTCAATACTTTGACCACACTTTTCAGATTTAGTTTCAGTTTTCTCAAGAGAGTGTCTCCTTGCTGAAAAATTATTCTTTCCATATGCACTAGCACTAAAAATTTCTGCGATGAAAACAAAAAGGATCCAAAATAATTATAGCATAAACCATACACCTTCGCGTAAAACCTACTGGCTGACAAGGACTTCAGGTTGTACATACTTTGTAGGACACCATTCCTTTTGTCTGTTCTTGTATCAGTCAGTGCACTGAATCAAAATCAAGTTATGTTGCAGTGATATGTATCTGTCCATCTGTAATGCTCAATTAAGTCCAGAAGAAATCACTATAAATGTTTGAAAATATGTCAGAACGAAGGAAAACTTACGTGACGCAAAGCAGTGGATTTTGTGAATAACAGTTTTGACTCTACTGACGTTACACAGTGATTCATGTCTTCATGGTTCTCAAAAGTTATGATTGTGATGTGTGATTTTTGGACATGATAGATGAGATATTGTTCACTCTATGGAGTCTTTTATTACGATAATTTGATAATGCTTTCTTGGAGAGAATTTTTCAGAGCTTATTAGGTCCCGAAACGCTTACGCTTAGAGGAATTTTTGAACATCAGATTTCGCGATGATGAATTTAAGAAAGATATGACATACGGGATATTCGATATCAAGGTGTTCACGTAACGAAAAATATTTGAGTACGTCTCTCCTCTCTCTCTCTCTCTCTCTTCTCTCTCTCTCTCTCTCTCTCTCTCTCTCTCTCTTGTTTTGTCTGTCTGTCTGTCTCTCTCTCTCTCTCTGTTTGCTTGTTTCTCTGTCTGTCTGTCTGTCTGTCTGTCTCTCTCACACACACAAAACACACAGACACACACATACACACACAGACACACACACAACACACACCACACACACACACACACACACACACACACACACACACACACACACACACACACACACACACACACACACACACACACACACACACACACAACACACACACACACACACACACACATATACACACAGCTCTTCGACGTGAGTTAATTCTTGTGAATAAAAGGGCTGTTTACATAATTCGCATGAATGTGGCTTCTTTTCTTTGTTTGTCTTTTTTCTATTTCTTTGTTATATGGCAATGGATATCAAATGTTGTACATTACTCTCTTAACAAACACAAATGGTGTGTTCGTTCAAGCTGACATATCAAGAAAATGCATTCTAATCGGTTTTAATAGCATAATCTCTTTGTTTACTCGGGATACAATTACCAAGAATTAGAAGAATGATTAGCTCTTGTAAAACATACAAAACGAACAAACAAAAACAAAAACGAAAAAAAAATGTACGCATTGCCCTGAAACTCTACGCGTGTTATCTTCTTTCTATCGTGTTGGCACCAAAATCAGGTTTCTTTTGGGAGTGAGTGAGGGGGGGGGGAGGGGGAAGGGGAGGGTAATTTCATAGAGAAAATCCTTTGGTTTTGTCATCATGACCTTCTCGCCTTTCATCTTCCTCTTTTTCTGTTATTCATTATCTCTTGAAGACAGATCAGTAAACTAAAGGTCAATTTC
>CM060309.1:61414033-61419033 GCA_030674185.1 Monoplex corrugatus
CCCTCACTCTCTCTCTCTCTCTCTGTCTTTTTCTCTCTCTCTCTCGTTATATGTCCCTTCCTTCATTGCCCCCATATCTAATTCTCTAACATTTTATGATTAGCGATGGAGAAGTGTTCATGTTTTTGTTTTTTCTCTCTCTTTTTCTCTCTCTTTCTCTCTCTCACTGACTCTCTCTCTGTGTCTCTGTCTTTGTCTCTCTCTCTCTCTCTCACTCTGCCTCCTTCACAAACAAAACGTTCTCTCCACTCCACCTCTCTCTGTCTCTGTCTCTCTGTCTCTGTCTCTCTCTCTCTCTCTGGTGTCTCTTTCATACACGCGCATGTGCGTGTGTGAATGCGTGCGTGCATGCGTGCGTGCGTGTGTCCCTCTCGCCTTGAATCCCTTGACTCATCAGCCAGCCAACCTCCCACCCACCCACCCCCCTTATTAACACAACTCTCAATCCACCCCTTCCGTTTCTCCACAGACCCTCCCACTTCCTGATTTGTTCAGCTTATTTTCTTTGAACGGGCATAAATCAATACAGTAACATGCTGTTGATCTATAAATCTTAAAACACATTCAACAGCTAGGTATATAGCAAGGCAGACCCATTTGTTTCAGTTTCAGTTTCTCAAGATGGCGTCTCTGAACTGAAAATGGATTCCATATGCACTGACGCCACTGTTGCCACGTAATGGGAAAAGATCCAAAACGATCATGGCAGAAGCCTTACGCCTGCACACAAGCTCATGAGCTGGGAAGATCTTGAGGTCCTCTCTAGCCTATGGGTTTTGTATCTTCTATTTGTAACAGTCTGTCATCGGAACAATTTTGGCTACATTGTAATGACACGTTTATCTGTATCTCAACTGTGTTTAAAGAAAGGATTGAAAGCACAACCAGCGACTAAGCATCATCATCATCATCAGGTGCCTTGCTGCATGGCGTTGGCGATTATGGACTTCCATCTGTCTGTATCTCTTGCTGCCTCAAGCATCTCTTCCACCTTCCCTGTCTTCAGCCACTTTGCAAGTCCGTCCAGTATCTTCTGCCTGGGTCTACCCGGTGCTCTCTTTCCCTCCAGCTTTCCCGGTTGTGATCAGGTGTTCCAATTCCCCTTTCCTCATAAAATGGCCTATGGATGTTGCCTGCCTTTTCCTTATCTTCCTCATGAATGATCTGCTTGTGTCTGCTTCCATCAAGACTGTCTCGTTTGTTTTCTTTGCTGTCCATGGAACTCTCAACATCCTTCTTAGAAACCACATCTCGGCTGCCTTAATCTTGTTCTGGCTTTGCTTGTTGACTGTCCACGCCTCGCAACCGTACAACAGTACTGGTTCTATATAACATTCAATAACTCTCTTCCTGATGTTAATTTGATAGGTATTTGTTGGTAAGAATGCTCTCCATTTTCTTGAATGTTGTTTTTGCTTGGCCGATTCTGCTGGCTATTTCTGATGTGCATATACTTATTAAACCAAAGTTTTGTATGATCACACCACAGGATGGACTACTCAACGAATACAATACGTAGTCTCATCTACCTATCAGTATGATTAAAATAACATCTTCCTTGTCTAGCTTCACAAATCTATCGTCTATCCCAACAAATAACAATGAACACACACACACATACACACACGCATACACACACACACACACACACACACACACACACATACACACACACACACATACACACACACACGCACACACATACACACACACACATATACATACACACACACACACACACTCACACACACACACACACACACACACACACACACACAGACACATACACATACACACATACATACACATGCCTACACTTCACCATATCGGAAAACAGCAACAATAAATCAAGTAAACAAAACACGTCCAACAGATAACAACAGACAGCTGAAATATTTAGCGTTCCTAGACATACATATCACGACTGTATGACAAGATACAAATGAAATGATATATATGTATGTATGTATGTATGTATGTATGTATGTATGTATGTATGTATATATATATATATATATACATATGTGTGTGTGTGTATATATATATATATGTATATACATGTATGTCTGTGTGTATGTGTATATGTACATATACACACGCAAACACATGAATTACATATGTATATATATATATATATATATATATATATACATATATATGTACATACATATATATATATATCTCTCTCTCTATCTATCAATCTACGTGTATCTATCTATCTATCTATCTATCTATCTATCTATCTATCTATCTATCTACTATCTATCTATCTATCTATCTATCTATCTATCTATCCATCTTTCTATCTATATATGTATAAATAATATACATCTATAATCCATACAATACATATACATTTATACATACATCTAGAATACCTGTTTGTGGCAAATACGCATTTGACATAAAATACCTATTCATAATAGTATGTAAAGTCTCAGAACAGATTGGAGACTGTATTGTGCGATGACGCCATCATTTGTCACAGGCGAGTAAGGTACTCTGTTGTTGTCCGCAGGTTTTTAGTCTTCTTTACAATCAATAGACTCCAGTAAGGGTTTGCTTTGTTTTGTTTTGGTTTGGTTTGTTTTGGTTTGATTTTGTTTTGTTTTGTTTTGTTTTGTTTTGTTTTGTTTGGTTTGGTTTGGTTTGGTTTGGTTTGGTTTGGTTTGGTTTGGTTTGATTTGGTTTGGTTTGGTTTTGATTTTGGTTTTGCTTCGTTTCGTTTCGTTACCAGTGTATGACTTCGTCTACCACTCTTGACAGGTAAGTAGTGCCCATTGTCCTCATTCTCACAGCCCGGTGTAATCTTCCATTAAGCAGACTTATAAATCATTAGGGAGACCTCTTATGCTCCATTGTTCCAGGTCTTTCCAGCTGTCTCTCCGCCATGGCTTTTCCCGAAAGGGTAGCAAGCATTTGGTGGCTGGCTATGCTTCTGATTGATTCACGCTGCTATGATTTCTGCGCGAGGCCATTAGCGTTAATAGTTTGTAGATGTGACTATGACAATTTCTGGACATGCCTACTTAACAGTAGATTTTGTTTATTAAAGTTCCCACCTTTCAAGGATACGTATATTCATGTTGTTTTGCTCTATACCTGTGCATACTGTATGCTGTTGCATAGTCTGCATACGCGTTTATAAATGTGGCTATGACAATTTCGGCACATGCCTATTTAATAGGAGATTTTGTTTGTAAAATTTCCATTTTTTTAAGGATACGTGTATGCATGTAATTTTGCCCTATACCTTTGCAGACTGTATGCGGTTGCATAGTCTGCATATGCGTTTATAGGTGTGATTGTGGCAATTTCGGGACATGCCTACTTTAAAGATTTTTTTTAAAGTTCCGATCTTTTATCATTTTTTTTTCGAATACGTGTATACACGTTATTTTGTTCCATACATGTGCAGGCGGTAATTTTTGTGACCTCCCACCACGAAATCAGTCTTAACTAGCATTCTGAGCATTTTGAGATATACATATCAATGGGAAGTGTACATTCTGCTGATTATTTTGGTACTTGAATAAAGCTTGTACTAAAACAAATGTAGAAGTTATGCATGTTTAAAGTCATTAAGTTGTATGACGCCCATTTTGAGAAAACGGCCTCTAAAGTTTTTGTGTACTCTCCCACACATTTTATTTAAATTTCTGTATTTGGTGGCTTTGACCCAGTTGTTTCTATTTTTTGCTGTCATTATCTGAAAGGTGCACCAAAGAGCTTTCCGTCAGTATATTACATGTGCGGGTACTGTACGGTTCATAATATGAGACAAAAATAGGTACTTTTGGTAGGAAATTGCGTTCTTTCTGCTGCGACCAGTGCATTAAAATACCGATTTAGATTGATTAATAATATTTTTTCAAGAAAAAAAAAATGTCTGTGGGGGATAGATTATAGCCTACAGAAATCAATTTTGAGAAAAAGTCAAAACACCCTAGATAGACCCTCAGTCACCTGTTCAGCTCCTAGCGCTGTTCGACTGACTGTGAGTTAAGACTGATTTCGTGGTGGGAGGTCACATATGTTGTTGCATAGTCTGCATAGTCAGTCTTCAAGAAGAGTGCACGCTGGATGTGTCCATGTTTCCACAAGCCACAAAACACTGGCATGACTTACTAGATCTTGTAACGTGCATTTTTGATGTTCTGAGTGAACAGACGTACTGAGGGGGGTTAACAAGTGTTGTACACATGTTGACATGGAAGATCGAAAAAAAATCGTTGTATATTTTCCACCAGGCAGAAAGTATTTGGAAAGATAGGTTTATTTCCCAGGTCCATCCCCTCGGGGCCCATTAAGTCTTCTTGACTTTCTGAGTCTTGGTAAAAAAAAAAGGAACAACAACAAGAACAGCAACAACAAAACGAGAAAGAGAAAAAGAGTGACTATGGGTGTGACAGAGAAAATGACAACTTGAGTCAAGGGTCATTCGTCGAACAGGCTAGAGTGTACCCTAGTTCAGCATCGTGTGTGTGTGTGTGTGTGTGTGTGTGTGTGTGTGTGTGTGTGTGTGTGTGTGTGCGTGTATGTGTGTGTGTGCGTGTATGTGTGTGTGTGTGTATGTATGTGTGTGTATATATATATATATATATGTGTGTGTGTGTGTGTGTGTGTGTGAGGGGAGGGGGGAAGAAAAGGAGACAGACAAACAGACAGACAGACAGACAAGGGGTGACGGTTTCTATCATAAGTCACAAGCCCTACTCCCCTCCTGTCTTCCCCCTCCCAGTTTTCTTGTGCTTTGTGCCCCGGACATTTGGTCGTTGTTGGTGATTGCTTTGGTGAAGGATGAGAGTTCGCACCTTGGTATGATTCTTGAATCAAGATTAGGCGCCTACTGTCATCATCATCATTATCTTCACCATCATCACCATCATCATCGTCAGTGTTGTTATTATCATTATGATGATTATCATTATCATTATTATTATTATATTATTATTATTATTATTATCATTATCATTATATCGTTATATTATCATTATTAT
>CM060309.1:61429033-61431533 GCA_030674185.1 Monoplex corrugatus
CTAATCAGACCTGAAGGAGGACAGAGTATGTGACTATCGAAGAGACAGGGGAAGCCCATTCCAGTTGTATGGATCAGACATAGACAATGAACGACGTCCGACTGTGGAACATCTGAATCGAAGAATTTGTAAGCAGATACTGCCAAAAGCAGAATGTAGATATCATACAGGGATGTTCATTTGGAGGTGGTCACAAAGATAAGTAGGTGCAATACCACTAATGCACTTGTAGCATAGTGAACAGATTTTGTATGAAATTCATTAATTAATAGGCAACCAGTAGAGAAAGTGAAGCAAGGGAGTGACATGATCATACCTCTTTTTCATAACAGGACTGGCCTCAAAATTCCGAACTCATTTACCATAACAGAACTAAAATAGTCAGACAGGTGTGACAGAAACCAAGAAAGATTCCCAGTGAGTGTTCGGGACGACAGAGGAGAACAGGATGGTCAACGGTATCAAAAGCAGCAGAAATATCGAAATGAATCAGTAGGAAAATTGATAACTACCAGCTGAAAGCAAAAACTCATCCACAATGTGGACGAGGGCGGTTTTACTGCTGTGATGAGAATAGTAAGCAGGACGAAAATGATGAGAAAGCTTATATTGCTTGAGAGATGATTAGTCAGCTCTGTCAAAACCACTTTTTCAAGCTTTGAAAGGATGGGCAAATTGGAGACGGAACGATACCGTTTGAGAATATCGGGATCGAGACTATTCTTCGCTTTTTTAGCGGAAATTTGACGATGGATTTTTTGAGAGAAAATGGGACAGATGCAGTGAGAAAAGAGGCATTGATGATATGTGTCATAGAAGGAAGCTCAGAAAGTGATTGTCAGAAGAAAGGTGCATGCGTGAGGGTCGAGCTTACAAGACTTGAATGCTGGCAATGAAAATTTTAGAAACTGGTTGAAATTCAAAGTGGGAGCCTATGAATAGAGAATCAAGAAGGGACAGAAGACAGTAGGCTTTTGTCAAGTTGGGCTTGAAGATTGTTAACTTTGGAAGAGAAAAAACCTGAAGAAACCTCCGGGAGATCTAAAAGACTGATGCTAAACGTAAGCGGAGATGAATAAGTACTACGCAAAAGATCAAATGTAAACAAAGAAAACAGAGTTTTGTAGATGTAGATTTAAGGACCTGGGTAGAAAAAAAAGTCCTTTTTGTTTTCTTTTGTGATCACTTTTGTAACTATTTTCATGTTCTCGAAAAAATCTGAGACTGAGGTACACGCAAGCACGCATACGAGCTTGTTTGACTATCTTTATTTTATTTGTAATACCAGGGCGCAGATGGGCAGTCACGCAGAACACAGATGGTTGTGGTGCATGCCTGCTCGGAAGCTGGTGCCAGACTGCACTGTGCTGCCTGGCACGATCAGAGGAATTTGACTGCAATGAGATGCGATTTACAACTTCAGATGAAAAGGCCAGTCGCCGTGGTGTAGTGATTAGCGCAACGGGCTACCGACTGGAAGGTTGAGGGTTCGAATCCCCATCAGTCCCTTCAAAATTCATTGTGGGATTTTTCGACTCTAACCGACTCCTACCCCAAAGTTGGGCATGCTATGGGCTCATTGGAAAGACTGGGACCACACAGTCGGGTCACATACACTTCACGAATGAGTCATTGAGGATGTTGCTCAAATCTTCTGACCAACATCGCAGGTATCTGTATCTCTAGGGTCTGATTTACGCCTGGTTACATTATGATAGTAGGCGTAGAGTGCAGCCCTGTTACGTAGTCTCAATCCTAGATGGAACTCCATAGCATCATGTTTATAATCCTCATCGACATCATCATCATCAGAGCCAGCTTCTGTGGCCATTAAGGTGGCGTAGAAGATGGGACGAAAAAAATCAAAACAAAACAAACAAACAAACAAACAAACAAACAAACAAACAAAAACACAAATAAAGGTGAGCACAAAGTTAACCTCCCCGAAAGCGATGATCCTAAAAAAATAAAAAAAAGACTTCAGGTGAAAACGTTTTAACGTTGATATATTTTAGGTGGCACCAGGTCACAGTTCGCTTTTAGCATACACGTTTAGACAGGATGAGGGAAACCAACACAGCCCGATGGTCCCAAGGGAATTGGTCCAGCACTGAGATTGATGTAACAAATCCATTGGTGTTGTGGACGATAAACCTGTCAATAGTATAAGCCTTAAATATGTATGGGTTATGCCACGACCTGAGAAACAGAATGGTAAGACAGACACAGGCACACACACACACACACACACACACACACACACACACACACACACACACACACACACACACACACACACACATGCACGCCTATAGCATACAAATACATACTCGCACACATACACAGACACACACACACATACACAGACACACACACACATACACAGACACACACACACATACACAGACACACACACACACACACACACACACACACACACACACACACTTATAGTGAAAAGACGTTAAATCAAAGAACGAACGAACGAACGAACATACAC
>CM060309.1:61436533-61446533 GCA_030674185.1 Monoplex corrugatus
GATAATGTTGATGATATAATGATGATGATGATGATGATATGATATGATGATGATATGATGATGAATGAAAGATAATAATAATAATGATAATAATTGATGATAATAAATAATGATAATAATAATAATATATAAACGATGATGATGATGATGATGATGATAATGATGATGATGATGGTAGTAATATAACAATGAAACAATAGTAATAACAATGACAATAACAACAATAACAATAATGACTAGTAGCACAGCGCCTCGTCTTACAAGAACCCTGAGTGCCCGACAAAAGCATGAGAGACAACAGCAGGGTACATACATACAGCACATACACGTCAACCCCTTATGCTGTTACGAAAGCAAATAAACTACGATAAATCAATTTACACAAGCAACAAAAAATGAATGATAAAAAGATCTCCACCTCCATACCCCAATCATTCATGAAAAATTCAAACAAACAAAGAAAAAATATGCAGAAGTAGAAAAGCAATGAATACATTTCTCTCTGTCTGTCTTTTTCTTTCTCTTATTCAACACATAAAAACGCGTAGAAGTACGTTTGCGTGCTTGCTTGCTTGCGCGCGCACACACACACACACACACACACACACAGTCACACACACACACACACACACACACACATGGTCTCACACACACACCACACACAAAACCACACACACATGGTCACAAACACGCGCGCACACACACACACACACCACACACGCACGCACGCACACACCACACACACGCACGCACGCACACACACACACACACACAAGATCTTACACAAACACACACACACAAACACACAAAAGCATGCAAACACATATACAATCACGTACACAGAGACACACAAACAGACCACACACATTCACACCACACTTATGCACTCGAGACATACACATGTAGAAATAACAAAACCCGGACAGAGAGAGAGAGAGAGAGAGAGAGAGAGAGAGAGAGAGAGAGAGAGAGAGAGAGAGAGAAAGAGAGAGAGAGCAGACAGACAGACAAACAGACAGACAGAGACAGACAGACAGACAGACTGACAGACATGAGGGGGAGGGAGAGAGAGGTGAGAGAGAGAGAGAGAGAGAGAGGAGAGAGAGAAGACAGACAGACAGATAGACAGACAGACAGTCGCACAACAATTTTTGAAGTAACTTCACCAAAGACTTAACAGTGAATTTAAAAAAAGAGTATTTCAACAATTCAACAATAATTTAATCTGATCTGATCTGATCTGATCTTTGTAATTTATTTTTGATAGCAGTAAGCACTTTCATCTTTTGAAATGGGTCAGTCTAGCACAGTATTTCATCTTTTGAAATGGGTCAGTCTAGCATAGTATCTTCACCTACAATATCGAAGTATCTTCTGTTTCTTGAGAATTTGTGCCCTTTGCCAGGATATGTTTCAAATGTTGAAACTAATCCTTAACGGTGATACTATTTTGGGGCTGGGTATTCTTTCGTGGATTTTTATGAACCATTTGCCAGAAATCTTTCTGATTTTTACAGGATTCTACGAAGATATGTTGCAGAATGCTATTATACGTCTTTCTTTTCTTTGACAATAGTTGTTTGACAAAAAACAACTCTTGTTATCACCACTTAAAGTTTTTCTGTATATTTTGAAAAACATTGCGTGCATTTCTTTTTGCTCTTCTACAATCCCGATCAAACCATTCTACGTTTCTCTTTTGTTATGTTTGATATATATCTTACGTGTTTCATACAATAGGTTTGTTGCTTTAAAATATTACTGAACATTTTGAATGCTTCATCAACATGAACGCGTCTTCTCGCACTTAAAGCAGGGGCTTTAGCCAATCAACTACTGACCCACAATGTCTATCTCATTACAAAGCTGACACCGTCTGAACAATTTGCTCCACTAGTTATTGGGATAGGCAGAGAACAAGGCAGCTGTGATGTTTCCAGTTGGGTCTGAACTCAAGCAGTCAGATCCTGCGTCGAATTTAGCCCGTATTAATATCGGTTGTAAACACAAGACCTAAACTCTATGAAAGGCGTTGTAAATTTTGCCATGCCTTTTAAAAGGAATGAAAGAAAATAAGTAACGAAAACGAGGGAAGAAAAATATAATTATAATGGAAGATTAATTAAATGGCCCTGTTTAAATTAATATTATTTTCAGTTTTGATTAACTGTCCTCTTTCTCCCACCTCTGTTTTTCCCTCCGGGTTTTTACTTAATTTTGTAAACAACAGATTTTCTCGCTTTTGCTGGTATTGCTTTCTCCGATTTCAAAGGAGCTAATAATCAAAGCACATTGTTTTGTGTATTCTACAGAATTCTTATGTCATCTCATCAGCCACAAAATAGAGTATCTTTACATTTATGAAATGAGAATCAAGTCAGGTAATTATCCTCAGCCTAAAGGGAAAGAAAGACGGGTTGTCTTTCTTGAAATGATAAGCACCAGGAAACGGAAAAAAAGAGCACTCTGACAGCCAACATGCATTCTGTTGTTCACTTCGATAATGCCATAACCAACCCGTTGCTCCATATTTTGTCCCTCCGTCTGTTTTGTTGTTGTTGTTGTTGTTGTTTTTAATCAGTATTACTTTATTCCTTCTTTCGAAAAGTTTGATTCTTCCCTTGGTTCGAAATGTGTTTGGTGTTAAACGGCATTGTGTATTGTAAAGACAAAAAGATAGCAAAACACGTTTAAAGAAAATGGAAAAAAAAAAACATGAACAAAAAACAAAAAACAAACCAAAAACACACACACACACACACACACACACATAAAGGCGGGCAAACTAAAAGCACTTTTAGGGGCTGAGAACACGTGCCTGTATCCACTATCCTTTTACGATGCGGACCTTCCAGTCATCCTCTTTAATGTAATGGTACCGTTTGTTATGGTACAGACTAGTCGAATTTTGAAGACCTAGTAATACAGAGATATCCAATGTCGCGGTGCTGTTTTGATTATGTACATTAAGTAGAACACTCCTCTGACGAACTGTTTCAACAGCATACTATGCATCATCTCCTATTATCACCCCTCCTGATAGTAGATCAACTTAATATGCATCGTCTGGCATCATCAACCCTCTCCATATCAACCTGTTCGTTTCCTCTGCAGTGAGTTGACAACTGTTAGTGACAAGTTTGACGCCTCGCAAGAGGACTAATTTGTGGCATGTTCTGAGAGTTTTGCAAGTACCATCCATCCACTCATTCCTCCCTCCTTCCCTTCCCTACCACCCCAGCCTCTGTCTCTATTCCCCCCCCCTCTCTCTCTCTCAGTCTCCTTTTCTTTCTTTCTCTCTCTTTTTATCTCTGTCTCTCTTTTTTCTGTCTTTCCCCCTCCTTTTCTTTTTTTATTTCTACCCCCCCCCATCTCTGTCTCTCTGTATCTCTGTCCCTATCTCAATGTCCATGTCTCTCTGTCTTTCTCTCTCTGTCTGTCTGTCTGTCTGTCTCTCTCTCTGTTTGTCTCTCTCTGTCTATCTCTGTCTATCTCTGTCTCTGTCTCTCTCCCCCACCACCCCCTCTCTCTCTAAGTACGCGTGTTAATGAGTGATTGAGTGTTGTATGCGTGACTCTGTGTGTGTGTGTGTTTGTATGTGTGGCTCTGGTGTGTACTTGTGTGTGTGTGCACGCGCGCACGTGCACGAAAGTATGTGCGTGCATACGCGTGTTGTGTTTTTCAAGGAAAAGAAATGATTCATATGCGAACACAAACTTGAGGGGTCAGTTTGCAAAATAGTGTTCGTTTGGCATTTCAGAAAGCTCTCAGCTTGCCAGGTGCCTTGAACACAACTGCTGTTCTCTTTTTTCTCCCTACAGGGTTAGTGATATTGCTGAGGAAGTAACTCAATATTCCATGGCGTTTTCAGATTTCAAATCAGAGAGAAGACGATACAGCTATTCAAAACTGTTGAAATTTCCGGTTGTATCAGGTGCTGTCAGGTGCTACGCAAGTATGTGAAGGTTGTTTTCAAAATTACAAAATGGCTTACATAACAGCATGCAATTTTCCCACGTCTTACATAAATAGGCATAGGGAAAACAGAGAGAGGGAGAGGGAGAGAGGAGAGAGAGAAAGAGAGAGAGAGACAGAGAGAGAGATGGAAAGAGAGAGGAAGAGGAGTGAGAGAAAAAAAAATGAGAGTGACAGAGAGTGAAAGAGAGAGAGAGAGAGAGAGAGAGAAAGAGGAAAGAGAGAGAGAGAGAGACAGACAGACAGAGAGAGAGAAAAGAGAGAGAAAGAGAGCGAGAGAGAAAGAGAGAGAGAGACGAAAGAGAGGGGAAGAGGAGTGGAGAAAAAAAAGAATGAGAGTGACAGAGAGAGAAAAGAGAGAGAGAGAGAGAGAAAGAGAGAGAGAGAGAAAGAGAGAGAGAAAGAGAGAGAAAGAGAGAGAGAAAAAGAGGAGAGAGAGAGAGACGGAAAGAGAGGGGAAGAGGAGTGGAGAAAGAGTGAGATAGAGAGGGAGAGAGAGAGGCGGGAGGGGGAGAGAGAGGAAGGGGAGAGGAGAAAGAAAGAAAGAAAGAAAGAGAGAGAGAGAGAGAAAAAATGGAAAGAGAGAGGAAGAATTGGAAGAGAGAGAGAGAGAGAGAGAGGAGAGAGAGAGAGAGAGAGAGAGAAGTTTGTTATTTGATTTGATTTAATGTATTAGGTCTTTCGACCCTTTCACAAAGGAACAGGGGTAACAGGATGGTTTCATAACATGTCATCCAGATCATGGCAATAATATAACTGTTATACTTTATGTACAACAATAATGACAAAAATACCCTCATTGAAGATATTTTATGCATAGTCAGATATAATGAATAGACTGGTATAAACGAACAGACTGTGTTTTACGGTGGGTCTAGATAACCACAGTTCTCTCCAGCACTGCTTCTGGAATCATCTTTCACATCAGCTGTAGTACCGTGACTAAAGCTGCCAGTTTTTCTCGAGCTTTAATTTTGATACAAGCAATTACATCTGCAATACTCACATCTGACCTAACCAGAGTATTTTAGTCTCATTCACACGTTTCGTTTGAAACCTGATTTTAACGTGTTCGTTTTCTTTTTCTTTTTTCTTTTTTTAATTTTTTTTTATAAATTAGGATGTCAACCGTGTTATCTTTCCTGTCCTAAGTTGAATCAAAATGACGAACACGTCTCATACAATATTCAAACCAAAAACTTAAGGAAAAGACAGTAAGAGATAGAAAGAGCATACATGAAAATATATTGTGTATTAAACAAGCGAACACAATCAATTGTATAACTCAGTCGCTTACGTTTTTCAGTTATGTCTTTCACTATACTCTGATTAGGACTAACAAAATACCGCACATGCAAAATTGATGTGGAGACGTGGAACTTGCACCTTTTAAACAAGAAATAGGACAGCGATTTTTTCTATAATTTTAAAACGAGGAAAAAATGGTGATCACAAATGAAACTGACAAAAACAAAAAGAAAAACAACAACAACAAAAATGAAAGAAAAAAACAACAACAAAAAACGCAGACAGTTTACATGAAATTCAGCGAGCTGACTGCTGTACCAGTGCCTTGCTTGTGGAAAGTCTCGTTTATGCGGAAGTCCCAGTCCCAGGGTGTGCAACTCGTGCGCTGTTTATCTCCCTTGACAGCTTAGGCTGTCTGAACTAAGTCGATGGCCCAGTTCTCGGCTACTTTGCCTACAGAGAAATTTATCTTTTTAGCGATGTGCATGATAACATAATCAGAAAAAAAAGAAGGGGGGGGGGGGGGGGAGAACACGGGGTGGTTTCATTCATTCAGCCAAACACCGTCGAAATCATCATCAAGTGTAAACCAGCACTATGTCGCCATGAGAAAATAACAGGAACTTTGTTGCCACAAGAACTGGGGAACTCTCACACTAGCCGCCAGACTTTTACGAAACACAAAGAAATACCACATGTTGCATTCAATGAAAAAGGAAACGGGTGAGCTTGTGTGTGTGTGTGTGTGTGTGTGTGTGTGTGTGTGTGTGTGTGAGAGAGAGAGAGAGAGAGAGAGAGAGAGAGAGAGAGAGAGAGAGAGAAGCAAAGCTGGCCAGTCATTCGCAACAGATCAGGATGTCAGTGACCAGTGCATTCCTCAGCCACACTGCAATACATCCGCTTTGCTAACGAGATGGTTCAGCAGACAGCAGATATGTGGTTAACTCGGTGACCAGAATGTCGGCAACAGTTTTCAACCAAAGAAAGGAAGTAGGAAAGTCAGGTTGATAGATTCACCGTTATCTGTCTTTAGCAGGGGAATGGGTGGAGGGGGGAGGGGGGAGGTGGAGAGACGTGTTTCCCAAGAATGGGACGTACATGTATTGAGGCGATGAAGAGGCGCAGGCAATGTAAACGCCAACGAGATTAGTAACACTTCAAAGCACTAAGCAGAATACCAGAGAACGGCTCTTGTCGCCAGAAACCATCGCTTGATTCAAAAAAAGTCTTTTTGAATCGGGTTTAAACAAATTCACGGCAATTTCAGGATCTGATACACACATTTGAATACGACAGGCGCGGTACTCATGTGGACAAGGCGTCAGCCTTTTATGCAGAGTATCTAGGGTTCAGTTCTACATGGGTACCCTTCATCTGGTGGGTAAAGGATGGATATTGTTCACATCTCCTGGGTTAGTTATCCTCCACCTGGTGGGTAAAAGGATGGAGATTGTTCACATCTCCTAGGTTAGTTACCCTCCACCTGGTGGGTAAAAGGATGGAGATTGTTCACATCTCCTAGGTTAGTTACCCTCCACTGTTAGTTACCCTCCACCTGGTGGGTAAAAGGATGGAGATTGTTCACATCTGCAAGGTTAGTTACCCTCCATCCGGTGGGTAAAAGGATGGAGATTGTTCACATCTGCTAGGTTAGTTACCCTCCATCTGGTAGATAAAGGATGGAGATTGTTCACATCTCCTAGGTTAGTTACCCTGGACCTGGTGAGTAAAGGATGCAGATTGTTCACATCTCCTAGGTTAGTTACCCTCCACCTGGTGGGTAAAGGATGCAGATTGTTCACATTTCCTAGGTTAGTTACCCTCCACCTGGTGGGTAAAGAATGGAGATTGTTCACATCTCCTAGGTTAGTTACCCTTCATCTGGTGGGTAAAGGGTGGAGATTTTTCACATCTCCTGGGTTAGTTACACTTCATCTGGTGAGTAAAGGATGGAGATTGTTCACATCTGCTAGGTTAGTTACCCTCCATCCGGTGGGTAAAAGGATGGAGATTGTTCACATCTGCTAGGTTAGTTACCCTCCATCTGGTAGATAAAGGATGGAGATTGCTCACATCTCCTAGGTTAGTTACCCTCCATCTGGTGGATAAAGGCTGCAGATTGTTCACATCTCCTAGGTTAGTTACCTTCATCTGGTAGGTAAAAGATGGAGATTGTTCACATTTCCTAGGTTAGTTACCCTCCACCTGGTGGGTAAAGAATGGAGATTGTTCACATCTCCTAGGTTAGTTACCCTTCATCTGGTGGGGTAAAGGATGGAGATTGTTCACATCTCCTGGGTTAGTTACCCTTCATCTGGTGAGTAAAGGATGGAGATTGTTCACATCTGCTAGGTTAGTTACCCTCCATCTGGTGGGTAAAGGATGGAGATTGTTCACATCATTTTGACAAATTTGACAATGGTGCATACATACGTGTAGGTGGTATAAGGTAATAATGACTAATGGATTGTTCACATCGGCTAGGTTAGTTACCCTCCATCTGGTAGATAAAGGATGGAGATTGCTCACATCTCCTAGGTTAGTTACCCTGGACCTGGTGGGTAAAAGGATGGAGATTGTTCACATCTCCTAGGTTAGTTACCCTCCATCTGGTGGATAAAGGCTGCAGATTGTTCACATCTCCTAGTTTAGTTACCCTTCATCTAGTAGGTAAAAGATGGAGATTGTTCACATCTCCTAGGTTAGTTACCCTCCACCTGATGGGTAAAGAATGCAGATTGTTCACATCTCCTAGGTTAGTTACCCTCCACCTGGTGGGTAAAATGCAGATTGTTCACATCTCCTAAGTTAGTTACTCTCCACCTGGTGGGTAAAAGGATGCAGATTGTTCACGTCTCCTAGGTTAGTTACCCTCCACCTGGTGGGTAAAGGATGGAGATTGTTCACATCTCCTAGGTTAGTTACCCTCTACCTGGTGGGTAAAAGGATGGAGATTGTTCACATCTCCTAGGTTAGTTACCCTCCACCTGGTGGGTAAAAGGATGGAGATTGTTCACATCTCCTAGGTTAGTTACCCTCAACCTGGTGGGTAAAGGATGGAGATTGTTCACATCTCCTAGGTTAGTTACCCTCCACCTGGTGGGTAAAGATTGCAGATTGTTCACATCTCCTAGGTTAGTTACCCTCCATCTGTTGGGTAAAAATTGCATATTGTTCACATCTCCTAGGTTAGTTACCCTCCACCTGGAGGGTAAAGGATGCAGATTTTTTGCATCTCCTAGGTTAGCGTGTGGGCACACTTGTTAGTGTCAAAACCCTTTCGTGAGTTTACGCACAAACAAACATCAACTCTGCGCGCTAGAGGTCCTGTAAGTGATGTCAGTAAATGAGAAAGCTCGGAGCATTAAGCAAAAAAAAAGAAAGACACCTTTCCAAATACAGAAAAAGCCAAAATGTCACATGTTAGTTTTCATTCCAATTCACCTCACGATGGCATTATTCCAAACAGATGGATGGAGGTGGAGGGTGTGGGTGCCGGGGATAAGATGAACAAAAACTGTGCACAAATTAAAGTAGGTCAAAAATAAGCAGAAAAATAAAATGAAAAAAATAGCCTTTTAAGTGAAAAGGAAAATACTCTTTTTGTAGGGGATCTTATTAGCACGGTAATATGATCTTCTTCAAGAACAGTAAGGTTGAAGAAACTTAATTGTCAACCAAGAAACACTAGCATATAATCTTGTTTTACAAATTGAAACTTAATATCTAGATGTCTAAATGATGCTAAGTGTTCTTGTGAACAACAGAATTAACACACTGATTTTTGTTTTGTTTTGCTTCAAAGTCTAACATTAAAACCCTGCATACTTTTTTTTTCTTTAATCACAGTTTGGACTTTGGGGGTTGTTCAAATGGGATTCATTGCACTTGGACAGTTCCAGACGCGCGTCACTAAATTCTGCCAGTGAGTATTTGTCAGGTCCCTCTCTTGAACGTTCCTTTGCCAAACCCAATCCGCTGGAAAAGTCTTGAAATGAGGAATGGTTGGGAAAAAGAAAGACTGGACTTTTGGAACACTATGCTGAATGATTAAAGCATTGAGATGACCAGCGAACAGGCATCAGATATTGATTCATGGCTTTTCTCAAAGGAGCTATCCTACTCTCTTGTTTGTTTTGTTTGTTTGTTTTGTTTAGTTTTGTTTTTCTTTTTGTGTCTTTGTCTGGTTATTTTCTTTTTAAGAGCTGTTTATATGAATTTGGGTATCTCCCTCCCTCTCTCTCTCTTACTCTGTCTCTCTCTTACTATGTCTCTCTCTTACTATGTCTCTCTCTTACTCTCTTTCTCTTTCTCTCTCTTGATCTTTGTTTTTGTTTTTTTAGTTTTCTTTGTTTTTGTTTTGTTTTCTTTTCTTTTCCTTTCCTTGTTTTTATTTTGTTTGTTTGTTTGTGTGTTTGTTTTTGGAGTATTGTTAATATGAATTTTGGATATGACCTTCACAGTGGCTCCTCTAGTAGATGATGGATTTCTTCTTTCCCTGATCACAAGGTTTCTTATTTGGAGTCTTATTGCCTTGTTATATCGTTGTGAATAATTAAATCGCATAGCGTGGTGTGATCATTTCTGTAGAGTGTAAATATTTATAATCATAGGTATACGTGTACGTAGGGTTAGACATTGCTGGTATAATGTCCATTTGTACTCTTCCCTGAATGCGTGTACATGTATTTTGATGTGTGTGTGTGTGTGTGTGTGTGTGTGTGTGTGTGTGTGTGTGTGTGTGTGTGTGCGTGTGTATGTGTGTATATGTGTATGT
>CM060309.1:61464033-61466533 GCA_030674185.1 Monoplex corrugatus
ACAACAATAAAAATGAACTAGTCTGCTGACAAGCTTGCAAAACACATCAAAAGACTAGAAACTGAAAGGGGCGATAACCCAGAGACTGAGAAGTCAGACTTCGTATTAGACAGTCAGAATCCAGCATTCACTGCCAGTCCTTAGTGGTTAAAAAAAATGGAGTTCTTAGGATCTCCAGGCCACCATTTTATCAGACTTGTCTGAACCTCTGGTTTGTGTACCTGTGCCGAACATCGTATCCGTAGGTTGTTGTTATGGTTGTTGTTCTTTAAAACCCAGCCGATTGCGTAGAACCATATCAGGGCTATAACCGCTTCAAAACACACAAAACGTCAACAGAAAAAAATAATTAAGTGCACATATCAATGCATTCGTGCACACATTCCAAGGACTTGCCCCTTGCGTTGACCACTCCGTCCAATCCATCGCACAGGGGATTTAAAAACCATACCCGAACACAAATTTAATCATGCCTAACGACACCAAGACATATGTAAAAACGGGCATAAGTCACCTAAAATTGCTTCCCTATATCCCACCTCCCCAGAGCCAAAAATGGACTCAGTGCATGTACCCACTTATCAATCTTAAGAAAAAGTACGTAAGACTTTATCGAACACATACAGATGAATGGATCAGCAAGGCAGAAAACGATAGGAAGAAATGACAGAAAGCAAAGGAGGAAGAAAGAAACAAAGAGAGTGACAGAAAAGAGGCAATTTATATCACAGAATTTCCGGAATTTGGGGGTACTATTTATACTGAAAGAGCCCCTGGCATCCCCACGGAGGAGTATCCGTAGTTTAATGATCATGTAAGCCATTCACAGTGTTTGGTGGTTACGGAAACGTGGAAATGCCCAGGCTACACACCCTCGGGGTGGGGGGGGGGGAGGGGGAACAGTACAGAATGATTCCTTAATGGTAAAGTAAAACCAAAACAGGGTCATACGCATAGAAGCTCACTCTTTGTATTCACGAGTGCACGTAGGAGTTTGCGGCTTAAGACAGGAGAAGATGGAAGAAGTGACCAAATGAATCAGACTTAATGAACTAACCGGCAGTGGTGATTGATGTCTTGACGCTGCTGTGTTCTGTAGTCATAGTAACAATGGTGTGGTTCTTGGGTTCGGTGGTGACGTTCTTGTGATGCACCGTGGTGTGTTCTGTGGTGGCGTTATGGTGTTCGGAGGTGACGTTTTTGTGATGGACAGTGGTGTGTTCTGTGGTGACGTTATGGGGTTCGGTGGTGTGGTTTTTGTGATGTACGGTGGTGTGTTCGGTGGTGACTGGAGTGGTGCTGCTCTTCACTTGCATACAGACGGACTGGCTGGTCAGCGACATCTCCTGTGACGTAAGAATTATCAAAATGCATAATACCGATACAATGATAATAGTAATAACATAATGATGATTACTCGATATTTCGGTGTATTTGATGTTTCTAGTGACAAATTAAATTGATAATGTCATCACTTACAGAAACAGATACAGATACAGATACAGATACAGATACAGATAATCCCATCATAACCTTGGGGTTGTAGGGGAGTGACGTGATAGAGATTCAAATTTTCTCGGAGCCAGCATTATGAGGGCGGTGCCCATCTCTTCTCCCTCATATTCATATTCGTATTCATCATCATCATCATCAATCATCATCATCATCATCATCATCATCATCATCATCATAATCATATCATCATCATCATCATAGTGCCCTGACGCATGACGTTGGCAATCATGGCCCTCCATATGCATCTATCCCTTGTTGCCGCAAGCACATTTTCCACCCTCTCTGTCTTCAGCCACTCTGTAAGTCCATCCAATATTTTTTTCCTTGGTCCACCCGGTGTTCTCTTTCCTTCCAGCTTTCCTGTTGTGACCAGGTGCTCTAATTCCCCTTTCCTCATAAACTGGTCTATAAATATTGCTTGTCTTTTCCTAATCTTCTTTATTAATAATCTTCTTGTGTCTGCCTCCTTCAAGACTGTCCCGTTTGTTTTCTTCGTTGTATTCATCACTTATGTTTTGAGTAAAGAAATAATCAAATAAAAAGACATGCACAATATTTACTCAACGGATCTAGGCTTCAAGAGCTGTTAAACCGCATGACTTGTGAAACGAGACGTACCCTACGAAGATATTTACAATGACAATAACAATAAAATTCCAAGTTATGTCCATGAAAGTGACGTTTAAACTTTTCACTGAAATCAGAAATTTGCTTTTTTTAAGTTCAATCCAAGCCCGCAAAATAAAAACTGGCCTAAAGACAGACCCAGTCAACAAGCAAAGCTGGAGCAGGATTGAGGCAGCCGAGATGTGGTTTGTAAGAAGAATGTTGAGAGTTCCATGGACAGCAAAGAAAACAAACGAGACAGTTATTGATGGAGGCAGACACAAGAAGATCAATCATAAGGAAGACAGGCAACATTTATAGGCCATTTTATGAGGAAAGGGGAGTTGGAGCACCTGGTCGCAACAGGAAAGCTGCAGGG
>CM060309.1:61474033-61491533 GCA_030674185.1 Monoplex corrugatus
ACCCTGTCGAATGCTTTTTTTAAAGTCTATGAAGTTGTGGAACAGGTCTCTCTGATGCTGCAGATGTTTCTCCATCATTATCCGGCAGGTGAAGATCTGTTCTACTGTGCTTCTGCCCGCCCTAAATCCAGCTTGTTCTTCCGCAAGGTGTTTTTCCGCTTCTTTCTTCAGTCGATTCAATATGACTCTGAGCATGATCTTGCTGGTGTGGCTAATGAGACTTATTGTTCTGTAGTTCTGGCATTGGCGCATATTTCCCTTTTTGGGCGGGGGGGATGATGAGTGATTGAGTCCATTCTGTGGGCCACTGTTTTGTCTCCCAGATCTTCTGACAAATCGATGTTACACGAGTGACCAAATCATTCCCTCCATGTTTGAGCAGCTCTGCTGGGATATTGTCTGCTCCAGGTGATTTCCCTGCTGGTAGGCTACGGATGGCTTCTTCCACTTCTTCTCTCATCACTGGTAGCGGTGAGGATTCCCTCAATGGTGTTGAGTCCCCCTGAAACAAACTGTCATCTGGCTGTATTGGGTAGTTGTATAGTTCTTGGCAGTACTGCGTCCATCTGTTCAGAACAGCGGAGCTTTCTGTCAGCAGCTCGCCTGAGGTATCCTCGATGACTGACGATCTGTTTTGCTGCGTCTTGGTAAGGTTTTTCAGTGTGGTGAAGGCATGTTTGCTGTTTCCTTTTTTCATGCCTTTCTCGATGTTCTCACACTGGTTGTTGATCCATTGTTCTTTGGCTTCAATCATTTTCTTCTTTACAAGGTTGTTGGTTTTACGATACTGTGCGGCTTCTTCAGGGCTGGAGTTTTTCGTCTTCTTCAGTGATCTTCTGTTGTCGCAGAGGTCAAGGATGTCATTTGAGATCCATGCTTGGTGTTTCTTCCTCTGTCGCCCAGCGATATATTATATACACTTCAATTTTCCAAGACAATCAACAAGGGCATTGAGTATTTTCTCCAATATTTCGGCCTTTGGCCTTCCTCTGGATAAAAAAAATTATATATATATACATATATATGTGTGTGTGTGTGAGTGTGTGTGTGTGTGTGTGTGTGTGTGTGTGTGTGTGTGTGTGTGTGTGTGTGTGTGTGTGTGTGTGTATGTGTTAAAAAAGTGATAAGACAAAATAGGTTAGATAGACACACCAATATTTTGACATAGTTGTACGTACACACATATCGTTACAGAGACAGTTGGTCAGCAAGATAAGATAAACTTCATTACATTAGTGATTAAGAACAATGGTACTGCAAGTGATGGTGACATTATGATGATGATAATGACGGTGATAATGACGACGACGACGACGACGACGACGACGACGACAATGATGAGTACTTCTTGTAAACAGCTCGAGTCTTGTAGGACCAATTTACAAAATATTGTATTGTAAGGAATGCTTGCGTTTCAGATGTGTCCTTAGTGATCTCTGTGTTGTTATTATTTATTTATTTACTATTCATTCATTTATTTATTTATTTATTTATTTATTCATTTATTTATTTATTTATTCGTTTGTCGATTGATTCATTTATTTTATTATTTATTTATTTATTTATTTATTTATTAATCTATTTATTTACTTATTTATTTATTTATTCATTTATTTATTTACTTCACGGCGATATTTCTAGGTTATTTTGTTTTGTATTGAATGCATGAGCACAGGCGACATAATCTACTTGTGTGTGAGTGTGTGTGTGTGTGTGTGTGTGTGTGTGTGTGTGTGTGTGTGTGTGTGTCTGTGTACCTGTGTGTCTGTGTGTCTGTGTGTCTGTGTGTACGTGTGTATGTATACGTGTGTGTGTGCATATGCATGCGTGTGTGTGTGTGTGTGTGATTGTATGTGTGCTTGCACGCTTGCGTGCGTGCCCGTGTGTGTATGTATGTATGTATGTGTGTGTGTGTGTGTGTGTGTGTGTGTGTGTGTGTGTGTGTGTGTGTGTGGTGTGTGTGTGTGTGTGTGTGTGCGTGTGTCCCTGTGTCTGAGCATCGATCCACACTGTCTAGAGACACCCAGATAAGTCCACCTGTACTTTTCTTAGGTACAAGAATATTATCTAATGGCCTTGACGAAACGAACACCGTACGATTGAACCAGCTGAATGCACTGTTAACAGTTTACTTACTGAAGTGTTGAAGCAGCCAAAACCCTCTGTAAACTCAGAGCAGGGACTGTAGGAAAATAGGTTCTTGCCTTTCAGGTCCACCTGATTCTTGAAGCTGGAAACATGAAAACGTCAGAAGGAAAGTAGTAGGGTGAAACGTGGGAGGGTGAGGTGGGGGAGTGCAATCACTGGGAGGGAATGATTCTGTGAAGAAAAGACAGAGGGAGAGAGAGAGAGAGTGAGAGAGAGAGAGACAGACAGACAGACAGAGAGAGAGAGACAGAGAGAGAGACAGAGAGAGAGACAGAGACAGAGAGAGACAGAGAGAGAGAGACAGAGAGAGAGAGAGACAGAGAGAGAGAGAGACAGAGAGAGAGAGAGAGACAGAGAGAGACAGAGAGAGAGAGAGAGAGAGAGAGAGAGAGAGAGACAGACAGAGAGAGAGAAACGGAAGGAAATAAAGACAAAGACAGACAGACCTACAGAAACAGATGGACAGAGAAAGAGAGAGAAAAACCGAGACAGAGACAGAGACAGAAAGAGAGAGAGAGAGGGGGGGGGGGGAGAGGGAGGGAGGGAGAACAAATTTGTGTTATATACATGCATAAACAAACAAACAAGCAAGTCGCAAATAAAAGGTTGAAATGTCATTTATAATAAGGCCTTGAATAGTCGATTATATTGATGATAAAAAAGCATTGCCGCCAACAAGAAAAATGTCTATCAATAGATACATAAACGACTGAGCAAACAAACAGACATAAAAAAGCAAAAATAGACAGAAACACGTTTCTCAAATGAATAAAGGATTTAGCAAGTAATTGACGAGAAGTTCAAGCAATAGAGCCAATCTCTCTCTTTCCTTCTTTCTTTTCAGTCCCAAGCAAAGCTCGTGACAGCGTTTAAGATGATAAAATTTGAACTGGCACTGCCACTAAACAAAGATGAAATAGACAGATAAATGAATGAATGAATGAATGAATGAATAAACAGATAGATAGATTGATAGATAGATAGATAGATAGTTAGTTAGATATATAGATAGAGAGAGAGAGAGGGAGAGATAGATAGAGACAGATAGAGAGACAGAGAGATAGAGAGATCGATAAGTAAATAAATGAATAAACAAATAATTAGATAAGTAAATGAATAACTAGCTAACTAGCTAACTGAATAAGTAGATAAATAATTAAATAAGTATGTAAATAAACAAATAAATAAATAAACAAATAAATAAATAAATAAATATACAAATAAATAGGCTACATAAAGAATGAAAGGAAGAACGAAATGGATAAATGAATAAATAAATAGATAAATAAATGAATAAATAAATAAATAAATAAATAAATAAATAAATAAATAAATAAATAAATAAATAAAATAAATAAATACTCAAATATAACCAGAGATCCATCAACACTGTTCATCGTGTAGGTAAACAAACAGACCACGGAAAATGTAAAAGAGACATTGACACAATATAAACATTGGAATCTTTGTTCATGTATAATGATAATAAAAAAAAACCATGTAAAACGAAAAGAGCTGGAAAAAGTTCCATGGAAGAAAGGCATGTGCAGCATTCAAAACGAAATCACAACAAAACAAGTCAACCCAAAAATAAAATTAAAAAAAACCCAAAAAACAAAGGAAAGCTAGCTCTCTGTATACCTGCATGCAAATAGCGCCCATTGATTTTGTATCGTTAACGAATAGCACGGGTGTTTATTTTAATGTCGAAACATGACAGGCATTACGATCGTCGATATGGTGATCTTATTTATGTATCGTCTTGTTTGTCAAACTGACAAAGAACATTTTGATAAGACCAGAACACATTTGATCCCGACTCATTAAACATATAGTTACTTTTTAATGTCATTAATCTGGTATCGTAGGTTTGTAGGCTTGTGGGGGGGGGGGGGTATGTGTGTGCGTGTATGTGTATGTGTGTGTGGTGGTGGTCTTTGATTTAATGTCTATTCACTAAAGTGATTTTAGACAAAAAACAAAAACAAAACAAAAAAGAAGAAGGGGGGGGGGGGGGAGGGATAGAGGAGGAGTGAAGAGGATGTTTGAAAATTGTCAATTTTGGTTTTGAGAAAAGATGATCCAGAAAAACAACTGTTTCGAGGAGGGGAAGGTAAAGCTAACAAATAACGTTATCATAATTAACGATTTAAATAAACTAAGTAACAAACAAAATTGATAAATTTCAGAAGAAATGAATAAAAAATAAAACCAAGAATTGACTAACTATAACAGTGAACAAGTGAAATAGCATTTTAAAGGTAATTCGCTATAGGACTTTTTGACAGGCTAACAAAAAAATCATATAGTAATGATGATGAGGCAAATATGTCAGAAACTGTACTCATAGATAGTGTAGGAATATGTCGTTTTACCCTAACGCAAGAAAGAATATGACTATGTGTTATCTTCTTTCTACACAAACACACTATGTTCTTGCTGTATTTTGTTTTGAATGCATCAAGTTTCCATCTGTACATAAGAGATTGTATAAGTCTGTTGGCTGGAAGCTGCTTAAGTATTTTGCTGACTTCAAAGTTCATGTGACATTTATCATACTTTTTCTGTTTTAATTGGAACTGCTTCCAGACATAGTTGTCCACTAAAGTGTAAGTCTCGTGCAATGAGAGAGAAAGCTGGATATTGTTTGAATCTGGTGAGTTATTAGCTCCCCGTTTGGCAGCCCTATCAACTTTATCATTATAATAAAAAGAACTATGAGAAGGTATCCAGCAGAAAGTAATATCTGTGCCTCTTGAAGATAAACCATGAATCAAGTGATTAATTTCCAGAATCATTTCAGGTCTTGTTTGTAATTTTGATAATTTAAGAGCCTGAAGTACTGATTTTGAATCAACGCAAAAAAGTATCTGAAAAATTGTCCGAGGAAGACTTATCATAAATTTTAAAGCCATTAATACTGCGACGAGTTCAGCTGTAAAGACTGATTTATCAAGTCCTATATTGAAAGATTTTTCAATTTTGAGAGCAGGTATTAAAAACGCTGAGTCTGCCTTTCTTTCAATTACTGATCCATCAGTGTAAATTTTCAAGTGATTGGGATATAAGTCGTCTATATGACATTTAACCTGACTTGCCAGTAAGTTTATATTGTCTTCTTTTTTTAAATTAGTGTGGTGTACGTCAAATTGTGCTCTATGGAGTTCCCAACTGGGTACTGGCGAAAAGGAAGGTCTTATAGATACAGGATCTACGTCTAGATCAATTCCTGAGCCTTTCATGACGTCAGATGTGTATGTTGCAAGTGTGACCTGTGAAGATATTGATTTAGCTCTTTTTGGAAAGTCGGTATCTGATCTCAGTTTAGTTTCTGTTTCTGAGATGTTTTCTACGGTGGTATTTCTTAACAAAAATTTAGTAGAAGCGACTTTCCTTTGCTCTTCAAGTGGTAACAAATCGATTTCATTATATGTACGAAGACAGGAAGCATGCATTGGAAGACCCAGCGCAAGTTTGAAACCTTTACAATCTATGCTCTGTAGTTTTTTTAGTAAATGTTTCGGTGCACTGAAGAAGATTTCTTGGGCATAGGTTAATTTAGATCTAACAAGCGATTTACAAAGATGAATAAGTATTGATGAATCTTGACCCCATGTCTGTTTGCGAACTATTTTTAAAAAAATTAAACTTTTCTGAGCTTTGGTTAACAAGTATTCAATATGCTGATTCCAAGATAATTTTGCTGTAAGGAAAACTCCTAAGAATTTAATTGATTCGTTAAACTGAAGAAGAGCGTCTCCCAGTTCGAAAGTGGGAATATTTGCTGGGTTTGCTCCACTATGAAATAAAACTATTTTTGTTTTTTCCAGGGATAGATGCAGTCCATTTTCTACCATGTATCGTGCTATTTTATCAAGTTCTAATTGGTAACATTTGCGTGTATAATTAATACAGCGCAAAGGAGTTTTCCTTTTCATATTTACCTGCATCCACATGCACAAATCGTCAGCATATTGAGCTAAAACTACATGTTTAGATAATTTACTGGGTAAGTCATGCATTAATATCATGAAAAGAAGGGGAGCTATAACGGATCCCTGAAGGATACCCATTTGAAGAATTCGTTTTGTGGAATATACATTTTCAATCCTCGTTTGAAATACTCTGTTTTCTAGGGAAACACTTCACATAGTCAAAGACGTGACCTGTCAGCCCAATACTTTTAAATTTAAATAACAATCGGGAGTGCCACACTTGATCGTATGCTTTAGTTATATCAGAAAAGGTAGCTAAAACGCATTGACGTCTTGCAAATTGTTGTTTTATGTTAGTAGTTAGCTTTGTTAGGATTTTTACTGGTGACCTGCCTCTCCGAAATCCTGCCTGATATACTGGTATTATTTTATTCTTTTCACAATAGTGCATTAATCTCTTTAAGATTATCTTCTCCATTAGTTTATATACGTGTGATGTTAATGCAATTGGCCTGTAGTTTTTCAAATCAGTATTACATTTACCTGGTTTTAGTACAGGAACCACTATTGTTTCTTTCCAGTTGTTAGGCATTTTCCCACTATTCCAGCATATTTTAAATATGTTATGTAGTAAGATTATAAAATTTCTGGTAAATTTTTCAGCATCTCATTGGAAATTGCATCTGGTCCAACTGATGTCTTTTTACTTGGAATTGACTGAATGGCATCTTTTAATTCTTGAAGTGTGAGTGATGCATTTATGTAGTGATTATTGTCAGAGGCAGGATCCTTATATACGTCTTTCTTTTCTTCTCGTTCCCTATAATTTCTATCAGAGACAGGAAGTCCTTCTACACGACAGGCCTCAGCAAATACGTCTGCAAAAGCTTCTGCTTTCTCTAATGAACTAGGAAAAGGGTTATTTTCTAGCTTTACTGGAATTGATGGCAACTTGATCCCGTTTTTCATTAATTTTAGTTTTTCCCAAATCGTTATCATGTCTTTGTGGTCATTTACTTCATATTTACAAAAAGATGTCCAGTGTTGTTCTTTGGTTTGCTCTATGATTCTGTTGCACTTAATGTTGGCACTTTTCATCGCTGTATGATTTTCAGGTGACCTGTTTGCTAAATAGATTTTGTATTTTTCTTTCTTTTCGTTCACTGCCTTTTGACAATCCTCATTCCACCAGACATTTCCATGATGTTTTCCTTTTTTCGACACTGTAAGTTTTGGAATTGAAATGGTAGCAGCCCTTAAGAGTGAGTTACAGAAAACTGCGTACATTTCATTTATATTCATTGTTTCAGATAGATCTGTTCTTGTCTTTTCAAGGATTGTCTTAAAACTGGCCCAGTCTGCATTTTTATAATTAAACTTGAGTAAACTATCTTGTGGTATGGCGTCTATTTCAGTAGTATGGTTTAGGGTAAGACGTATGGGGATGTGATCTGATCCCAACAAGTCATCCTCTGTTTGCCACGTGGCGGTTGGGGCTAGGGATGGTGAGATTAAAGTGAGGTCGATAGCTGTGGGTCTGTGCGTTGGTATATCGGGGATACGGGTAACGTGTCCGTTGTTTAGTAAATATAAATTGGAATCTACAATATTGTCAATCAACCTGTTGCTTGTTATGTTTGTACAATACTTTTCCCAAAATGGGGCATGCGCATTAAAATCACCTCCAATTATCCACTTGTCGTCCTGATCTTGAAATTGTTTTAGCCATTCAGTGTTCACAGAGTCTGGGCCTCTTGGTAAGTATACAGAGGCCATATTCACAACTAACGATGAGGAAAATTTTATAATGATTGCACAGTATGTGTGTGTATGTGTATGTGTGTGTGTGTGTGTGTGTGTGTGTGTGTGTGTGTGTGTATGTGTGTGTGCGTGCGTGTGTGTGTGTGTGTGTGTGTGTGTGTGTGTGTGTGTGTGTGTGAAACATGTGAAGTTAATGATTTTGATTGTCGTGTCTTTCAATTGAACGTTTCACAAAGAGTATTTGTTTGCAGGCTTCAAAAAGGGAATACTCATGACTCAGAATAGTACTGACATTTTCTTGCCAATTTTCCCCAAAGAGTCTGAAAATCGTATTGACTGATTAATTGATTGATTTATGTATTTATTTACTCATATATTTATTTCATTTATTGATTCATATGTTTATTTGTTGATATATTTATTCATTTTTCTACGGACCCTGTTTGGACAACAATTTTTGGCTGTCTTGTTCATTGCAATAACGTTTCCTATTTCAATATTATGAAAACTCTGCATGATACATGTTGATCATATGTCAACAATACTTTTTCCTACATAATGAATAGGGAGTGAAAATTGTACCATCGTTTTCTTTTATACAAATTTCAAAAAAAGGTGAAAGAATTTTCATAGATATCCATATACTTGTGCATTTGTAAAACGTGTGATTGTTCTAATGAGCAATTTTTTCACGTTCTTGTCAAACTTCTGGTTGAACTTTCACCATTCCACAAGGGGCAATGGCTAAAATGAATAAATCGCCTGAAGTATGAAGTCTGCGCTCTCTCTCTCTCTCTGTGTCAATCTCTCTGTCAATCTCTCTGTCGATCTCTCTGTCAATCTCTCTCTCTCTCTGTTTCTCTCTCTTTCTCTCTCAGTCTCTCTCTCTCTCTCTCTTTCTTTATCTCTCTCTTTCTTTCACTCCCTCCCTCTCTCTCTCACTGACTCACTGTCTCCCTCCCTCTCCCGTCTCTCTCTCTCTCTTAAACACACAGACACATACACACAGACACACACACACACACAAACACGCACACACACACACACACACACACACACACACACACACACACACACACACACACACACACACACAACACACGCACGCACACGTAACACACACACTCTCACTCAATCATTGACACTCCCACCCACCCCACACCCACACTCCACCCCACCCCCCACACACACATACACACAACATACAGGGGCTCACTGCCGTTGGTTCTCAAAGCAGACAGGTCCAGCACGGTGTGTCCACAGTCGAAGAAGCAGGACGAGATCATCTTGCACTCAGCCGTGCTGGCCACGGCAGGTTGCCATAGTAACAGGACCACACCGCATAGCGCCAAGGCCCAGGTCAGCTGGTGTGCAGCCATGGTGTTTGTCAAGTCTGATGCCACCACAAAGTCTATTAATCACTTCTCAAAGGAAAAGACACATGCATATGAACAAACCAGCAACACGCAACAAAGAAAGAAAGCATGGGCGTGGGCGGTAGTCAAGTGGATACGCGTAAGACTTGTCGGAAGATCCCTGGTGCAACCCATCTTGACATCTTTGTGTGTTGGATTAATGTTAATAATTTTCCGCCCATTTCCCAGGCCAATATGTGTGCAGACCAGCCACTGCCTTAACAGCTTTCGTGAGTATTTATGCATGTGGATGATCAAATATGAGCGTTAAAGATCTTGTTAAGCCACATCTGTGGCCGGCTTATAGAAACATGAAAACATACAGCATACACGATCTCCACAGACGGATTATGTGGGGAAAACAACTTGTATGCAAGCATTCATTTTATGTGGAATATAAGACTTATCCTGGAGGCACATGTTCTTCCACAGATACTGCAGAGAAAAAGGCCTTGCGGCCTTGGATTCTGGCCCATCTTCTGTAGAATAGTGGCTGTTCTGCGCTGTCCAATTGTGATTGTGCCCTGCGTATGCAACAATGTCTTGTTGTTATTGTTGTTGTTGCTGTTGTTGTTGTTGTTGTTGCTCTTCTTCTTCGTCTTCTTCTTTATCTTCGTCTTTTCTTTATCTTCTTCTTTTCTTCTTCTTCTTCTTCTTCTTTCTTCGTCTTCTTCTTCGTCTTCTTCTTCTTCTTCTTCTTCTTCTTCTTCTTCTTCTTCTTCTTCTTCTTCTTCTTCTTCTTTTCTTCTTCTTCTTCTTCTTCTTCTTCTTCTTCTTCTTCTTCTTCTTCTTCTTCTTCTTCTTCTTCTTCTTCTTCTTCTTCTTCTTCTTCTTCTTCTTCTTTTCTTCTTCTTCTTCTTCTTCTTCTTCTTCTTCTTCTTCTCTCTTCTTCTTCTTCTTCTTCTTCTCTTCTTCTTCGTCTTTTCTTCTTCTTCTTCTTTTTCTTCTTCTTCTTCTTTTCTTCTTCTTCTTCTTCTTCTTCTTCTTTTCTTCTTCTTCTTTTCTTCTTCTTCTTCTTCTTCTTCTTCTTCTTTCTTCTTCTTCTTCTTCTTCTTCTTCTTCTTCTTCTTCTTCTTCTTCGTCTTCTTCTTCTTCTTTTTGTTTTTGTTCTTCTTGTTCTTGTTCTTGTGGTTCTTTTTGTTGTTCTTTTTGTTGTTCTTCTTGTTCTCGTTGCTCTTGTTGTTGCTCTTCTTCTTTTTCTTGTTCTATTGTTTCTTGTTCTTGTTCTTCTTGTTCTTTATCTTGTTCTTCATCATCTTTTTCTTCTTTTTTTTCTTTTCTTCTTCTTCTTCTTCTTTTTCTTCTCCTTTTTCTTTGTCTTTTTCTTCTTCTTCTTCTTCTCTGTCTTCTGCTTCTTCTTCTTTTTTGTTTTATAGAACGATTCTAGATTTTGTTTTGTTGATTTTGTAGTTGGTAGTGTTGTATTTTCTTCTAGTACTACTACGTCTTCTTCTTCTGATGCCTACTTGACAGCAGTCGTTGGTTCACAACTATGAACTTTTAGTAATTAAAAGCTTAACGAGCATACAGAGCGATCGCATCAAAGTAAAAGATAAAAGAGTTTGCTTATACGATCATTTTTCTGAAATGAAAACCATTTATACTAGAAGAAAATGCGCGTCTACTGTTCCGAAAATGTAGTTTGGTGAATTGTACCAAAGGTGGTATTCATGTCAAACACCTATCGACAAATATTTAGAGAAAGCAAGTAAAAAAAAATATCGATATGTTAAACCATCTAATTCTGTCAGATGAAGGACTCAGGTAGCATCAGCATGGCACTGGTGTTTGTGCCTTCTTCCTGATGAAAATTTTATTCTCGTATACCGTTCCCATGTACAGAAGACGTTTCTGCATTATTCCTGAGGGCATGTATCAATATGTTTTTTTTCTGAGTTATATGATGGTTGTACACACGCATTGTTTATCCTATAAATCTTCTGGGAGTTTTTTATCATGTGTATATCACACACAAAAAACACAAATCAAAATGAAAAAAAAATAAAAAAGATCGCTTTGTCTAGATCGAATTTATCTTTGTTCTCTCTGTCTTTGTCTTTATCTCTGTTTCTGTCTCTCTCTATGTCTGTCTTTGTCTCTGTCTCTTTTTCTTTCTCCCTGTCTCTTTCTCTCTTTGTCTTTCTTTCTGTCTGTCTATTTGTCTCTGTCTCTGTCCGTCTGTCCATCTGTCTGTCTATGTCTCTGTCTGTCTGTTTCTATTTCTCTGTGTCTGTCTCTGTCTCTCTGACTATGTCTCTGTCTCTGTCTCTCTGTCTTCCTACTTCTCTCTCTCTCTCTCTCTCCCTCTCTCTCTTTGTCTCTCTCTCTCTCTTTCTCTCTCTCTCTGTGTCTGTGTACACAAACTTATATTATACATACAGGTGAACTAGTCGATATTAAAGACCAGTTTACGAAAGAACACAATTGTGAACATAAATCAAACATCGCGCTACATAGGTTCCATGAGCCTTTCAATATGTGTGTATATATATTTTTATGTATATATATATATACATATATATGTATATACATACATATATGTATATGTACATATACATATATATTATATACATATATAATATTATATATATATGTATATATACATATATATATATATATATATGCATATATAAATATTAGAGTCATATCAGGGCTAACACCACATCAAAAACGACAAACAAGTTAAGATAAAAGACAACAGTTAAAAACTATCCTCACTGTTAAAATGAAGAAGAAAAAGAAGAAGATAAAGAAGAAAAAGAGAAGAGAAAAAGAAGAAGAAGAAAGAAGAAGAAGAAAGAAGAAGAAGAAAGAAGAAGAAGAAGAAGAAGAAGAAGAAGAGAAGAAGAAGAAGAAGAAGAAGAAAAGAACAAAAACAAGAACAAGAACAAGAACAAGAACAAGAACAAGAAGAAGAAGAAGACAGAAAGTAATTTCAGTAATGATAATGACAATGCTATTACTCCTACTACTGCTACCATTGCCACTTCTAGTATTAATACCACTATTACTACTACTACTACGACTATTACTACTATTACTATTACTTCTACTGCTACCATTGCTACTACTACTACTACTATTTCTACCACCACCACCACCACCACTACTACTACTACTGCTACTACTACTACTCATGATGATGATGATGATGATGATGATGATGATGATGATGATGATGATGATGATGATGATGATGATGATGATGATGATGATGATACGAACGAAGAAGAAAAAGAAGGAGGAGGAGGAGCAGAATTTTTTTAATGCACTAAATCTTAATGTCTGAATCAAACCAAAGTGCACGCAACCATGCCATCATAAAAACATGGATGTGAAGGTCTTTAAAACATTTATGAATGATTGTACAGTTATAAATTCTAAAGACTCACCCGGTTACAGGCTGATACGTTCAGAAAGACCTACTGCGAAGAGATGCTGTGATCTTATACGCTTCAAAGTGCGATGTCCTTCGATGGCTATACATGATTATTTCACTCCGGGCCGCAACTTACACACGCAGTATATAGCGATGCAGGACAGTACATTGCGTTTGGTTGTTATTGTTAGTATCAATCGTTCTTGTGTCAAATATACTGCTTTTCCCCTAACTCTCTTTCTCTATATTTCTCTCTCTCTATCTCCCCTCTCTGTCTGTCCCTCCCTCCGTCTCTCTCTCTCTCTTCTTCCCTCTCTCCCTCCTTCTCACCCTCCCTCTCTCTATCTCCTTCATTCTCTCTCCCCCTCCCTCTCTCCCTCCATCTGTCTGGCTCTCTCTCTCTCACTCTCATTCTTTCACTCCCTCTCTGTCTGTCTGTCTGTCTGTCTGTCTGTCTGTCTGTCTCTCTCTCTCTCTCTGACCCTCTCTCTGTGTCTCTCTCTGTGTCTCTCTGTCTCTCTCACTGTCTGTCTATCTGTCTGTCAGTCTGTCTGTATCTTTCTCTCTCTCTCTCTCTCTCTCTCTCTCTCTCTCTCTGTATGCGGCTTTTTATCCATGTTTAAGATCTGCACTATACTTTGATCATATTGTCATGTGTCCCCTACCCTCCCCTCCCCCCCCCTCCCCCCACGCATACACACAGTTTTCTGTACAAGAAGACACGAGTACCTTTACACACATGACATAATGCACAATACAAACATCTGGTGAACAGAATGACTCTATTGTACCTACTCGAAAATCCCGTCTGGTGGATCTTCCTATTTCAGCTTTCTGGTGGTTTTCATCTCTTTCTATCTTCATTTCCCCCATGGGGATACCGGGGGCTCTTTCGGTATAAGTACTACCCTTATCTTCTGGCAATTCTGTGTTAGAAATTTCCTCTTTTCTGTCACTCTCTTTGTTTCTTTCTTTACCCTTTGCTTTCTGTGATTTCTTCCTATCATTTTCTGCCTTTTCGGCCCATTCACCTGTATATATTTGATGAAGTTTTACATATTTTCTATTAGGAGTGATGACTGGGTGCTTGTATTAATTGCAGTTTTGCTCTATTGAAATGAGATATGCGGAAGTAATTTTAGGTAATTTAGGCCCGTTTTTTATATATGTTTTAATGTTCTTAGTTATGTTTTAAATTTATGTTCAGGTATGTTTATTTTGAATCTCCTGTGTGATAAATTTGACGGAGTGGTCAACGCCAGGGGCATCTCCCTAGATTATGTGCGCGAATGCATTGATACGCGCATTTAATTTTCTTTTCCTTGTTTTTTTCTGTTGAAGTATTGTGTATGTTTTGAAATGGCTATAACCCTGATATGGCTCTACGCAGTCGGTTGGGCTTTAAACAAAAATAACAATAACACCCTATCTTTATTCTTTCGTTAGGTTATTCGTCGTCTTATTGTTTTTTTGTTGTTATTGTTTTTTTCTTATTAAAGGAAAATAACTGCCAGGGATGAATACTTCAGCACAATAAATGCAGGTGTGTATTTCAAGCCCCAAGAAAGGAAAAGTAGAGTTGTCTGCCTTGCTATGGTATCCTCGTAAAAACAAACAGGAGGACAAAGAGAAGTAACTTCCCCTCTCTTGGGGCTAAAAATACCTCTCTCGTTCGTTCGTTTATTTGTTTGTTTCGTTGTCGTTTGGTTTTGTTTGTTTATTTATTTGTTTGTTTTGGATTTCATGTTTGTTTGTTTTTGGTTGTTTCATTGGTTGACTGGTTGGTCAATTGGCTAGTTTCTTTGGTCGGTTTGGCTAAAGACTTTGTTGTTGTTGTTGTTGTTGTCGTCGTCGTCGTCGTCGTCGACGTTGTCATCGTCGTCGTCGTCGTTTTCATACGTTTATATCCCCTGACGGCAACGACACAAACACATGTAACATATCCTGTAGAAAATATCCACCCAGATAAGACGATATAATTTTTTTTCTTCTGAATTTAAGAAATAAAATCAGATACCGACGGCAAAAACTCATCTGTCGCCCAGAAAGTTACAGAAGCCACTTTAGGTTTTAGGATACTGCTTGTTCTCACTTGCAGAAGTCACATGTATATGCTGCGTGTGTCAGACTCCTTTGTCGATGAAGTTTCACAATCTTGATCTGTTTCGATCAGCATGTGAAATAGACTATTTCTCAATAATGGGTGGGTTAGAAGGAAGGTGTCAGTATTCGAACCTGTTTTCTTAGAACATATCCTTTTTCTCGAAACTGCAAATGGAGTCTGGAGTTTGGAGTTCAAAATGGAGTCTTCGCACTTGGGCAATCCTATATGGGCTCTACCCAAATCTGCTAGCAATTGTCCGGCAAGCTCTTCGAGTCTGCACAAAACCCCACTGCACAGCGTTGGCAAGTTCTTGAAATAGGGACAGGGGAGGGTTTTCAAGGGGGAGGGGGTGGGGGGGGGGGAGATTCACGAAATATTAAGCTGACTCCACCAGTGTAAACGTCAGTGTTTCTCCGTCCACGTCCTCACAATTGCAAGAAGAAAATGAATGTCGTATTTGATACTTAATTTCAATTGAAAAGATGTCCCAGTTTTTGTTTGTTTGTTTTATTTTGATTGTTTGTTTGATTGTCTTTTTGTTTGTTTGTTTCTTTGTTGATTTGTTTGTTTGTTTGTTTGCTATGTTTTGTTTTGTTTTCATGTCTGTTTGTTTGTTTGTTCGTTTGTTTGTTTGTTTGTTTATTTGTTCCTTTGTTTGTTTGTTTTTATGTTGCGGGCTGTGACTGAACCCTGGACATCAGAACTTACATCCATGGCTATGTCAAAAGAGCCAACAAGTCAGCCCAAAAGAAACCCCTCGGTTGTTAGCATAGCGCACTAAACAACTGAACCAACGAGATCAGGTAAACATAAGAAAATGGCAATTGCAAACAAACAAACAAACAAACAAACAAACAAAACAAAACAAATAAACTGGAACATTTTTTTAAATTGAAATTAAATATTGAATACGACATTCATTTTTTGCAGTTGTGAGGATGTGGACGGAGATTCTTTTTTTTTTTTTTTTTTCAATATGTCATGGAAGGAGTTTATCATTATTATCATCATTATAATCATCGTTATCATCAGTAATACTAATAGTAGTAGCAGTATTAGTAATATAAGCAGTAACAGCAGCACAGTAACAGCAGTAATAGTAGTAGTAGTAGTACTACTGGTAGTATTTGTAGTAAAAGTAGTAGTAGTAGTAGTAGTTTAGTAGTAATAATTATGTCTTCTTTTTCTTCTTCTTTTTCTTCTTCTTCTTCTTGTGATGATGATGATGATTATTATTATTATTGATGTTATTATTGTTATCATTATTATTGCTAGTAGTAGTAGTAGTAGTGTTAAACACATAGCTGCAATACGACGAGTCTTAGTTATTAACATTTAGTTTTGCACTTTTGTAGATGTTCCTCATAATTGTAAGTATAAACAACTTTTTTTCCCTGATCGTTCATGCACTCTAGTCTTCCGTCCATTTGCTGTTCCTGTTCGTTAAATTAAAAGAGCTTGGAGTTTTATAATGTGCCCCACCGAAATCGTCCAGAAATTATCTGGGAAGCTACCTGAGACTGCACAAAACAACACGCATTGGAAAGGTCTTGGGACGGAAAGGTAAGGGAGAAGGGATCTATAAAACACCAAGCTGAAACCATCAGAATAATATAAACATTGAGCTGGACAACAATCAGACCAGGCTTTTAATGTTGCGGGCTGGGATTAAACTCGAGATATTGAATGACAAACGAAACGCTTGGAAAATACCACCATGTTCAACAACAATTTCAGGTTTTTCCTGGGCTGGGACAGTAAACAGACTCTGACCCATCAAATGGGGTGTCAAGGTAATGTTGATAACTATCAGAACTTGTATAGGTACAAAGTTGAGAATATTTGTCTATACAAGTAGTTATCGTACAGAGATTAACCTACCTGTCTACCACGTTATCTTCACCTGATAGGAGAAAGAAACCATTTGGTAGTGACCTGTTTGACTGAAAAACTGATGGATAAGATTGTCTGTATTCTGAAGAGGGGTGAGTTTTATGATGCTTTTTCCCCCTTTTTTGTTATTTTGTTTTTGTTTTTTGTTTTGTTTTTTGTTTTGTTTCGATGCTGCTGCTGTCAAGCAGTGAGCGTTCATTGTGATGATGATGATGATGATGATGATAATGATGATGATGATGATGATGGTGGTGGTGGTGGTGGTGATGATGGTGGTGGTAATGGTGGTGATGATGGGGATGATGATGATAATGATGGTGGCGGTGATGGTGGTGATGGTGATGATGATGAATTTGGTAGTGGTGATGGTGATGATGGTGGTGATGGTGGGGATAATGATGATGGTGATGGTAGCGGTGGTGGTGGTGGTGGAGGTGGTTGTGATGGTGATGATGAGGGTGGTGTACGTGGTGGTGGTTGTAGTGGTGGTGGTGGTGGTTGTGGTGGCGGTGATGATGATGGTGATGGTGATGATAATAGTGATGATGTTATTGTTGTGTTGTTGTTGATAATGGTGATGATGAAAGGGTAATGGTGTTGATGATGATTGTGATGATAATGATGATGATGATGATAGTGGTGGTGATTGGTGGTGGTATTGATGGTGACGATGATGTTTTCGATGGTGTTAATGATGATGATGGTGGTGGTGGTGCTTTTGATGGTCTTGTTGATGATGATGATGATGCCAACGATTATGATTAGATTTCGTTCTTGTCGTCATCGTCATCATCATCTTCAGCAGCAACAGCAGCAGCGCCAGCACCAGCAAAAGTAGTATAGTAGTAGTAGTAGTAGTAGTAGT
>CM060309.1:61494033-61496533 GCA_030674185.1 Monoplex corrugatus
AATGCTAATATAATAATAATAATAATAATAATAACAATAATAATAATAATAATAATAATAATAATAATAATGATAGCTTTAGGCGCTGGGAGGTGATTGTCCAGTCAGTGATGAAGCATTGTATATCTGGGTCCCATCCAGTACTCTTCCAGTGTTTCCTGTTTAGTCTGGCCTGCAGGCTGGCTGCACAGACTCTGTGGTTGGCTGCTGGCTTCAGGAACTTCAGACCTGGGGCCCGTTTCTTACGCTATAGCACGCTAGCACGCAAGTGGTAAGGGCGAAAAAAAATCTGCCATGAAACGGACGGGAGACAGAAGACGATTTCAGCCAATGTGCAACTTAAAGTCGTTGGCAAGATCCTCTCAATACTACCTAGCTTTATTAGGGAATACCTAGCCACGCTAACCATTAGGTGGAACGGAAAAAAAAACCTGTACCTACTTAACTCTTTAACTCCCCCCTCCACACCATATCCACCAACTGCAAAAACTTTTCCATTTGACTACCTCACCCTGTCCACTAGCTTCCTACAAGAAGCTCATGGATAGGGTGAAGGAGACAAAGGATTCAATTTTTGTTTTCCTTGCGTGGTTGACAATGCAAGAGGTAATACCAAAGAAATAAGAGGGAAGCAGGGAGACTTTTTTTTTTTTATAATATAATCAAAGGACATAACTCTTGAGAATTATCTCCCATGTTGTATAGAACTTCTCAAATCTAACACATTTTGAGCTACCCATTCAGCTAGCATAGAAGCAGATACAGGTGCGTTTTTTTCTTTTCTTTCCACCTAATGGCTTCCCTCTTATTTTTTGGTATTACCTCTTGCAAGATACGTTAATCTTTTGACTCCCACTCACTACGCATCAGCTCCCTGCATTGTCAACCACGCAAGCAAAGCAAAAATGTAATCCTTTGTCTCCCTCACCCTATCCATGAGGAGTGTTCTGAGCTTACTGTTTTTGTACTTTGTATCTGCTTCTATGCTAGCTGAATGGGTAGCGCAAACTCTGCTTCTATGCTAGCTGAATGGGTAGCGCAAACTGTGTTAGATTTGAGAAGTTCTATACAACATGGGAGATACTTCTCAAGAGTTTATGTCCTTTGATTGTATCTTGCAAGAACCTCGCCTATCTACCGTGTAAGAAACGGGCTATCGGTGACTACAGGGAAAACCCTGGAGACAGTTTACAAAAACGCCAATCTTGCGATCCCTGTAGGGGCGTGTCAGACCTAGCTGAAAACCTCAATAGGCTGTGTCTGGAGGATCATGTCTACCCACTTTTGCGACCCTAGGAACACCCCCTGTGGTTGTGCAAAGCAATGTAGGGAGCTTTCGATCGGTAAGTGTCGAGATTATAATGGGACGAGGGAGAATGGGTGGCTACTGCGCTAGCTAGTCGGTCGCTAGGTGGGCTGCCTAATGGCGTAGTGAGGAACGAAGGAGGGGCGTGTGTGGCCTCTTTCATTCTCTCTTGGTTTGGTGGCTGGGCTGGGCCAGGCTGGCGCTTTTTGAGTGGCTGTGTTCCATGGACAGCAAAGAAAACAAACGAGACAGTCTTGATGGAGGCAGACACAAGTAGATCACTCATAAGGAAGATTAGGAAAAGACAGGCAACATTTATAGGCCATTTTATGAGGAAGGGGGATTTGGAGTACCTGGTCACAACGGGAAAGCTGGAGGGAAAGAGAACACCAGGTAGACCCAGGGAGAAAATGCTAGACGGACTTGCGGAGTGGCTGAAGACGAGGAGGGTGGAGGAGATGCTTGGGGCAACAAGAGACAGAGACAGATGGAAGGCCATGATCGCCAACGCCATGCGGCAAGGCACCTGATGATGATGATGATGATGATGGGTTTGGGGGGTTGTCATCGCCACACTATCTGGTTGGCTTGTGAACAGGATAACTAGTGGCTGGTTGTAGTAAAGCAATGTAGGAAGCTTCTGATTGAAAGTGTGAGACTATTTTGTTTGATGGGGGAGGGGGATTGGCGACTTTGCAAGCTGACGGCTAGGCGGGTTGCACAATGGGGAGATGAGGGCCCAGAGTGGGACGGAAAAGACATCTTTCATTCTTCCTTGGTTCAGGTGTTTGAGAGCTGGACCTGGTAGGTGCCCGTTGTGTGGCTGTGTCTCAGGGCTTGTCAATTCACCACTTGTTGTTGTTATTGTTGCTTAAAGCCCAGCTAATTCACCACTTTCAGCGTGACTTGTGAACAAGGTAACCGGTGGCTGGAGGCTTTGTCTGGAGCATCGTATCTGACCGTTTTTGCGACCCCATGAATACCTCCAGTGCTTGTGTAATGCAACGTGGGAAGAAGGACTCCATCTCTCCCACTGGATGAAGCAGCAGGGAAGTTTCAGTCTTTTTCGCATAATTTTGTAATTGGTGTTTGTTTGTGATCTTACATTCACGCTTGACAAAGGCCAGTTGGCCGAAAATATGCGCCTGTTGGCCGAAAATATGCGCCTGTCTCGTCTTGTTGTATTAAATACGC
>CM060309.1:61506533-61511533 GCA_030674185.1 Monoplex corrugatus
TGTCGTTTTCTTTATCTATACTGTCATGTCCAAGGGAGCACTCCACATAAAGTATAGCAGACATAAAAAATAGCATATAAGATGGCCACTAAACCAATGTTTCGTTTTGTTTTGCTTCGTTTTGTTTCGTTTATTTCATTTCGTTTCGTTTTATTTAAATTCATTTCGTTTCGTTTCGTTTCGTTCCCTTTTCATTTTCGTTTCGTTTCGTTTCGTTTTGTCTTTGGTTTTGTTTTGTTTGGTTTCATTTCGATTTGTTTTGTTTGGTTTCTTTGTCTCGTTTCGTTCCGTTTCGGTTTTTGTGCGTGTATTTTGTTTTGTTTCGTTTCATTTCGTCTCATTTGTTTCATTTTGTTTTCTTGTGCTTTTTTCGTTTTGTTTCGTTTTGTTTTGTTTCTTTTATTTTGTTTTGTTTTGTTTTGTTTTGTTGTTTCGTTTTGTTTGTTTTATTTGTTTTGTTTTGTTTTGCAAATGTTGTCTGACCCATCTTGTGTAGAGCTCATCTGTTATACCCCCCACACCATTCGATTTGGCTATCGTACTATCATCCAGACCCACCGAACTGACGCCACAACGAGAGCATAGCATGACACAGCCTCTGGGTCAATTTGTGATAGAGCTAGGATGATGGCAATGGAGATGATGGTGGTGATGCTACGGGAGACAGCCAGTCTTCAAGTTGCTGCGATGTATGGCTGATTGTACAATTGTACAACTCTTCTTAGTCTTCTAGTGACACAAGTGTACACCTGTTCTTAGTCTTTTGGTGACACAATTTTACACCTCTTCTTAGTCTCCTGGTGACACAATTTTACACCTCTTCTTAGTCTCCTGGTGACACAGGTTTACACCTCTTCTTATTCTTCTGGTGACACAATTTTACACTTCTTCTTAGTCTTCTGGTGACACAATTTTACACCTCTTCTTAGTCTTCCTGTGACACAATTCTACAACTCTTCTTAGTCCAAGCAATGTTTGTATGACTGAAAGCAGGGAACGAGATCACCATTGGGATGTGTAAATGTGATTCATAGATTTCAACATTTTTATTGTACATAAAATATCTCAGGTTTAAATACTGTTCATTACTTTTTCCTAAGCGACCGATTTTAACTATCATCTTTGAGAAAACAGTTGCAAGTTTTTATACTTAGAAATATACAACTTATAAAGTACTTGAAATGAATCTGTGTCGAACTACTATGCGTTTCAAACTAACATCAGAATACCAGAAATCTCATAACATGACAAACTCTGAACATCATCATTGAAACATTTGACAAAATACACACAACACACACACACACACACACACACACACACACACACACACACACACACACACACACACACATACACACATACACACACACACAAACAAACAAACACACACAATCACACACACAAACAAACACACACACAATCACACACACACACACAATACACACCAACACACACACACACACACACACACACACACACACACACACACACACACACACACCACACACACACACACCACACACACCAACACACCACACACACACACACACACACACGTGTTCATGCTGCATTGTTTCTGATGTGTAACTGTCACCATCATCCTCTTGTGGATTCGATTCACTACGGTTCCAGTCGTCAAAGTTCCTCCCCAGAACGTTCAACCCTAGAGGCCAAGCATCCTCATCATGGGCCCTGCCGCATGGCGTTGGCGATCATGGCCCTCCATATGCAACTATCCCTTGTCGTCGCAAGTACATCTTCCACCCTCTTTGTCCTCAGCCACCCTGCAAGTCCGTCCAATATTTTCTCCCTGGTTCTACCTGATGTTCTCTTTCCCTCCAGATTTCCTGTTGTGACAAGGTGCCCTAATTCCCCTTTCCTCATTGATGGCCTATGAATGTTTCCTGTCTTTTCCTAATCTTCCTTATCAATGATCTTCTTGTGTCTTCCCCCTTCAAGACTGTCTCGTTTGTTTTCGTTGTTGTCCATGGAACTCTCCAACATTCTTCTTAGAAACCACATCTCGGCTGCCTCAATCTTGTTCTGGCCAAGCCTGTCAACATTTTCACTTCTACAACTAGACGTTGGAATGTTTCAACAGGAATCTATCTCACTCGAACAGTTCCATGTATGCTCCATCCAAATCTGCCAGCAATTATCTGGCAGACTCCTTGAGCCTGCGCAAAACCCTATGCACTGCAAGGTCTCTCTCTGTTTCTCTGTATCTGTCTGTTTCTGTCTCCGTCTCTGTCTGTCTGTCTGTCTCTCTGTCTGTCTGTCTCTGTCTCTCTCTGTCTCTCTCTGTCTCTCACTCTGTCTCACTGTTTCTGTTTCTGTCTCTGTCTGTCTGTCTCTCTCTCTGTCTGTCTCTGTCTCTCTCTCTGTCTGTCTCTGTCTCTCTGTCTCTCTGTCTCTGTCTCTATCTCTATCTCTGTCTCTCTCTCTCTCTCTCTCTCTCTCTCTCTCTCTCTCTCTCTCTCTCCAGCAACCAGCCTGACTGGAACATTTTCAAAATAACAGAACAGAATGAGGTGACATGATGATCACACTGATCTTTGTTGAGATGGCCAGATCGTTGGTACATCTTTTAGGTAAACTAGTCTCCAACAGACATAAGCGATACACCAGTTCCTCCACCACTGCCGTTTGATGTTGTCTCGATCTTGTAACACATACTGACAAACTGAGCACAGATAATTCCTATATAATTATATCGTCGTCATAATGTCTAGTGCTGGCATTTGATGCACGGAGGGGGGGGGGGGGACACACCGAGAAACTAAGCACAGAGAATTGTGTACAGTAAAGTCATCATTAGAAATCCAGTGTCAGCGTGTGACGCACATGGAGTTAACATACATCCAGGAAGGGACGACGGCGAGAAGAGTTTAAAATTTGTTCCGAGCATTTTGAGACTTTTATACACATACACACATGAACACATTATACGCACACCACGCACACATATACACACACGTGTGCACGCTTTGAGACTTTTACACACACATACATGAACACACATACGCGCCCGCACACGCTCACCCGCACATACGCACACACACACGCACACGCCACGCGCACACATACACACTCACACGCACATACACACGCACACACACACACATGCAGACACATACACACGCACACACACACACGTATGAACACACACAGCACACGCATACACACACACACGCACACACACACACATACACACAAAAACACACACACACTCTCTCTCTGCTGAACACACACACACACATAACACACACACACAACACACACACACACACACACACACACACACACACACACACACACACACACACACACACACACACACACTGTTGAACAAATGTTAAGGGTTAGATATACTGATGTGTTAGTGCCATTTAAAGCCACAGGTGTGTGACGTACCAGTGCAATAGAGATACAACGCTGACAGAACAATTCAATAGAATATTAACGTTGCTATCATATTCGTTTTTCTTCTTCGTTTTCCACTCTTTCACCTCATAACTTTTCATTTTCATATTCAAATGTAGTATATCCTTGGAAACAAGTTATCTTTATATTTGAAGCTCTTGCACAAAACATTTCCAAAGTAGTTCAAAGACGAAATGGCCAGTTACATATCTTATATAAGAATATAACTCTGGCAGACGTTCTGTAACACACGAAATAGGATCGTTGGAATGAAATCACTTCGAAATCTCGAGCAGTCTCAAACACCGAGATTCACATTCCCAAAACAGATTATAGTGTCCCGATGAACGGGTTGTTTCCTGTGCAATATTTACACACATGCGAGCGGAATGATTGAGAAACATTTACACACATTGAAAACAGATCTCATCCTTTTTCAGAACGTATATTACGTCCATATCTGACGTGCTGTGTCCAGCACATGGAATGGTGGACAGAACTTTGCTGTTGACAGATACTTCTGGAATAAGCGAGGGAATGTGTGTGTTCTCTACGGTCCCTGTAATCGTTACGTGATGACTACCCAGCCACTGAAAAGAGATTTGACTGGCATGCGGGATTACTCTCTTGTCTTTGGCTGAAACTGTACAGTCGTTGATAATCTTTTCTTTCTTTCTTTCTCTCTTTCTGTCTGTCTTTCTTTCTTTCTTTCCTCCTTTCTTTTTTTCTGTCTTCCTTCCTTCCTTCCTTTCTTTCTGTCTTTATCTGTCCACAAAAATCACTACTCGTTAATGAAGATCTTCCACACGTCTTTAAGCGCTTGTGTTGATAATATTGTCATCGGCGGATGGTCCATGGCGCAAGCACTGATACTTGTTTGTATTTGTTTCTTTGTTTACTTTTTCTCTTTTTCCCTTTCTTTCTTTTTCTCTGTCGTTCTTTCTTTCTGTCTTTCTTTCCTTCTTTCTTTCTTTCTACCTTCCTTTCTTTCTTTTTTCTTCCATTCTTTCTGTATTTTCCTCACAAGTTACACTTAAAACTGTCCAGTAGACTTTAGGACTTTTCCCTGCCAAGCATGCCAGCCAACTCAAACCCTGGCCATGGGCAGATACTCGTTAGAGTTGGCGCGGGTGTACTGGGTGTGGTCCACAAAAGAGGTGGCCTCGCTCTTCTTCCTCATCTGACGCTTGCGGCAACAGATCATGTCTTTGAACTGCGTGCGGAACTTGCCAGCGGTGAGGAAGTAGAGGTAGAAGTTGATGGCGTGGTTCAGGTCCACGAAGATGAAGGTGATCTGTTGGAACAGCATCCAGCGGGCGTAGGTCACGCGCGGGTAGCTGCGCCAGTAGTCGAAGCAGACGACGAAGACGCAGTTGGGCAACGTGAGCAGGAGAAAGACCAATGCTGCCACAGACATCATCACGCTGATGGAACGCTCTACGTTCTCGCCTCGCTTGCCTCCCTTAGTCTTGCCGTTACGTTGCTGGTCTCCCCTGACGATACTCTTTCGCGTGGTGCGGAATTTACGGAGACCGGCGATAATGAGCGTGGTAAAAACGACGAGCAGCCCGAAG
>CM060309.1:61529033-61531533 GCA_030674185.1 Monoplex corrugatus
GTGAGTAGTGAAAGTGGTCAAGGTAAGTTTTATGAAGCTTGGTGCGATAGGGCATTAGAGAGAAAAAAACAACACATAATAACAGTAGCTATAATTCTGTTTTCAATGACAGCCTGACACAAAAACAAACAACTACATATCGAATGCGTAAGTTCTCTATAACTGCAGGACTTTGCCCAGTACAGGGATTTTGCGCAGATTTATGACATACCACGAACGGCTTGGATCTTTGATCCATCACACGGCATCTACAGCAACAGCGCATATGGAACTATTTTAAGGGAAAGGAGGTTATCCAGTTGTTAATGTTGTTAGTTTTGTTTAAAGCCCAGCACTATACTTCAACAGGGAGAAAAAACGGGGGGGTGGGGGTGGGGGGGGTGGTAAGAAAATTAAGTAATGTATACCAATGCATTCGAGCACATAATCTAAGGAGAAACTCCTGGCGTTGACCACTCCGTCCAATGTATCACACAGGAGATTTGAAAAAAAAACAACCACCTGAATACAAATTTAAACATGACTAAAGACACTAAAACATACACAAAACCCAGCCTAAATTACCTACAACTGCTTCCGCATATCTCATTTCCCTAGAGCCAAAAATGCAATTAATACATGTATCCAATTGTCACTCCTAAAGAAAAACTAAGTAATAGTTTATCGAACACATACAGGTGAATGGACCAGCAAGGCAGACAATGATGGGAAGAAATGACAGAAAGCAAAGGAGGAAGAAATAAATAAATAGAATGACAGAAAAGAAGAAATTTCCAGCACAGAATTTCCAGAAGGTGGGGATACTATTTATACTGAAATAACCACAGGCATCCCCACGGGGGAAAAGGAGGTTATCCTGAAAAATCTTACAATGAAACCTATGGCACAAATGACTTGTCCAGGATCCCAGTCATGGAAATAAAAGTTGGCCAGCTTCAGAACATGAAGTCTATAGAAACATAAACGAGCGTATTTTAGTGGTAAGAGCTGATGGATGGTTAAAGACTATGGATAACCGTGAAAGAACTGGGACAATAATCATTATAAGGTTCACAGGAGCTGAAAGAGATTTACACTAAAACAGAAACCAGCAGCTTAGGCCTTCATATTTCTTCCCTTTTTTTCTAGAAAAAAAATATGATTCACTCGTTGATGGACTAATTGATTGCTTGAATGATTGGCTGACCAAACGATTAATGGATGGATGGATGGATGGATGGATGGATGGATGGATGGAAGGATGGGCGGATGGACGGACGGATGGATGGATGGATGGATGGTTGGGTGGGTGGATGGATGGATGGATGGGTGGGTGGATGGATGGATAGATAGATGGATATATGGATTAACTGATTGATTGGTTGATTGATTGATTGATTGATTGATTAATTGACTGACTGATTGGTCGATTATCTGATTAAATCACCTCGTGTAAGTTTATCAATCGATCACTTGATCAATTTACCACTCTTTGATGAGGAATCTGCTATTTCACAAACTGAAAAAAGTGCAACTTCTTGTCCATCAAATGAGGAGAAAAACGCAGAAAACAGCCAGAGAATGACAGGTTGATTAATGCCGCGTGCATTGAACTGTCGCCCGGTCTTTCTCACCCAACTCCATTTCCTTCAAGGTATTGTTAGTGGCAGGAAACGCGTGAAACTGGTATTTTTCCCCATCGCACGTGTGATTGGTAATTTTTGGCGCATTTCACAGTTATTGTAATTGGGCTTTGAAGTTAGCAAGGTTTAAAACCAAGAACACACACCCCACACACACGCACACACACACACACACACACACACACACACACACACACACACACATAAATACAATGAAAAATAAAAATGACATAAAAATAAGAGAAAAAAATCTCCCATCAGTCTTATATTAAGCCTTCATTGTCAGGGGTTGTATTATCGAGGAGAGAAAGTGCAGGTACGTATCCCCAGTCTGTCCAGTTCTACACACAAGGAAAGGGTAGTCATCTGGTTTGGAAATATTGGTACTTTCCTTGTAAAAGATCTGAACACTTACACAGTACTTCGCGAGGATCACCCAGAAATTTCCTTCTTCCCTAACTCCAATCATGTTTCTGTTTGTTTTCTGTTTGTTTTTCTCTTGTTGTTGTTGTTTGTAGTTGTTTTTCCACAGCGTTGTCTCCTTCCAAGGTTTCTGTTTAGTTTGTGTTACTTGAGACTAGAAGATAATCCGGTGAAGTGAAAGGTATGTTTGGTTTGCACGTTGTTCTGGATCTGTTTGTATGTTCCTATAATTGCGAAGGAGGGGGGGGGGGACAAATCCCACTTCCCTCTCCAAGGACTGGGGACTTTGTACACAGCGCTATGAGGTTTCTTCAAAGCCGAATCTTGGGACAGAAATACAGCAACACGTGCAAGGAGGTCATAAGGTCAGAGTGTGAGAGGGATCGGATGGCATGATGTTTATGGAATGACACGGACACGATGTGGATGCTCGTTGTTCCCAGGTACGCACACAC
>CM060309.1:61539033-61551533 GCA_030674185.1 Monoplex corrugatus
GTTTATGTATGGATTAGTGGACATATTGTTTATGTATGGATTGGTGGACAGATTGTTTATGTATGGATTGGTGGACAGACTGTTTATGTATGGATTGGTGGACATACTGTTTATGTATGGATTGGTGGACAGATTGTTTATGTATGGATTGGTGGACAGACTGTTTATGTATGGATTAGTGGACATATTGTTTATGTATGGATTGGTGGACATATTGTTTATGTATGGATTAGTGGACATATTGTTTATGTATGGATTGGTGGACAGATTGTTTATGTATGGATTAGTGGACAGCTTGGTTATGTATGGATTGGTGGACATATTGTTTATGTATGGATTGGTGGACATATTGTTTATGTATGGATTGGTGGACAGATTGTTTATGTATGGATTGGTGGACAGATCGTTTATGTATGGATTAGTGGACAGATTGTTTATGCATGGATAAGTGGACATATTGTTTATGTATGGATGAGTGGACAGATCGTTTATGTATGGATTAGTGGACAGATTGTTTATGTATGGATAAGTGGACAGATTGTTTATGTATGGATTAGTGGACAGACTGTTTATGTATGGATTAGTGGACAGATTGTTTATGTATGATTAGAGGACAGATTGTTTATGTACGGATTCGTAGAGAGATTGTTTTTTATTCATGGGTTAGCAGGCATATTGTTTATGAGTGGATTATGTGGACAGATTGTTGATGTATGGATTATTGGAGAGAATGTTTATGTAAGGATTAGTGGATAAAATGTTTATGTAAGGATTAATGGACAGAATGTTTATGTAAGGATTAGTACCTCTGTCTTTTTATCTGTATGATTGTCTATGGTGTGTCTTTCTCTTTCTCTGAATATCTGTCCGTGTCTGTGCGTCTCTGTGTCTCTGTTTGTGTGTCTGTCTGTGTGTTTTGCTGTCTTTGTCCCTGTCTCAGTCCTAGTCTCTGTCTGTCTGTCTGTCTCTGACCTTCTCTGTCTCTGTCTCTCCTCTCTCTCTCTCTCTCTCTCTCTCTCTCTCTCTCTCTCTCTCTCTCTCTCTCTCTCTCTCTCTCTCCAGAATGCATTAAGATTTTCGTGTAGAAATTTAAGTCGTTAAAAGCTTGGCATATCAACTATTTGTTTTTTCATGGTGAACCGAGTTTTCAATTCCTCAGCTACCTCCAGACCAGCGCAGTAAGCTCATCTTTTCACATCCTTCCTATTATTTGCCAGCTTCCCATAGGAATATGCAGGACGCGTTAGGGGGAATGAAAAGGTTCATGCTTTGCTTTTTGATGCTATAAAATTCATACAGGGCTCGCTGCTGAGAATTTCGTGGCAGCTGCCCCTTTCAGAAGCGGAATCGATTTACTTTAGTTCAATGCACTTTATATCAATCAATCTGCATGGAAATTTATGTGTGCAGTCGCAAGGCTATTAATATATACAAACAAAAAACTTATCAGACACACATCAATAAGTGATTAAAACTATTGAAATATAATTTTACCCATAATTAATAATATTTACTTTACTTCAGTGCACTTTATCAATCAATCTGCATGGGAATTTATTTGTGCAATCGTAGGCTATTAATGAATACAAACAAAAAAACTTATCAGACACACACCTATAAGTGATTAAAACTATCAAAATATAGATTTACCCATAATGTCAATGGACCCATACAAACTATAAAGTGTAATTCTTCCATGGACACGCTCCTGTAGACAAGACGAACCTCCCAAAACGTAGCAAGAACAACCATTACGTCATGTATACACGCAAAACCATAAATCCAAAATACACCATATTTCACTCCTGTAAAAGCTGAACTATAAAACTAAGCACTTTCTTTCCAGAATAAAATGTGAGAAAGGTACATCTCACAGTCTAAGATCATCATGAAGCTCTGTTAATATATAAAACATGACAATGCTCAGTATGCTTCCACGACCATGAAGGCATCTTTTCATCATCATCGTCATCTTCATGTGCCATGCCACCTGGCGTTGGCGATCATGGTCTTCCATTGGAATCTATCTTTGTCACTGCAAGTGTATATCTCCTATCCTTTCTGTCCCCATCCACTCTGCAAAACTCTCTGATATTTTCTCCCTGGGTCTACCTGGTGTTGTTTTTATCTCTAGCTTTTCTGTTGTGAGTATGTGCTCAAATTACGTTTGCCTCCTAAAATGCTCTACAGTTGTTTGATTTTTCCTAATCTTCATTGATATTGTTTTTGTGTTCTTCTGCAACCTATGTTTTGATTCTATTCCTTGTCCTCATCATGATTATTCTTAATAGGATTTTTGTTACATGACTCATCAAGCTGATTGTACGATGGAGTTTGCATTCTAAAGCCCCTGTTTTCTTTGGAAGCGCGATGAAAATTGACTTTGACATATCTTTAGGGATTTTTATGGTGTCATATATTTCAATTAGAAGGACTGATTTTGTTTGTTTGTTTGTGTGTTTGTTTGTTTGTTTGTTTCAGTACCAAATTCATCTAGAGCCTCAATCAATTGTAATGTAATGTCGTCTGGTCCTGGGGCTTTTCCCTGTTTTTCCATGCGTTGCATGACCCTGTCAGACCCAGTCATCAGTTACTTTCTCTACCAACCGAATGGCAAGGTGGGGAGATGACAAACCCCGGGACATAGCCACATAACGCTTGCCAACCTGGTCCAGCCCACCTCCGTACCAAAAGAGAATGAAAGACCCCTTTCTCGACCCACTCTGGTCTTCATCTCTTTAGGCAGTCCGCCCTGCCACCAGTTCATATAGCTGCCAGCTCCTTTCCCCTAACCAAAGCAGTTAGCAGTTCAGTCGGAAGCTCCCAACGTTGCTTACTTCAACAGTTGTTGAACAGTCAAGACAATGGCCAGCATTATGCTCCAGACAACAGTCCACTTGCTGTTAAGTAAGTCTGATCAGTAAGTTCTGACAAGCCCCGAATGGGATCCCAAGTTTCTGTCTATATCTATATCTGTATCTATATCTATACTATATCCTATAATCTATATCTATTTCTAGTAGAAAGAAACTCTAGGGAGAGCTGACAACAGAAGGTCTTCAGAGAAGTAACCCCCTTTAGACAAGTGTTTCGCCCTGAATTCCTTACACTCTCGGGGGCCGGCCACATCCAGGTCATGACTCCTGGATGCCCTTCTGCTGTTGTCTATTTTTTTTTTTTTTTTTTTTTCCCACGCCGGGATCGAACCTGGCGATTCTGCGCTTCAGAACTGCGGTACGCGTTTTAACCAATGTGCTAACGGGGCACACATCATCTGTAGGGAATTTAATCCTTATGAAGTTCACTTTTTTGGTTCCTCCTTGCCAGATCCAGCTTGAGCTCCTTTCTGCTGCCTCTGCCATCGCTTAAGGCTCTAGTCCTCTTCTTCCCAGAAATGGCGAGTTGTTTCATGAGATCATAAGCGGAGGTGCCCACAAACCCTCTTGCCCCGACCTCTATGGCGAAGATTTGACCCGCAGACCTGCTTTCTTCAGGTGCTGGCAAGACCGGCGTATTTTTCGGTCTTGTAGATATGTTGCTTCTTCCATTCTGCTTTCGTATGGCACAGTGAGTTCTATCAGAATCACTTGTTTCGAGGAGTCAGAGTGGAGAGCGATGTCTGGTCTCATGCCTGTCTTGCTGATGACATCTGGGTAATTTCTCCACTCTGGGAGGTCTGCTGTACACTCCCAGTCGACTGCTCCATCCAGAAGACCCTTTGGCAATGTGCTGGTTGTCATAGCCCTTTCGGGCCAGACCTGTTTCCCTCCTGCTTTGTAGAACGTTGTCATAGCAATTGGTGCGTTTGGGGTCATGGTTTTTTTGCTAACCACATCTGTGATCACTTTCAGAACTTGGTTGTGCCTCCATGTATACCTTCCTTGGGCTAGCGCTACTTTGCAAGAGCTTAGGACATGTTCCACTGTTTGCTTCTTCTGACAGAGCGGACATGCTGGGTCGTCTGCTTTCCCCCATTTCACTAAGTTTGCATTCGAGGGGAGCAGTCATATACAGATCTGAGGAGGAAGCTTATCCTTAGAGGAGCCATGTGCCACATATCGTTCCAGCTGAGACTTCTTTGGAGTGCACTGTCCCATGTTGTCCATTGCCCCTGTTGACCTTGCTGGACTGCCTTCTGCACTATGTCTATATCTAATTTATGTCTATATATAGATATCTATATGTACATCTACATTCATATCTATATCTGTATTAGTATGTCTTCACTGTCGTAGCTATGAAAGTGCATTTGTTGTTTATTACATTGCGATTACATTACATGGCCATGGATTCGGATTTCCACATCCGCTGTGAGGGTCCATTTCTCACACGCATACAGGAAGACGAAATGTACCAGCGCGCGTCAAAGCCTGCCTGATGTTGAGTTTCGTGGAGATGTTTGTTTGTTTGTTTGTTTGTTTGTCTGTTTGTTTTTCTTTGTTTGTTTGTCTTTGCTGTCCTTGATAGGATTTCTAGCTCGTTCCCTGAAGGAAAAAAACTGTGTATGGACGAGAAAATGGACTTATGACACACTACGCTGAATCCACCAGAATAATGAAAACAATAAAATGAGCAGAAAACAGATCAGTGTTTGATGTTGCGGGCTGGGATTGAACTTGGGATATCAGATCTTGAATCCACGGCTCTGTCAAAAGAGCAAACTAAACAAATCAAAACACCTCCCCACCGAGTAGTAAAAAAAAAAAACTGAGAGAGAGACAGAGAGAGAGAGAGAGAGAGAGAGAGAGAGAGAGAGAGAGAGAGAGACAGACAGAGAGACAGACAGAGAGACGAGAGCCAGACAGAGAGACGAGAGACAGAAAGAGAGAGAGAGAAGAGAGAGAGAGAGAGAAAGAGAGAGATAGAGAGAGACAGAGACAGAGACAGAGACAGAGACAGAGAGACAGAAAGAGACAGAGAGACAGAAAGAGACAGAGAGACAAAGAGACAGAGAAAGAGACAGAGAGAGAGAGATAACATATGACATCCTTTGATTTCTTTCAACTAAAAATGTGTTTCGGCATGTGGGGATTGTGTTTTGAAAGAGTTTCAGACAAACGCGATTATCGAATAAAGGAAACACTCGCCATTTGTGCACACATGATAACATGTTCTGTGGAATACACACGGATGCTCCCAAAATGCCTTCAAATGCTGTTTCGTGGCGTTTTTTTTGTTTTGTTTTTGTTTTGTTTTGTTTAATTTTTTTTTCTCTGCAGCCCAGAGAGACAAAACGGCCTCCCAGTTTCTGAATGAAAATATTTTGTTCAAAAGACACAAGAAACTGTCAGTGTAGCTTTAAATCTAACTTTAAATGATGTTTCATCGATCCCCTCCCACCTTCCCCCATTTCAAAAGATTCTTTCTCCTCATTTCACAATTTTCTCAGTTTTCGCCAACAACAACTTTTATTATTTATTTCTTTCAATTTTCTTATTTAGATACACCCTTAAAAATCCGCCCTTCATCTTCTGCTCATCCTTAGCTATTCTTGCCTATTCATTAATTTTCACGTTTGCATATCAGTGTAATTTTAAAAAGTGTTTTGTTGTTGTTGTCTTTTTCCCCTTCATTTCTGCCATAAAAATTGCATTGTGTTAATGGCACTTCATTCAAAAGGAAAAGCAATTTATTTTGATCCAGAACATGTTCTTTCATCTTGTTTTGTTGTGATTAATATCAAGCACCCCTGTAAGTTGACCCAGTTTGTTTCTAATTTTCGCTGTCATTATCTGAAAAGTGCACCAAAGAGCGTTCTGTCAGTATATTACATGTGCGGGTACTGTACAGGTTACGGTTCATAATAAGAGACAAAAATAGGTACTTTTGTAGGAAACGTGTTCTTTCTGCTGCGATCATGCATTAAATACCATTTAAATTGCTTAATAATATTTTTTCAAGAAAAAAATGTCTGTGGGGATAGATTATAGTCTCATCATCATCATCAGGTGCCCTGCCGCATGGCGTTGGCGACCATGGACTTCCAACCATCTCTATCTCTCGTTGCCCCCAGCATCTCCCCCACCCTCTTCATCCTCAGCCATCTTGCAAGTCCGTCCAGCATTCTCTCCGTGGGTCTACCCGGTGCTCTCTTTCCCTCCAGCTTTCCCGTTGTGACCAGGTGCTCCAAATCCCCTTTCCTCATAAAATGGCCTATAAATGTTGCTTGTCTTTTCCTAATCTTGCCTTATCAGTGATCGACTTGTGTCTGCCTCCATCAAGACTGTCTCGTTTGTTTTCTTTACTCTCAACATTCTTCTGAGAAACCACATCTCGGCTGCCTCAATCCTGCTCTGGCTTTGCTTGCTGACTGTCCACGCCTCGCATCCGTACAACAGTATTGGTTCTATATAACATTCAAGGACTCTCTTTCTGATGTTAATTGATAGGCATTTGTTGGTAAGAATGCTTGTCATCTTCTTGAATGCTGTTTTGGCTTGGTCGATTCTGCCAGCTATTTCTGATGTGCATCTGCCGTCCGATGAAATGACCGTTCCCATGTCTGTGGGGGATAGATTATAGTCTACAGAAATCAATTTTGAGAAAAAGTCAAAACACCCCAGATAGACCCTCAATCACCTTTTCAGCTCCTAGTGCTGTTCGACTGACTGCGAGTTAAGACTGATTTCGTGGTGGGAGGTCTCACACACACACACACACACACACACACACACACACACACACACACACACACACACACACACACACACACACATATACATATATATATATATGTGCATATATCTATATATATATATATATATATATATATAAAGATCCCCCATCCACACACGCACATATACATACACACACACGTCTCTCTAGTGGAATTGAAGCTTGTTTGAAAAATAAAAAGAAAGATGAAAATCAATAAACATGAGGAAAAAATCATCAAATTTAACATACACACAAATGAGGAGCTATTTACATGTATATCATTTGAACTAGAGGATCTCAGCACATACACATAACGTCTCAAGAAGCAATATTTCGAAATACTTCCAATATTGTATCATAATTGAAAGTATTGAATACTGTCTGGTAATCAATGGACGCGACATACAGCATAATTCTCTCATGATCGCCTCTTTAAGATAGGATGGAAAGGAAATAGATACATACAGACTGCTTACAAAATCGTGCTTGTTCTGTGTTGATTTTTTTCCGATTCTTTTCTACATCAAAAATGAGTGCAAACACTTCTGTAATAATACAAAATAATGATATCTATCTTTATGATTGATAGAAAAAGAGACAACAAAGATGGAGAGAAGGGTGAGAGAGAGAGAGAGAGAGAGAGAGAGAGAGAGAGAGAGAGAGAGAGAGACAAACAGAGACAGAAACAGACATGAAGAGAGATAGGGAGGGCGAGAGAGAGAGAGAGAGAGAGAGAGAGACAGACAGACAGACAGACAGAGACAGAAAGAGAGATAGGGAGGGCGAGAGAGAGAGAGAGACAGACAGACAGACAGATAGAGACAGAAAGAGACAGAAAGAGACAGAAAGAGAGATAGGGAGGGCGAGAGAGAGAGAGAGAGAGACAGACAGACAGACAGACAGATAGAGACAGAAAGAGACAGAAAGAAAGATAGGGAGGGCGAGAGAGAGGGAGAGAGAGAGAGAGAGACAGACAGACAGACAGACAGATAGAGACAGAAAGAGACAGAAAGAGAGATAGGGAGGGCGAGAGACACACACAGAGAGAGAGAGAGAGAGAGAGGAGAGAGAGAGAGAGAGAGAGAGAGAGAGAGAGATACACATAATGAAAAACTGTAGAGGACACAAAACGCAAAGAAGTGAAAAGGCAGAGTGATAAGAAGCTGGGAGTCAAGGATAAACGGACAGGAAGACAGACAAAACAGACAGACAGCTAAACAGGCAGACAAACGATCATAGAACTAGAAAAAGAACAAAAAAGGAAAGGGAGAAAACTAGGTAACAAAGAAAGAGGGAAGGGAGAAAACTGGGTGACAAACAGACAAATGACAAGCACTTTGTACACTTCTCGTTCGACCGTCCACCTTCTGTGATGGCATGGCCCACATGAACATCACCAATTGGACACAGTCTGTGGCAGCCATTGATGAGGAAAACTTCTGTGTTTTTGCTGAGGACATTTTGACAGTCCATTGCTATCTTGTTGACCTCAATCTCCTTCAGTCACATAAAATAAAATTCCAGTATCATCATGTCTGATTTTTTTATGCTTTAGTCAAGTTACGCTCGTAGCAAACAGGCAAGCTTTTACGTTGTGGACTGAAACTGATCTAGAGATATCAAATTTCCAGTCCACGGCTTTGACGAAAGAACCAAGTAAACTGCGTAAAAGTAGTTTCATGGGGACAATGCCACAAGGAACTATAGAAGACAGGACTCATAAACAAACAATACAAATACAGATAAATAGAGAAACGAGCGTGACAGTCAAGTGGGTAGGACGCTGAACTTCTGATCGGAAGGACTGGTTTCAAACATGTCCAGGTACCTGCCACTTGATGCATAAAACAAAATGTGGTGATTGTTTCGATATCCCAGGTCAACATACCTTGTACATACCTTATTATTGTTATTGTTGTTTAAAGCCCAGCCAGATGCGTAGAGTCATATCAGGGCTAACATATCTGTTTAGTGCCTGAACACGCTTTGTGTGTATACATGCAAGAACAACGTCAAGTATGCACGCTTGTTAACGCCCTATCGGTATACCCAGCCCTATCGGCATACTCAGCGCTATCGGTATACCCAGCCCTATCGGCATACTCAGCGCTATCGGTATACCCAACCCTATCGGCATACTCAGCACTATCGGTATACCCAGCCCTATCGGTATATTCAGCCCTATCGGTGTACACAGCCCTATCGGCATACTCAGCCCTATCGGTATACACAGCCCTATCGGTATACACAGCCCTATCGATATACACAGCCCTATACACAGCCTTATCGGTGTACTCGGCCCTATGGGTATACTCGGCCCTATCGGTATGGAAGCAGGTGATTTCCATTCCACACATCCCGACTAACAACTCCTCCCTAAGAACGCTTAGCAGTGGCAAACGGGTCTGTTATATGTACCTCATCACTGATACCGGTGGTCAACCAGCGCGCATAGCCACGTAAAAATTAATACATACCACATTACTTTTTATGTACATTCCTTCCTTTTTGGAAACATCACAAACTTGTTCATATAGAAAGGATTTTTAAAAGACATATTCTTTAGTGCACATTATATCGAAATAGGACTGTCTACAGAAATAATGAAGGCTGTGAATAATTTGTTGGGAGTGCAAAAAAATGTATCACGGTTCGCTGTAACAACAGACGAAACCAAAAGTAGGTCGGGATAGGAAGGCCACGTTATACCAAGGAATTTTAAATACGTGCATTTCTAACTTAATCGTGACCTTTTTAATTTCATTGTGTGCACATGTATAATCTTCTGAAGCAATGTGTTGGAACGTAAAGCTTTAGATTTCGTCAATATTGTTGTGTAAGCTGTCTTCAACGAAATATACCGATAGGGCTGAGTATACCGATAGGGCTGAGAGTATACCGATAGGGCTGAGTATACCGATAGGGCTGAGTATACCGATAGGGCATTAACACACGCTAAAGATCGTGTAAGTTTTGTCGGCGTCCAGTGGCCTATGGAAACACATGAAAAATCCAGCACGCACGCCCGCCGAGTACGAATATGCAGACTGTGCTGTAACATGCCGCCTACACAGTGTAGGCAGAAACAACCTGCATACACGCATCAAAGTTTAATCGGAACAAAACAAAACAAAAATGATTAAACCAAAAGAACAAGAAAACAAGAAAATAGAATCAGAACGCGTATTCAATACAACCAGACAAGACAGGCGCACATTTTTGGCCAACTGGCCTTTGTCAAGCGTGAATGTAAGATAACAAACAAATAAACACCACGTACAAAAATTAGGAGAAAAAAACTAAAACTTCCCTGCTGCTTCGTCCAGTTCATTAAATTAAGACAAGAATACGAACACAATAAAAATATGAGATTAAGACAAAAATACAAACACAATAACAAAAAAAAAAGGACAAAACTGAAAAAAGGTTTCAGCATGGGCAATGTGTCATGCAGCCTGTGACTCGTAAGATTGACAACAAATATTTTTTGCACACCTTAGTTACAATAAAAAGAAATAAGTAGAATAATCAACGAATAGTGCTGGCTCCTCATAATGTAAATGTACGTTGGCGCCATTGTGGCCGCCGCTAGAAAATGTCAGTGCAATTTCAATATGTGACCCAAAAAAAGAGAGCTGTTTTCTTTTCAGGGATGATGATGATGTCTGTTCCCCTTTGGGTAATGAGAGCTGACCCATGCAAATTCCTGACCGCATTGCGTTTTTGTGGATGTTTTGTGGATCTGAGTGACTGTCCCACAACCTTTCTCTGGTAAGCTTTTGTTTCTTATGCAGATTTCGCATTGGTTGTTCGTCTTTATCTAAACATTTTTCAGCGGGTGTTTTTACTGTTGTTTTATCTAAGTTTACGAATCGGGTTAATGAAAACTGTTTTGCTTGTTTGTTTACACGCCGTTGCGCATGCGTAGATGCTTGTGCGTGCACAAACACACACACACACACACACAACCACACACACACACACACACACACACACACACACACACAACACACACACACACACACACACACACACCACACACACACACACACACACACACACTGACACAAAACTGACCGTATGGCCTCGAGGTTAATGCCCTTACCACACACATCTTGGTCACAGTAACTGCCAGCGTTCAAGGGAACGTCAGGAACCAGAAATGCACAACAATATATGAGAACGAGTATTTGATAACATAAGACAAGACAACCGAACACAAGACAAGTCAGGTTGCAAGATTGGCTCTGCTCTTGTGCGAAAAGCCCTGAGTTTTTGTCTTGTCTTGTCCTGTCTTGTCCTATCCTGTCGTATCTTGTCTTGCCTTCTCTTGACTTGCATTATCTTGTCTTGCCTTATCTTCTCTTATTCTAACATAACGTTCTGATCTATTTTTTTGTGGGTATTCCTGTTTCCTACTTACCAACAAATGCCTATCAATTAACATCAGGAAGAGAGTTCTTGAATGTTATAGAACCAATACTGTTATACGGCTGTGAGGCGTGGACAGTCAACACGAAAAGCCAGAACAAGACTGAGGTAGCTGAAATGTGGTTTCTAAGAAGAATGTTGAGAGTTCCACGGACAGCAAAGAAAACAAATGAGACAGTCTTGATGGAGGAAAATACAAACATTTATAGACCATTTTATGGGGAAAGGGAATTAGAGCACCTGGTCACAACAGGAAAGAAGGAGGGAAAGCGAACACCAGGTAGACCCAGGGAGAAAGTATTAGATGGACTTGCAGGGTAGCTAAGACAGAGAGGGTGGGGGGATGTACTTGCAGCGACAGGGGATAAAATCATATGGAGGGCCATGATCGCCATCGCCACGGGGCAGGGCACATCATAATGATGAGGATGATGATGATGATGATGATATTGATGATGATGATGATGATGATGATGACTTACCACGGACGCAAGAAACCCTGGTCCAAAGCAGGGATTTTTCTCCTCCATCAACTAGACCTTAAATGGTGGTCTGGAAGCTAATCATTCTACTGTGACAATAATCCAAGATACCTTACGCAGCACTTACTTACCACACGTTACTGACTCCACGGAAATAATGGAGTTGGCCAAGTAACATGCTGTAAAGAAAAAGCCTTCGTATGTCTACAGATAATCAAACATGCAGAAAAAATGGGTGGCGCCAGACTGGGGCAATGCGCTCTATCAGAGCAGATCAGCAAGAATTTCATCATGATAAATCTGGTGTGACCATAAAAAAAAAAGAAGAAAGGAATCAAGTAAACACATGTTTAAATACAAAACACATTAGCGGACTTCTGCGTTAGATTTTACGTGCACGACTACATGACAACAGCATTAAGATAAAATGGTGCTACGTGTAAGTAGCAGGCTCGCAAAAACTAACCGAATAACAACTTTTTAACCATACAGTCCTTGACTTTTTACCGAACTGGCAACCACTCCCTCAAGGTTTCGCTCCGTTATTGTGCTAAAAGCCCTGAATTTGTCAGATTGAGTCTGATGGTATCTCTTGGGACTAGTCCTAGTTTGTGATTGCCGGCTGTTCTATGTGTCTTTGAATGTCGTTGTTGTTATTGTTTGTGTGTTGTTGTTTTTGATATTGGTGTTGTTGTTGTTTTTGATATTGGTGTTGTTGTTTTCTTGATAGTAGGAGAGGGGTTTGCGTGTATACAGAAAGACAAGACATCCGGACATACATAAAACCAAGCTTAGTTATCCAAATATGAAAGAGACGGAAAGAAACTGAAAGAGAGAGAGGGAGAGAGAGAGGGAGAGAGGGGAGGGAGGGAGGTAGAGAGAGAGGAAAGGAGAGAGAGAGAGAGAGAGAGAGGAGAGAGAGAGAGAGAG
>CM060309.1:61556533-61564033 GCA_030674185.1 Monoplex corrugatus
TATATCATTTGAGAACGATTGTTGCTGTTCATTTTCGTATTCAGCTAAACGCATTGAAAACAAAATACTGTAAAAATGTCAAGTGTATTTGCGGCGAACAATTCACACTGTTTCACTGTCTATTTTACTGCAAAATGCTACGTTCTTTTTTACCAAAAATGTTTACACAAGAAAATTATTCTGAAACTCATTTTAAAGAAGTAACTTCCGATCAATTTTTGTCAGTTAAAATTTCAGAATCGTTGGTTCACAGTCCTGTTAATGCATTACTTTAAGTTTATGAAGTTTGTACTTTAGAGTTAAATTTTCCATACACATTGTTGATGTTAAATGTTAGTGTTAAGTTATTGTTCCATTTTTCTATTTCCCACCTACTTATGTCTATAACTATGTCTCCTCTATGCCCCAACACCAACCAACCCATCTCTCATCTCACATACTTTTTTTTTTTTTTTTTTTTTTTTTTTTTTCGTCTAATATCACTCATAGTGAAAAGACGTTAAATCAAAGAACGAACACACACACCAAAACAACAATCCCTTCGCAACTTAATGAACGCGAACTAGCAAACACAAGAATAAACAAACAAAGACCACCAGATTGCTATTCATTATGTACCCTAGCTCTTGCAACACTGTGGCCTTGTCAGAGATGTTATTGATCAGTTACCTTCCTTCCCCCCCCTTTTTTGGGGGGTGGGGGTGGGGGGTGGTGGTGTCAGTGGAAGGTAGGGATGTTTTCGTGATGCTCTTTCCCTTTTGGGTAATTAAAAATTACCTTAACAAGTCAGTCTTAATTTCTAGATGTTTTTAGGCAGATGTACAAACTCAGTGACGCTTCCGGGGTCCAAGTCAAGAAAACGTTTTTGCTGCTTCTTGCGTTAAATTTATGCAAGGCATTCGTTCGGCTGCACAGGTATAAAACATTAGAGAGGTTGATTTCACAGGTCTCTCCTCTCGAAGGTCAATTGCCATTTTTGCCTATCAGAAGTCTTGGTGGAAAAACTGGGTGGCGCTGCACTGCGACGACACGCTGTCGACGGGGAGAGCAAGGTGAATGTCACACGGTAAGTCCACTGTGACAAAGCCAATGAATATGAATATGAATACTTTTTTTTACAGGAACTGCGTTGACAGTAATTGACGTTGGTTTGATGTTGTTTTGTTTTTATATAGTTCATGTTGAGCGTACACACACAAACACACACACACACATACACATACACACACACATATATATATATATAATATTTATATATATATATATATATATATATATATATATATATTGTGTGTGTGTGTGTGTGTGTTTGTGTGTGTGTGTGTGTGTTGTGTGTGTATGTGTGTGTGTGTGTGTGTGTATGTGTGTGTGTGTGTGTGTTTGTGTGTGTGTGTGTGTGTGTTGTGTGTGTGTGTGTGTGTGTGTGTGTGTGTGTTGTGTGTGTGTGTGTGTGTGTGTGTGTGTGTATGTGTGTGTATACTTGGTGTTCTCGAACAGACGAAACACAAATGGCCGCACACAGAACTTCAGCGCACCCTCCCTCACTCTCAAGAAAGGTCGATATGGAATATCCTGGTATGGGAAAGAAACAAGACCCTGAAAACGGCTTGTAGTTTCCTGTTTCTAACATTTGACGAAGTCACAAAGTGCCTGGAGATGTCTCCATTGGTACACTTAATGCTCTGATTTTGTCATATTGGGTATAATGGTAGCTCTTTAGGTTCGTCTTTTGTTGCTGAATGTCTGATGTCCTGTGGGGATTTGGTAGTTGGTCTTTTTCTTCGGTTGAGTGAGTGGGTGGGTAGGTGGAGAGAGTATGCGTAAGTATGGAGCAGTAACACAGAACCATACAGACAATTATAACGCCTAACTCAGCCATCCTGGCTAGAGAGATAAAGGGAGACAGAGAAAGGGGTGGGGAGTGGGGAGACAGAGGGAGACAGAAAGCTGAGAGATAGGGAGAGGAGGTTAAAGAGGGAAACAGACAGACAGACAAGCAGACAGCAAACAGACAGACAGACAAGCAAACAGACAGACAGACAGAGAAAAAAATGTTAGGATATTTTGATTAAAGCTCTCAGCCCTTTTGAAGGAAACGTTATGATACGTCGCCGAAAACGAAAAAAAAAGTATAGCAGATAAGGTTAAAACGACTAAGAGAGAAAGAGAAGAGAGAAGGAGGAGAGAGAGAGAGAGAGAGAGAGAGAGAGAGAGAGAGAGAGAGAGAGAGAGACAGACAGACAGACAGACAGACAGCTAGCCAGCCAGCCAGCCAGCCAGCCAGCCAGCTAAACGGACAGACAGACAGACAGACAGACAAAGACAAGAGGGTACCTAATATCTTGTTTGTTTGTCTATCTGTTTGTTTATTTGTTTGTTTGTTTGTTCTCTCATATTTTCTACGCCACAATAAGGAACAACATCTGGGACAATTTTGCACAAAGAAGATTCCGAGATTTTTTAGCCAATTTCTTTCTTTACTTTAATTTCCATTTCCTCCTCCTCTCTCTTCTCCGCCCTCTTCTTCTATTTCTTGTTCTTCTTGTTCTTCTTGTTCTTCTTGCTTCTTGTTCTTCTTGTTCTTGTTCTTCTTGTTCTTGTTTTCTTGTTCTTGTTCTTGTTCTTTTGTTCTTGTTCTTGTTCTTGTTCTTCTACTTCTTCTTCTCGTTTGCAATCACACTTGAAGTTCAGTATCGAGGATAAAGTAGGTCGTCTTCTTTAGTACGTCCAAAGGCAAGCACAACTTCTCTAGCGCATCCAAAGGCAAAGTCAGCTTCTCCCAGCACGCTCAGGGATGTCGGCTAGATCGCCTCCCTCGGCGGCCGGTAGCTCTCTCAGTCCTGAAGGACGTGTACTGCTGTCTGGTCAGCTTGTCTACAGAGGATGCTTTAAGATACAGTACAATGACATGCTTACAGGATCTTGAACGCGCGTACCCCCGTACGGGCTTCAGTTTGACCGGAAGATCGAACTGAACGTCTAGTCCTTCGGAAGGGGACGAAAAACTAGTCGGACCCGTGTGCATTCTGGCTACGCACGCTAAAGATCCCACGGCAGTTGAAAATCGTGTAGAGCAGGGCATTGCCCGGCTGCCTTGGTATAAAACATTGGAGAGATGGGTTGATTTCCCAGGTCCCACCCCTTGAAGACCAATTAGCCTTCCTTGGTCTTGGTTAATCCGAGTATTTGATATTCTGCACGGGTATGAACACGAAGGGATTTAGACACTAGCACGTCTTCACCACGTTGCCCTGAGAAATTCAAAAACATCCTCCACCCTTTACCACATATTGAAGAGATTCGGACAGATCAGACCCAAAGGTTTCTCCCATTGAAAGTCAAGACTTTCACTAGTCTAACTACTCTGCTCGGGAAACCACGACCCATAGAGAAATGATACAGTGCAATCACGTCCCTGGTGCTACAGAAATTCAACCCACTCGCTCGCGCTTCGGAGAACTGATGTAGTTTATTTCTGAGCTCGATCCAGGATCCCAGATACTATTAAGACGTCTCCAGACACAGACTGATCACATCACGGTACCGGCAAATTGGAATCAGCAGTGTTGTGGGTCTTGATTGTTCCACACTCCTCAATCACATCCCATAGCTTTTTTTTCCACGGGGAGATTGTTATATGATGTATGGGTCTTAGTTGTTGTACTACGCTTTCCAATAACATCCATTGGCTATCTTGAAGGAGAAGTCGTGTATATGCGTATGTATATGTATACATAAACACCACACACACACACACACATACACACACACACACACACACACACACACACACACACACACACACACACACGTATATATATATATATATATATATACATATATATATACATGCATATATGATATATATACATATAAAAATACACATATTGTATATATATATATATACATATCTGTGTGTGTGTGTGTGTGTGTGTGTGTGTGTGTGTGTGTGTGTGTGTGTGTGTGTGTGTGTGTGTGTGTCTGTCTGTTTTTCTGTCTGTCTGTCTTTGTGTTTTGTTCGTATGTTTTGTCAGTTGGTGGGTTATGAGGCGCTGGTGCAGCGCGTTCATTCTAGACAGCTTTTATTTTTATTGAGACATTGCAGAGGTAATGATACTTTCTCTACAGTACGATCCAAACTGTTTCGAAGAAGATTGACACAAGGACAGATATAGAATCCAAAGCAAAACAAAATTTAAGACCTCGCCAGTGCGTAGGGTTTCTGCGCAGATTTCTTGTTTATATCATGATCATTCCGGATCTTATCCATCACATGCCATCTGTGGTATCAGTGCACATTATGGAATTTGTTCCGAAGGCAGAGAAGCCATCTTGAGAAACTGAAACCGAAACTGAAACGTATGCATGTGTGTGTATATACGTATACATATACATATACATAATATACATATACATACATATACATATACATATACTCAGTCCATTATTCATTCTCTGAGTTCCTCAAACAACAAACAGATCAGGCCTATGATATCCCATTAGCAGTTTACTACTGATCAAGTGTGAACGTGGCAAAGTGGTTAACGCAACAGACTGCTGACTAGAATATCGGGGGTTGAAATTCAAAATCAGTAAAGATAAGATAAGATAAGATAAGATAAGATAAGATAAGATAAGATAGATGAGATGAGATGAGATGAGATGAGATGAGATGAGATAAGATGAACGACGAGACGAGACGAGACGAGACGAGACGAGACGAGAGAGATGAGATGAGATGAGATGAGATGATGAGAATGGACGGGACGGGACGAAATCAGATCAGATCAGATTAGATTATAATATCGGGGGTTGAAATTCCCAATAAGATAGGATAAGATAAGATAAGATAATAGATAAGACGAGACGAGACGAGATAAGACGAGACGAGACGAGACGAGATGACATGAGATGATATGAGATGATATGAGACGGGACGGGACGGGACGAGATCAGATCAGATCAGATTAGATCATATCATATCAGATCAGATCAGATCAGATAAGACGAGGTGAGGTGAGGTGAGATGAGATGAGATGAGATGAGATGAGATGAGATGAGATGAATGAGATCTGTCGGATTTTTTTGCAACGACCGTCTCGTACCCCGAGTTGAACATGTTATGGATTTGTCGGAAATACTGGACATACACAGTCGAATTTGACTCACTTTACAGAATGCACAATTAAGGGTTTTACTGAAATTCCCTCAGGGACACCTCTCCGGTGTCCGTATCTCTCGGGCCTGGTTGACACCAGGATATAATTATTATACAAGTAAAGTATAGCCTTGTCACTCGGTATGAGTTCCAAACGGAATTCCATGACATCGTCACTATCATCCTAATTCTCATCATGTGAAAGTATTGTGAAAAATTGCCCCCAGATTTTCTGGCTTTTCTTGCACTACTGTCACAGTGATCTCAATTATGGTAAGCTTAGAGGTAAGGGGAAGCACCGAAATGAGCGGCGTCAGGAGTAGCGTCACAAGAGCTGTGCAAGAAGATGAAGGCAGCAGCAAAAAAAAAAAAAAAAAAAAAAAAAAAATTACCAGAGCTAAGGAGTCAGTGGTATCCATTCATTAAGACCAGACAATACTATAAATCAGATTTGCTGCCACAGACTATCGTCCTTGTGCTGTGCGGAAGCGTCTGACAAAGTGGAAAGTCCAGTAAAGGAGACGTCTGTGGTCCTAAGGTTCAAGAAGCAATCCAATTACCTTGCAGACACTGTTTAAGACAGTCAACTGGAGTGTGGGACGTGTCTGATGTCGCTGCCTCCTTGTTGCCAGCATCGTGATTCCGCTATCAAGCCCTTCGATTCCTTTCTGAATCAGTGTATGTGTTGCCTTTTGGTTGCTCTTTCAGTCTATGTGTGGGTGTTTGTGTTTGTGTTTGTGTTTGTGTTTGTGTGTGGGTTTGTGTTTGTGTGTGTGTGTGTGTGTGTGTGTGTGTGTGTGTGTGTGTGTGTGTGTGTGTGTGTGTGTGTGTGTGTGAGCGTGTGTGTGAGCGTGTGTGTGTCCGTGTGTGCTTGTGTGCGTGTGTGTGTTTTGTGTGATTGTGTGCATGTTTGTGTGCTTGCGTGGGCGAGCATACGTATGTTTTATGTGTGTGAGTGTGGGTATGTTTGTGTGTGTGTGTGTATGTGTGTGTGCGTGTATGTGTTTGTCAGTGTGCGTGTTATGTGTGTATATGTGAGTTTGTGCTTGTGTCTGTGAGTGCGTGCATGTAAGCGTGCGTGTGTGTACGTGTTGTGTGTGAGGATTTGCATATGCAAATGTGTGTGTTTATGTGTATGTGTGTACCTGAGTATAGGTGTTTGTGCGTTGGTGTGAGTGTGTGTTTGTGTGTTTGTGTGTGTGTGTGTGCTTTTGTGTTTGCATATTTGGGAGCGTGCATGTGTATGTACGCTTGCATTTTGCGTATTCAGTGAAAACATGCTTAAATTCAGTCGGTCAATGTACAAATGTACAAGCCTCTTATATGACCCCTTAACAATTATACCATATTCTCAAACTTTAATGAAAACCTAATAAAGCAAAAAAAAAAAAGAAAAGAAAAAAAAATACAAAACAGAAAAAGAAACAAAAAGATAAAAATTCCTGAAAAATACACAAAAGCCGTTAAACTCATTTTGAACCAGCTTCGAAAAATAATAATTTTTTTTTTTAGATTTTGCTTAACCATCAAAATTCAATATGCTGTCACACATACAATTGAGTCCTCAAGCGTTCACATCCATTGTATTAAACAGATAGACGGTATCATCACCCAATTCAGGATTCCCTCTCCTCCTTCGTGGCCCGTTATCTTTAGTGGTTAAAGTGCCATGCTTGATGACTCAGCGAACGTGGATTCGACTCTCAGGAGGGGTAAAAATATTCCTAAGAAATGGATAGTTGTGATCTGATCCAGACCTTTAATTAATTAGTTTTTTTTTTAATCTGTTCTTTTTTTTTTGCAGATAAGACACACAGATACGCATGTCATTTAGATGTAACCAAGATTGTTCCAATGATAGACCGATACATCACTACATATAGAATAAGATACGAGAACAATGTAGGCTAGGTAAAACATAGGCCAGGTAGGACCTCAGGACCTGGCAGCTTATGGGTTTATGTGCAGGTTTAAGGGCTCTGTGCCGTGATCACCATCACTAGACACCTGTGACGTCAGTTCATATGGAACTCATTCCGGACTCGGAGACTTATCTTGAGAAACTGAAACTGAAAAAAAGTGAAACTGAAACTCACTCTCAAACTGGGAAAGAGAGAGAGAGGAGGGAGGGAGAGAGAGAGAGAGAGAGAGAGAGAGAGAGAGAGAGAGAGAGAGAGAGAGAAGAGAGAGAGAGAGAGAGAGAGAGAGAGAGAGAGATAAAGATATTAAAACGTGGGGGTACCTCTAAATTATTCTGAAATGCTGCTTTTGTGTTTTCTTGTCTCTGCACCTCAATAAAATCAAGGCTCCACAAGTTACAAGTTTTTTTTTTTTTTATTATT
>CM060309.1:61569033-61571533 GCA_030674185.1 Monoplex corrugatus
CAATCCTAGAGCCAAGAAATGCATTGCTCCATAGACAATCCTGCGAGCCAAGAAATGCATTGCTCCATAGACAATCCTTAGAGCCAAGAAATGCATTTCTCCATAGACAATCCTTAGAGCCAAGAAATAGCATTGCTCCATAGACAATCCTGCGAGCCAAGAAATGCATTGCTCCATAGACAATCCTTAGAGCCAAGAAATGCATTGCTCCATAGACAATCCTGCGAGCCAAGAAATGCATTGCTCCTAGACAATCCTGCGAGCCAAGAAATGCATTGCTCCTAGACAATCCTGCGAGCCAAGAAATGCATTGCTCCATAGACAATCCTTAGAGCCAAGAAATGCATTGCTCCATAGACAATCCTGCGAGCCAAGAAATGCATTGCTCCATAGACAATCCTTAGAGCCAAGAAATGCATTGCTCCATAGACAATCCTTAGAGCCAAGAAATGCATTGCTCCATAGACAATCCTGCGAGCCAAGAGATGCATTGCTCCTAGACAATCCTTAGAGCCAAGAAATGCATTGCTCCATAGACAATCCTTAGAGCCAAGAAATGCATTGCTCCAACTAGCAAAATGCTGCTCCTGCGAGCCAAAAGAAATGCATTGCTCCATGAACTTAGCGATCCTATTGAGATAAACATGAAATGCATTGCTCCACTGTCAATCCTTAGGGCCAAGAAATGCATTGCTCCATTGACGATCCTTAGAAACATGAAATGCATTGCTCCATTGGCAATCCTTAGAACCAGGAAATGCATTGTTCCATTGACAATTCTTAGAATCAAGAAATAAATTGTTCCGTAGACAATCCTTAGAGCCGAAAACATGCATTGCTCCATTGACAATCCTTAGAGCCATGAAAAGCATTTCTCCATAGACAATCCGTAGAGTCAAGAAATGCATTGCTCCATGTACAATCTTTACAACCAAGAATTGAATTGCTTCGTAGACCATGTAGTATTCGCTTTTGTTTTTGTAATTATTTTCTGTTCCACTTTACTGGACTAAGAGTCTGGAACATTTTTTAGTAAAAAATGACGATTCATGACTATCGGAATGGGTATCTCTATCGTTAGAGAGTTCCATTCTGGAATAAAACTATATGACAGGCTTTAATCTACGTATCCTTTCATAATAGTATATCCTGGCGTCAACCAGGCCTGAAAGATACAGACATCTATGACTTTTTTTTGTCAGGTAATTTGAGCAGGACTCTCAAAGTGGATGAGACAACTATGTAGTCCCAGTCTTCCCAACGAGCCCACAATACGCTCAAAATTTCGTACAAGCGGACTGGGGTTGATATAATTCACAAAGATTTTGACAGAATTGATGGGGGTTTGAACGCAAGTCTTCCAGTCGTTAGTCCGTGGAACGTACCACTCCACGACGGCGATTGGTACTCATGTATTATTCATCGGAACTAGCAAACATTTTCAAAAAACGTGTATTTTTTGTATCTATAAAAAAGTGTTTTCAGATGCAAAGATGATGACAGTGCACATTTTAAAAAGTATGCTATGAAATGCGAGAGGATGCCTCCAAATTGCATGTAAATGCTGTTTTCGTGTTTGTTGTCTATGTATTTCCAACTGCACCGAGACAACCTCAAATATTAAAGGTTTAGAATTAAAGTCTTTTGTATGAAAAACATCATTTTCGTATTTCAAGTGAATGTTAACAAAATTCGATTTTATTTATTCGCTTTACAACTGATGCTTTTTTATTATCATCATTTGCCTTTCTCCCGAATATATTACTCACAATATATTCCGTCTAATTTTTTCATACATTTCTCAAACAAAAACAGAACTTTAAGAAGTTAACTACGTCCGACATCTTTCGAGCATCGTCTGTATTTATTTTTCATTTATCGTTGCTTGTTTTTCCTATTTACAAATTGTGTATCACGTTTTGATAATATGCATTCGTACATAAATCAATAAGTTCGTTTCCTTTAACGTTTTTGGCTTCCAACAATTTTTGTGGCTTTTCAGTTCTTCTGCCTATCTTATCAGATCACTTGCGGGATCATGCAAACAGCAAGGATAGCCAGTCGTCAAAACGAGTGTCTAAAATATCTAAAGCAGTTTAACATCCAGACACTGCAAAAACTTTAGTCGTTACACTAGTCATAAACAGAAAGTTTGCGGCCGGTTAAAACATATTGACGTGGTGTGTGTGTGTGTGTGTGTGTGTGTGTGTGTGTGTGGTGTGTGTGTGTGTGTGTGTGTGTGTGTGTGTGTATGTGTGTGTGTGTGTGTGTGTGTATGTGTGTGTGTGCATGTGTGTGTGTGCGTGTGTGTGCATGTGTGTGTGTGTGCGTGTGTGTATACATGTGTGTTTGTGTGTATGTGTGTTTGTGTCTGTGTCTGTGTTTATGTCTGTGTGTCTGTGTGCATATGTGTACGTGTCCGAGAGAAAGAAAGAGATAGATAGATAGATAGATAGATAGATAGATAGATAGATAAAGAGAGAGAGAGAGAAACAGACAG
>CM060309.1:61579033-61586533 GCA_030674185.1 Monoplex corrugatus
TCCTCGTCCCTAGCCACTCTGTTTACGTACTCATTTTCTTTCCTATGTATGTCTATTTGTCTGTCTGTCTGTCTGTTTGTTTGTCTGTTTGTCTGTCTGAGTTTCCGTGTTTTTGTTTTCGATTCTTTTTTCAGACTTATGAACCTTATCACTCAAAGATGGTAACGTTACGTGCCATTTAATCTATTTTACAGCTGTTCTTTGCTACTCTATTCACGATAATCCAGGTCATTACAGCAGGATGCCTTTCTGCTGTCGCCATTTTTAATATATATTCATACACATGTACACACATATTATATACTCACATACACCAACATCAGCTAATGTATATTATGCAAATGCATGATAGTCATAAATATGTTACGTATTCTGGAGTAGAAAATCTTGCATAAACAAAAATTTGTTACTTTTTAAAAAATTTATGTGACGGTTATGTTTAGCAGATTTTTTTCAACTAGATCTACTTTTTTACAGACAACCCATTCATTATGAAATGATTTATGTTAAATGTTATGTACTTTTCTATGTACGTTTTCAGTTTTTCTAATGAACATTTTCTGTCCTTCTCAACTGTTTGATAGTCGATGTGATTAATTAACCATCTGTTAATGAAGCTTCAACATTTCCAACATACTGTACTATCGTTTTGAAATGCTGCACTTTAATTCAATTAGTGTACTATTTCTCATTAGATTGTGAGATTATTTGCCATGGATCTGTTTAGTTTAATTTTCACTCATTGTTTTAAATAAAGCTTTCATAACTGCATATATCAGTTTTGTTTTTAACTTTACATTTGTTTTTATTTTTTCATGGTGTTTCACTGTTAGGATTTTTCTCGGATGCGTGTATACACGCTGTTTTAGCTCACACTGTGCACGTGGTATGTTACCGCACAGTAGTCTGCATACTTCCACTTTTGTGGGTGTGTTTGCTGGGTGTTCCGTAGAAAACACGAAAGCGTCCAGAATATAACCCCCCCCAAAAAAAACAACAAAAAACAAACAACAACAACAACAACAACAACAACAAAACAACACACAAAACAAAACAAAAACAAACACCAAAAAACCCAGAAAAAGAGTACGAGTATCTCGATTAAGGGAAAACATAAATAAACAACCAGCCATATGCGTAAGTAAAAGCTAGCATTATATTTAGGTGCACGTGGAAGTTGTAGTCCAAAACGTGAAAAAAAAATCAATGCATCGACCCCCTCCCAAAATTTCTATGAATTTCAGTCACCGTGGTGTAGTGGTTAGCGCACCTGACCACCTACTGGACAGTTGTGGGTTTGAATCCCCATCAGTCCTTTCAAAAAATCAGTGTGGGATTTTTTATGGCTCCAACCAGCTCCTGCTCAGAGTTTAGCGTGCTATGGGCTCATTGGAAAGACTGGGATCACACAGTCGAGTCTTATCGACAGTACGGACGCGTCATAGAGGATGTTGCTCAAATCATCGGATCAACACAGTAAGTGTCTGTGTCTTTTGGGCCCACTTGACGTCAGGATGTATTATGATAATAAACGTAGAGTACTGCCCTGACACGCAGACTCAATGTTAGATGGAACTCCATATCATCCTCATTGTCGTCATCATCATTGCATTATGAAAAACTGTGCCAGCTTCTGTGGCCATTAAGGTGGCGTAGAAAATGGGACAAATGAAAAAGTGAGCACATAGAAAATCTTCCTAAAGCACAAAGGAAATCTCCCTATAGCACAAAGGACATCTCCCCACAGCACAAAGGAAATATCCGTATAGCACAAAGGAAATATCCCCAAAGCACAAAGGAAATCTCCCTAAAGCACAAAGTAAATCGCCCTATCGCACAAGGGAAATCTCCCTATAGCACAAAGGAAATCTTCCTAAAGCACGAAGGAAATCTCCCTAAAGCAAAAGAGGAAATCTCCCTAAAGCACAAATGAAATCTGTCTATAGCACTAAGCCCTTAATCTCCCTAAAGAATCAAGGACATTTTCCTGAAGCGCTAGGGAAATCTCCCTAAAGCACAGAAGAAATTTCCCTAAAGCACAAAAGAAATCTCCCTAAAGCACAAAGGAAATCTTCCTAAGTACGAAGAACCTAAAACAGATTCTACAAAAGATTTGACATTGTGGCGGTCGAAAGTGTACACGTTTGAAAGGTAGCAGCTGAAACCACATATACTGGGCCTCTTTGCTGAAACTCAAGTCACATTTACTACTGCAGCTTACAAATTTACGTTGTCTGTTTATGGAGGAGGTGGGGGAAATCATTTCCTCTTGAACTGTGACTCAATGTAAACTATGAGGTCGTGTTTGTTACGGTCCTCCAGAACGATTCGACAGATGCGGTAGTCAAGTGAATAAGTGTCGAACTTTCAATCGAAAAGCCGGGGGTTTGGTTCTGCCTAGGTACCATCCAGCTGGTGGATAAAGGGTGGAGAATTCTGCCATAACCTCCACCTGGTGGATAAAGAGTGGAGAGTTCTGCCATACCTTCCACCTGGTGGGTGAAGGGTGGAGAGTTCTGCCATACCTTCCATCTGGTGGATAAATAGTGGAGAGTTCTGCCATACCTTCCACCTGGTGGGTAAAGGGTGGAGAGTTTTGCTATAACCTCCACCTGGTGGGTAAAGGGTGGAGAGTTCTGCCATACCTTCCACCTGGTGGATAAAGTGTGGAGAGTTCTGCCATACCTTCCATCTGGTGGATAAAGGGTGGAGAGTTCTGCCATACCTTCCTCCTGGTGGATAAAGGATGGAGACGTCTGTCATACCTTCCATCTGGTAGGTAAAGGGTGGATAGTTCTGCCATACCCTCCACCTGGTGAATAAAGGGTGGAGAGTTCTGCCATACCCTCTGCCTGGTGGACAAAGGGTGGATAGCTCTGCCATACCTTCCACTTGGTGGGTGAAGGGTGGATAGTTCTGCCATACCTACCATCTGGTGGATAAAGGGGGGAGAGTTCTGCCATACCTTCCATCTGGTGGGTAAAGAGTGGAGACTTCTGCCATACCTTCCACCTGGTGGGTAAAGGGATGGAGAGTTATACCAATCTTCCAGGACAGTAATGTGTGCAGACCTGCCAGCACCTACATCGTTTGTGTGTGTTTTCCAATGCACAGCATCATAATGCACGTTACAGATCCTGTGAGTCATGTTAGACAAAACGAAAGAAAGAAATTCTGAGAAATTTAGAGAAAGAGAAAACAGAGAAAAGAAAAATGAGAAGGAATAAAACAAAAGAAAAAATAAAGAAAGCAACAGAGCAAAGGAAAGAAAGAAAGAAAGAGAAAGATGAAAAAAGAAAACAGATATGAAAAAAGAAAGAACGACAGTAAGAAGGAAGGAAGAAAAGAAAGAAAAACAGAAAAAAGAAAGAATGAATGAATGAATGAAGGAAAGAAGGAAGGAAAGGAAGGAAGGAATCAAAGACAGACAGACAGAAAGAAAGAAAGAAAGAAAGACAGGCAGAGAGAAACAAAGAAAGAAAGAAAGACAGATAGATAAATACAAAGCAGATACATCAGACTATTGCAGTCGTCAATTTGTCACTATATCTATTTTTTTTCAGTGTTTTGCAAACTCTATCAAGCGGGTGATAGAAGAATGAGTGGGTGGAGAGCGGAAGGGGAAAAATAGAGGAAAGGGGAAGGGGGATAAGTGGCAATCAGGCAAAAAGGTAAAGTTAGAGCTCTGAAACACGTCAGTGCCTGATTGGATCTTCGTCTTTTTCCATGGAGTTACGTTCCCGCTAATGGCAGATTTGCCACACTGATCAGGGAACTATACAAAAAAAGAAAGGAAAAAAAAAAAAAAGAAAAAAAAAAACGTTAAAAAATCAAGAATTGAATCTCTGGCCGTGTCTCTGTCTCCTCTGTTTATCTCTATCTCTGTCTGAACGCGGGCTGATTGTTTATTTGTGATGAAGTCCTGGACTCCAGATATGGTATTTCGAGTTCAAACCCAGCCCACAGCATAAAACACTGGCTTGTGTTTGCCGGTCACCTTACTGTTTCAGTCGGTCATTTTGGTACGTGTTAGTTCAGTGTTTCATACATTCCCCAACCCCCTCTTGCCCATTCCTAAGACTTTACTAGTGCAGAGGGTTTTGTGCAGAGGAGTCTGCTATATAATTGCTGATAGATCTGGATTAACCACATATAAAATAACCCAAGTGCGATAAATCCCTGTTGATCCAGAGAATCCGACAATAGTATCTATCTCACAGTGTAACCAAATTGTTTTAAGGCTTCTTTGATCACCATTCTTATAGCTAGTCCTTATATACTCTGAGAGTGGTAGGACTATAAACTCAACAAAACAGAACGTAATCCTGCTTGAACAAACAAACTCCAAACTCTCTCTCTCTTTTCCTTTCTCTCTCCCTCTCTCTTACCTCTCTCTCTCTCTCTCTCTCTCTCTCTCTCTCTCTCTCTCTGCCTCTCTTTCCCTCTTCTCCCTCTGTCTCTTCCTCTCTCTCTTTCTGCCTGTCTCTGTCTGTCTGTCTGTCTGTTTGTCTGCCTGCCTCTCTCTCTCTCTCTGTCTCCCTCTCTCTCCATCTCGTTCCCTCTCTCTCTGCACCCCTCTCTTTTTCTCTCTGCCCTATCTCTCTCTCTCTCTTTCTCACTATCTCTCTCTGTCTTTCTGTCTTTCTATCTGTGTCTCTATGTCTCTTTGTCTCTCTGTCTCTGTCTGTCTGTCTGTCTGTCTGTCTCTCTCTCTCTTTTCTGTCTGTCCCCTTCTCTCTCTGTGCTACTTCTTCTTCTTCTTCTTTTTCTTCTTCTTCTTCTTCTTCTCCTTCTTCTTCTTCTCCGTCTCTGCCCATATGCGTGTACCTCTAGTATCTCTCCCGTGGAGGAGAGCCTGAGAAGAACGGTAGTTATACATATTCCTTGTCAAGATGAGAGTGTGCAAAGACGGAGGTGACGGGGTGGACTGGGGTGGGGTGGGTGAAAAAAGGCAGATATTAGAACGTCCACTGAGGCGTAGTGGTGACCGAAGCCGCCAAAGGTGTGCGTGTTGGAGTAGGATGGAAGCTGACCCACTCGATAAGGAAACCATTGGTCCGTCTCTCCCCCTGAGCACTGTCCTCCATCATTTTGTTCACAAAGGCATGATCGCTGCAAGGAAGTTCGTTTAATTCTTTGAGAGGCGAACGAACAGGCTTTAAATAAAGCGAAGCGCGGGTATTTTATGTACGTCCAGAGTGGGATGAGAGGGTCAGAAAGTGGGAGTGTGTGTGCATGTGTGTGTTTGTATGTATGTGTGTATGTGTGTGTGTGTGTGTGTGTGTGTATGTGTGTGTGTCTGTGTGTGTGTCTGTGGTTGTCTGTGTGTGTGTGCGTGTGTGTGTTTGTGTGTGTGTGTATGTATGTGTGTGTGTGTGTGTGTGTGTGTGTGTGTGTGTGTGGTGGTCTTTGATTTAATGTCTATTCACAAAAGTGATTTTAGACAATAACAAAAAAAGTGAACGGGGGGATAGAGGAGGAATGAAGAGGATATTTGAAAATAGTCAATTCTGATCTTGTGTGTGTGTGTGTGTATATGCGTGTGTGTGTATGTGTGTGTGTGTATGTGTTTGTGTGTGTGTGTGTGTATGTATGTGTGTGTGTATGTGTGTGTGTGTGTGTGTGTTGTGTGTGCGCTCGCGCGTCGCGAGCGCGCGTGTGTGTCGTGGAGGGAGAAGACGAGGGTGTAGGAGAGGTGATCAAGTTGCAATTAGAAACACTCTTCTCCACTTCAGTCTTGGGGAAACTGAAAGATTCTTGGCATCGCCGAACAATTCCAAATGATTGTGGAAGGAAGGACAGAAACGGAGGAGAAGACAGAAACAGAAAAAAGAGAGCGATGGCCTGACGACATCGCTGGGGAAGGACAGAGAAACCATTAGCGGAAAGATTTGGATTTGACACACAAACCACAGAACTTGAAGAATCTGGTGAATAGTTCTTCAGTGTGGCGCCCTAATGGCTCTTAATTAATGAAGTTAAGCCCTAATCTCCATTAACCTTTTAACTCCCACACCTTGTCCACCAGCATCCTGCATCGTCGGCCATGACAGCAAAGCAAAAACTAAACCCTTTGATTCCCTTATCATATCCACAGAGCTTCTCGCAGGACGCTGGTGGATAGGATGAAGGAATCAAAGGGTTAATGTCTTTGCGGTTGTTGGAAGAGGTGCGGGAGTCAAAGGGTTAATGAAATTAAGGGAGAAGAAAATGGAAGACAGAAAGATAGCAAGACATAAGACAGAAAAACAGAAACACAGAAAGACAGAAAGAAAGAGAAAGCAAAAAAAAAACAAAAAAGAAGTTAAAAAAAAATAAAACGAGAAAAAACAAGAAGAAGAAGAAAGAAAGAAGAAGAAGAAGGAGAAAAAGAAAAAAGGAAGAAAGAAAGAAAGAAAGAAAGAAAACGAAGAAGCAGAAGAAGAAGAAGAGGAGGAGGAGGAGAAGAAAGAAAGAAAGAAAGAAATAAAGAAAGAAAAAAAAGAAAGAAAGAAAACGCAGAAGAACAAAAAGAAGAAGAAGAAGGAGGAGGAGGACGAGGAGGGGGCGGAAGAGCCATTCTCTCAGCTGACGGTCGACGACAGTCGCTATTTAAGCATTGATGTAGTGAATGTAAACCATTCTCCAATCAGCCGAGAGCCGCCAGTTTCGCTTTTTCTTTATTTTATTTTATGTCATTTCGTTTTATTTTAATCTTTTTGTTACTGATATAATGTAGCCATTATTCGAACCTGGCGATCCACCGAAAACCTTTCTTTTATTACGGATTGATGTAGTGTGGCCATTCTCTCAGTTATTTAACTGCCATCTAGCTTCAGGGCATATGTGGGTAAGCCATGCTTCATTTCCTTTACCTCCCCCTTAGTTTGCCGATAGTCATCCGCCCACTGATGAAACGGATTTCCGCCATATGATGTCCTTCTCTGTCTTTGCATCTCTCTCTCTATGTCTCTGTCTCTCTCTCTCTCTTTCTCTGCCTCTCACTCTCTTTCTCTCTCTTTCTCTCTCTCTCTCTCTTTCTCTCTGTCTCTGTCCCTCTCTCTCTGTGTGTCTCTGTTCTTATCTCTCTCTTTCCCTTATGCCATTCTCTCTTCTCTCTCTCTTATGTCACTCGCTCTTCTCTCTCTCTCTCTCTTTGTCTCTTTCTCTCTCTGTCTGTCTCTGTCTCTGTCGTTCTCTCTCTCTGTCTCTGTCTCTCAGTATCTCTGTGTCTGTCTCTGTCTCTCTTTCTCTCTTTGTCTCTCTCTTGTCCGTTTCTCTTTGTCTCAGTCTTTGTCTCTGTCTCTGTTAGTCTCTGTCTCTATGTCTTTTGTCTGTCTGTCTGTCTGTCTCTCTCTCTCTCTCTCTCTCTCTCTCTCTGTCTGCCTCCCTCTCTCTCTCTTCTGTCCCTCTTTGTATTTCGAAAACAGAAAATAATCATCGAAAGAAAAAAAAAACAGTTTTCGACAATAACAAGAGAAAACAAGTGTTGTAAACTTAACATACAGAAAGCTGCTTACG
>CM060309.1:61591533-61596533 GCA_030674185.1 Monoplex corrugatus
CTTGGTTCTGGTTTGTTTCTGTGGAGCTTGTAGTGTTAACTGTGTTTTCTTTTAATTCGCTTGTGTGTGAGTGTGTGTGTGGTGTGTTGTGTGTGTGTGTGTGTGTGTGTGTGTGTTGTGTGTGTGTGTGTGTGTGTTTGTGTGTGTGTTGTGTTGTATTTGTGTGTGCGTGCGTGTGTGTGTGTGTTGTGTGTGTTGCGTGTGTGTGTGTGTGAGATTGCTGTTTGTGTATGCGTGCATGTTGTATATGGGTGTGTGTATGTATGTGTATGTGTGTGTATGCGTATGTGTGTGTGATTATGCAGTGTGCATGTGTGTGTGTGTGTGTGTGTTGTGTGTGTGTGTGTGTGTGTGTGTGTGTGTGTGTGTGTGTGTGTGTGGATTGTGCGGATGTATACATACGCGTGGGCTTTTGTTTGTGTATGTGTGTGTGTGTGTGTTGTGTGTGTGGTGTGTGTGTGTGTGTGTGTGTGTTGTGTGTGTGTGTGTGTGTGTGTGTGTGGTGTGTGTGTGGTGTGTGTGTGTGTGTTGTGGTGTGTGTGTGTGTGTGTGTGTGCGTGTGTGTGTGTTGTGTGTAGTGTGTGTGATTGTGTGTGTGTATGTATGAGTGTGTGTGATTGTGTGTGTATGTCTGTGTGTGCGTGAATATGGTTATGCGTATGTGTGTCTGTGTGTGTGCGTACGTGTGTATATATGTGTGATGTGTGTGTATGTATGTGTGTGTGTGCGCGTATGTGTGTGTACGTGTGTGTATGCGTGTGTGATGTGAGTGTGTGCATGTGTATGTATGTGTGCGTGTATGTGTGTATGTGTGTGTGTGTGTGTTGTGTGTGTGTGTGTGATTGTGCGGATGTACATGTGTGTGTGTGTGTGCGCGCATGCGTGCATGTGTGTGTTGTGTTGTGTGTGTGTGTATGTGTTGATGTGTGTGGTGTGTGTGTGTGTGTGTGTGTGTGTGTTGTGTGTGTGTGTGTGTATGAATGTGTGTGTTGTGGTGTGTACGTGTGTGTATGTATGTTGTGGTGTGTGTGTGTGTGTACGTGTGTGTATGGTTGTGCGTATGTGTGTGTATGTGTGCATGCGTGTGTGTGTATGTGTAAGTGTATGTATGTGTATGTATGTCTGTGTGTGTGCGTGTATGTGTGTGTGTGTATGTGTGTGTGATTGTGCGGGTGTGCATTTGGGTGTATGTGTGCGTGTATGTGTGTATGTATGTGCGTGTGTGTGTGATTGTGCGGATGTGCATGTGTGTGTCTGTGTGTGCGCACCAACGCATGCTCGCCACCTGGCGTGCGCGTTTGTATGTGTGTATGTGCGTGTTTGCATGTGTGTGCGTGTGTGTATGTGTGTGATTGTGTGTGTATGTGTGTGTATGTATATGTATGTATATGTGGTGTGTGTGTGTGTGTGTGCGTGTGTGTGGGTGTATGTGTGCGTGTCGTGTGTTGTGTGTGTGTGTGTGTGTGTGTGTGTGTGTGTGTGTGTTGTGTGGTGTGTGTGCGTGTGCATGTGTGCACGAGCGGGCACGTGATCACAAGAGTTTCCTTGTTTAATTCGGGTTGTTGTAACCAAGGGGATGCACGCTTTGCTATTATTCATTGCATTTCTGTCTTGTGAATATTTATTTTTTTTGAACTACAGAGGCAGATATTTTTTTTCTACAGACTTTTGCCAGAGGTGAACTTTGTTGCTACGTGTACATTTATTTACGCTAAGTGTCTGCTCCACGCAGGACATCAGTTTCACATCATGGGCCGCAACTGTCTCCCGCACAGGGACCTACAGGACCATCCCATGTTATCCTGTTTTTCGTATTTCCCTTCCCTTTTGTTTTTGTTTTTGACCAAACACTGTGTCTCTTGTTTACATTATTCATTTTCCCCACTTCTGAATTATGTATTATATAGGGAACGTTAACCTTTGTGAAAGAAAACAGAAAAAAAGAACAAAACGGTGTTAAGCTGCGCACTTGTTGGTGCAAAACTCCTTTGACTCTACATAAACAAATCATTGCCCAGCACGGAAACTTGGTCAATAAAAACGATTTTTGAGGCCGAGAAGAAGTTCATGGATGGAGAAATATTCCAACTAAATTTTTTCATTTTATCATCATGTGCCCTGCTGCATGGCCCTGGCGATTATGGCGCTTCATGCGAATCTGTCCCTTGTCGCTACAAGTACTTCTCCCACCCTCTCTGTCTTCATCCACCGTGCTAGTCCGTCCGGTATTTTCTTCCTGGATCTACCTGGTGCTATTTTTCTCTCTCTAGATTTCCTAGATGTGACTAGGTGCTCAAATTTACAATTTCAATCAGTTCAGCAGAGAGAAAATAGAATAAATAAGAACACATGTCAACTCCAACTCTGATCATTTAGTTTCTGTCCCTTTTGCAGACATCCAGTTACAGACATCCCATTTCAACTGGCAAGTCTTGATCAAGAGGCAAAAGATCCTTCGAATGAAGAGAAAAGAAAAGAAAGAAAAGAAGAGAAAGAAATACAAAAAGAGAGAGAGACAACAAATCTTAGTTTTGAACCCATCTTTGCCACTCTCTGGCTCATATTTTTGGCTGTAGTGAAGGAATTTCTCCAATTGTAACTGAAAGTATTATTTTTTCTTTAAAGACAGACGTCTTGCAATAGAGCTTTAAACATGCCAGAATCAACCCTTCAATCTAGATCTCGAAAATCTAAAACAAAACAAAAATGTATTTTTCCGTTTCCAACTTCCATTCTTGTCCACAGTCTGAGTGTATCGTCTTCTCCCAGCTGATGAGTCACCTAGAGGCCAATAATCTCTCCTTGAACGTTTTTTTTTTCAATCAGCCTCCCATAAAGCCCACAGTTCAGAAACTAGCTCATGAAAACTGTTGGTGATCTTTTGCTGGCTTGCGATACTGGAAAAGTCTGGTTTTTGTCACTGCTAGATCTTTCAGACGCTTTTCATGCTACTGATCATAACATCATGACATCAAGATTGTCATCGACATCTGGGTGCAATAAAACTGTTCTTGAGTGGTTCAAATCATACCTTTGCTGTCGAACTCGATCTGTAATCATCCATGGTATTAGGTCAGCTCCATCTTTGGTGAAACATTGTGCCCCATGTGGTACTGTTCTTGTCTTCAATGCATCACTTGGGTAGTGTAGTGTGCTGTTGTGCCTGTTACTGTGAGACCAGTTCCGTGAGAGTAAAGTTCACATACTTTCAAGCGCCAGCTAGAATGCCAAGAGGTGCCTGACCCTCTTATGTCGCAGAGCTGGAAACACACCCACGATCATTCTTGCCGAGATAATGAACGTTCTTCAAAACTCGCATCATAAGAATCAAGCATCTTCAACATTTTTTTTCAGTTCTTTAAACATCAACGCAATCAAACTATCTTCGTTTTCAACTGTTGAACATACTCATGTTCAAGTGTCAACTTTCTGTCCGGGGACCTAGAGAACCTGACAAGCAGTTTCACATTTGACTAACTGTATTGGAACTGTGGTCGTGCAGCATGGACTGAAAAGAAGACAGTTCCTGTATGAGTATGTAGTACACGCAACGGGAAAATCGTGAAAACTGTTCGAAGATCATATACACAAATAATGTATGACTAATGAAACAATTATTTAACGGATATAAAACTTCGGTGATATATTTTCCCTTGTAAGAATGCACCGGTACCACTACGTGGATATGCATGCATATGTTTTTCTTCTATTTAAGAGGATATCATTTTTTCTACCTTGATGTTGCACTGATAACTCAACGTGTGATTATTTAGAAAATAGTTTAAAGCCTTTGACCCCCGCATCCTATCCACCAGTTTCAAAAACTTGACTCTTTGACTCCGTCACCCCATCTACCTGTAGGAAGCTGATGAATAGGATGAGGAGCCAAAAGGTTAAGGTTTTGCATTTGCTGGCACAGTTGACAATACAGGATGCTAGCGGATAGGGTGAGGGAGTCAAAGGTTAAATTTTTTGCTTTGCATGCATGGTTGACCATGCAGGACGCTACTGGATGGAGTGCAAGAGTCAAAGAGTTAACAGGCATAAGCTCAAGACTTTCCTCTGTGAGAGTGTAGTAGTAACTCTAAATAAACGTGTATCCTTTTGTATTTGTGATTCGGGGGAGGGGGGGGGGGTTATGTGGGTGGGATTAGTTCCAGGAACATTTTTTGATGAGTTTTATTTGTTGTTGCTGTTGCTGTTAACGTTTTTGTTGTTTGTTGTTATTGATATTTTTTTCTACTGTGGTACGGTTTGACAGTCTGTCTTTGTTGTCGTATGTGCTTGTGTCTAAAAGACTGTATCTAACAGGTGAATTATACGAGATTTTTTTCTTCTTCTTTACATGCGTGATATTGACTATCACCATCACTGTTTCTAATCTTATGCTATGGTCTGTTATTTTCTTGACGAACTATGTTTATGTAGCATCATTATATTGATGTGTGTTTCCGATTACAAGTGTATACTTACTTATACTGCAGTAATGTATTGACAAGAAAGACCTCCCCTCCCCTTCCCTACATGTTTTTTTTTTCTATGAAAAGTGCAACGAGCATTTTTTTGAAAAGGTCTGTTTGTGCTATACAAATGAAGTCTTTCTTCTTCTTCTTCTTCTTCTTCTTCTTCGTCGTCGTCGTCGTCGTCGTCGTCGTTGTCGTCTCCTTCTTCTTCTTTTTTTTTTATTATCATTATCATTATTATTATTATTATTATTAATATTATTTTTTATTATTATTATTATTAATATCATTATAATTAGTAGTGGTATTAGTAGTATTAGTATTATTGTTAATATTATTATTATCATCATCATTATTATTATTACTAATATTATCATTATTATTATTATTATTATCATTACTATTTAGTATCTGATCTAAGATACTTAGGAAACTGCCCGATTTATGAAACTGGAAGTGATAATCGTGATACCAAGTTGTTCCATTTAGGATCGGGACTGCGTGACAATCCTTTCTTCAAAGCTTAATTTCATAAAT
>CM060309.1:61599033-61604033 GCA_030674185.1 Monoplex corrugatus
TAATAATAAGGATAATAATAAATAGCACTACTACTACTACTACTACACACCACCACCACCACAACCACCAATGCTACTACTACTACTAATGATAATAATAATGACAACGACGACGGCGACAATGATGATGATGACGATGACGACGACGACGACGACGATGATGATGATGATGATGATGATGATGATGATGATGATGATGATGATGATGATGATGATGATGATGATGATGATACCACTACTACTACTTTAGCCCTGATATGGCTCTAGTGGTCGGCTGGGCTATAAGCAATATGAATTGAATTGAACTACTACTACTACTAATACTACTACTACTTGATGATGATGATGATGATGATGATGATGATGATGATGAGACGTGCTTTAATTTCAGTAGGGTTGTTTGGGTGTTTCAGGAATGGGACAAGTTGATAGCTGAATTTTAGGTTTTGTTTTGTTTGTTTGTTTGTCTGTTTGTTTGTTTATTGATTTATTATTTATTTGTTTTTGTATGATTTCTGTATGCTTGTTTTGATTCGTCTGGTTGATTTCTCTGTCTCTTGTGAAAATGCTGCCATAGTCAAACAAAATGTCGAATAAAGGTAAATTCATTATGTAAAAGCCACAATAAACCGCTCAGAGGAGGACAGAGCAGTGGGATGTGGAGAACTTGATGGCAAACTAATAAATAATAAACAGACCAAAAAGAGTGGACAATAAAAAGGATCAAATAATAATTTGGAGGTAAAAGAGTTGATTAAAAAGGATTCATCGCACTAGAACAGTTCCATACGCGCTTCATCCAAATCTGCCACAGTTATTTCGCAGACTCTCTCGGCCTGCGCAGAAGCTTAGGAGCTGGCTGGCAAGGTCTTAAAATGGGGACGAACATAGGATCAAACCATAAAATTCACCAAACTGAGACCACAAGAATGATGGAAACATTAAGATTGGAAACGAAAAAGCCAATTTTTTGTTTAAAGTTGTGGGCTGGGATTGACTTCGAGATATCAGATGTTTCAATCTTCGGCTTTATCGAAAGAAACCAACCAGCCCGTATAAAGAGAAGAGTTACATTTTAAAGAGTAAACGTCTTACTTTCAACTCACAGTTCTCGCTGTGAGCTATGGGACGCGGGGAGCCTTGGTTTGATTCCTCTTTGAACAGACATTTTTTCGACCTCCTCTCCCCCCCCCCCCCCCCTTTTCCTCGCATTCTCCTCCATTAGACCTTGAGCGCATATCTGGGTGTTAGTATTTTATACGAGATAATAAACCATCGTCTTGCCCGCAGCATGCATTTAACACACGTAAAAGATCCCACGGCAACAGAACGCTGTCCATGGCAATAGTCTGTAGAAAAATTCACTCTCAAAGATAAAAAAAACAAAACAAACAAAGACGCATACGTGAAAGATAATAATCTGAGTGGCGCTGTGCTATGGCGGAGCACTTTCCTCGAGAAAAATCGGTCTGCATTTCCAACGGGAAAATTTTCTTTATGACCCCCCTCTCACCCCCCCCCCCCTCCGCTCCGCCCCCCCCCCCCAAAAAAAAAATCAACACCATTCAAATCAGTTCAGTCAGTAAGAATATTTTAGTATAGACAAGTACAAACAAGTCGTGTACTTTAACCCTTTGACGCCCGCACCCAATCCACCGACTGCTAAATAAAACTCAATCTTTTGACTCCCTTCACCCTATACACCAGCTTCCTACAGGAAGCTGGTGGATAGCGTGACAGAGTCAAAGTGTTAATTTTTTGCTTTGCTAGCCTGGTTGACAATGAAGGATGCTGGTGAACAGGGTGAGGGGAGTCAAAGGGTTAATAAAAGAATTATGCTCTACGGATTTTTGCCAAGTATGAGTAACCAGACAAATAATGTTGAGGTCCTCCACCCATCCCCCCTCCGCCGCCCCCACCCCACTCTCCCCCCAGTCATCACTGTTATCGGTCTGTCGATGTTGCAACTTTCAGAGCCAGCTGGAAATTCAAACGGAATGGATTTGATGGTCTGCTGGAATGCCCGACAGCCACAGCAGCAGATTTATATCATTCAATTTACACACACACACAAACGCGCACACGCACACACACACATACGTACTCTCTCTCTCTCTCTCTCTCTCTCTCTCTCTCTCTCATCTCCCTCTCTCTTTCTCTTTCTCTCTCTCTATTTCTCTCTCTTCTCTCTCTCTCTCTTCTCTCTTCTCTCTCTCTCACCTCACCACACACACACACACACACACACACATGCACGCCGCGAACACATATACATACATACATACATACGTACATACATACATATACACGCAGACACACACACACACACACACACACACACACACACACACTCACACACACACACTCACACACACACCACGCGCGCGCACACACACAATACAAACGTACTTACACACAGGCACGCACATCCACATGCACGCACGAACGAACACAGACACACCACACACACCACACACACACACACACGACACACACACACACACACACACAAACACACGCAGACACACACACACACACAACACACACACACGCACGCAAGCACACACACGTACACACATAAACACGTACACAAACACGTACATACACACACACACACACAACATACACACACACACACACACAAACACACAACACACAATCACACAACAACACAAACACACACACACACACACACACAAACACACACACACACAATCCACAATCACACACACACACACACACACACACACACACACACACACACACACACACACACACACACAACACAATCACACAGACGTACTCACATATCCCCACAGTTGAGGTTTTTCAACTCTCCTAACACAAATCGGAGCAGAGTGTGCGTGTGAGAGAAGCAGATGTTGAAGACATGAGCAGCTCACAAATTGGCGATCGAAACATTAAAAGATCAACGATATGCTGATGATACTGCAATGTTGTTGGACATTATCACCAGATGGAAAAGAATTCTATACAGAGTAGACACGCTGCCAAAAAATATTGTATATAGAAGGAGAGGAAAGTCAGCTATATCGAGATATTCAAATCAAATAGGACTGTATTAGAAAATGTTCTTAATTTTGTACATTCATGCTCAGTGAACGCTCACGATGGAACCTGTCGTAAAGGCATCAATACAAGAGACAGAATGACAAAACAGAATATAATCCAACTCAACAATATTGGAAAAGACAGAAGCATACCAACAACCCTTAAAATTACAATTCTAAAACATCTGATCTGGACAGTAATGCTATACTATACGGCTGTGAAGCCTAGACATACAGAAGAAAAAAAAAAAACCTGATGAAAATAAGAGCGAAGCAGCAGAGATGTAGTTTTTAGAATCAAATGAAACGACGATAAAAGAAACAATGAAATACGTCGGCCATGGGATCATCAACACAAAACACAAACCTCATAATGACAACAGGAAATATTGGAGCAAAGAGCGAAAACGGACTGACTACCCACCTTCTACATTGACCAACATCACCGACATCAGCGGTTTGAAGGTCTATGAAAAAGCACAGAAAAGCCAAGATCAGGACGTGTATGGAAGAGAGTTACTGTAGCGTCTGCCTCGGCAGCTATGATCGAACCCGGTGATATTGACAGGTGACAGGCGACAACGCAAATCCAGCTTTACTGCGGTAATTTCAATTTGCTCTCTAAAATTATTGACCAAAATATGTCTGGTACGTAGACAGACGAACGGGGCGAGTGTGAGATGACGGCTGTCAAAATGTCTAGACATAAAATATACATACGATGTTGGTCAATGCAGCGAAGTGCTCAGAGCAACAGACTGTTGAATGGGAGGTTTCGGGTTCGAACTCCTATTAGTCAACAAAAGGTATTATGGGGGTTTTTGGTTCCTTCACTGAGTTGAGCGTGCCCTGTGTTCATTTGGAATACTGGGATCACACAGTAGAACCGCATCCGCATTGCAGATGTGTCATTTAGGGTGTTGCTTCATATATGTATGCATATACATATATATATAGATATATAGATAAATAGATAGATAGATAGATAGATAGACACAGACAGACAGACAGATAGATAGATAGATAGATAGACAGATAGACAGATAGATCTATCGATCTATATATCTGTCTGTCTGTCTATCTATTCATGCACACACACATGTATATATGTATATATACATATATATATATATATATATTGTGTGTGTGTGTGTGTGTGTGTGTGTGTGTGTGTGTGTGTATGTGTGTGTGTGTGAGTGTGTGTGTGTGTGTGTGTGTACATACATGCATATATATATGTACATATATATTGGCCGTGTTCACGTAGCAAAAAAACACACTCCTCATGGCAGTCATTTTTCATGGAAAAACAGAAGCAGAAAGGAAGAAAGTCAGACCTCCTATCTCATACATCGAGAACGTGACCAACACCAATGGCCTAAATATTCAAAAAGTTGTCCACAAAAACCATAGAGAGAGCCGTCTGGAAGCGCATAGCAGTGTCACAGAGTGCAGCGGCCAACACTGAACCCGGTGACACCGACAGGGGACAGATGATATGTGTACAGAGAGAGCGAGGGAGAGAGGGTTGGGGGTTAAGAGAAATAGATAAGAATAGTGTGTGTATGTGGTATATGTCTGTGTATGTGTGTGTGTGTGTTTGTGTGCGTGCGTGCGTGCTTGTGTGTGTGTGTATGTGTGTGTGTGTGTGCGTGAGAGAGAGAGAGAGAAAGAGAGAGAGAGCGGGTAATGAGGGAGGGAGGGAGAGAGACACACACATTGAGAGAGAGAGAGACAGAGGTGGACAAAAACAGAGACAGAGACAGAAAGAAAGACAGAGGCAGACACAGACATAGACACAGACACAGACACAGACATAGACACAGACACAGACACAGACACAGACACAGACATAGACACAAACACAGACACAGACACAGACACAGACACAGAAAGACATAGACACAGACACAGACACAGACACATACA
>CM060309.1:61606533-61614033 GCA_030674185.1 Monoplex corrugatus
ATATAGTAAGGCCATTTAATCTTGTTACATGGCCATACCCACATAGTTCAATTTTCTTAATTCTTAATTGATTTCAGCAGATCTTAATGTGGTCCAGTGTGCTGTTTGATTGTCTGCCACCCTTGTTTATTAATTGTATGATTAGTGTAGCTGAAGTACTTGCAGCGACAAAAGATAGGTTCATATAAAGGGCCATGATCGCCAACGCCATGCGGTAGGGCACATGATGATGATGTACTGATGTCATAACATCTCATTTCCGTGGCTTGGATTCGTCTTTCCAGGTCTGCTCTTACGGTTCATGCACACAGGGAATACACCAGTGCACGTAAGATCCCGATCTTGTGTTTCATGTAGATGTTCTTGTCTTTTAGAAAAAAAAATAACATCAAAACTGTCAAGCAATTGAATACGTGGACTTCTTGTTGTTGTTTTTTAAGGGGGACACTTTCATATGAGATTCGTGCGTGCTAGTTCTTCTCCTGAGGCCACATATGTAAGCATTATTTTCGAGCGCCAGCATCATAGCAAAATCAAATGTTCTGGAACCACTGAGGAGTTTGGACTTTGTAGGCTTTTTTTTTCAAGAGGGATTCATTGCTCTCTGACATTCCATGTGCACATCACCTGTTATTGTAACCATTGTTTAAAACCCAGCCAACTGCGGAAAGCCATATCAATGTTGTAACCATCCCAAATCGTACACAATACTGACTGAAAAAAATCTGGAAAATAAAACTCAGTACACATATCAATGCATTCGCTCGTATAATCTAAGGGTATGCCCCTGACATTGATCCAATCGATTACCAAGGGATGTGAAAAATACAAGTGTAAACATAAGGACACTAAAGCATATACAAAACGGGTCTCAATACTTTAAACTGTTTCTCCATTTCACGTTTCCTCAGAGCCAAAATCCCACTCAATACATATACCCAACTATCATTCTTAAAGAGAAAGTATGCAAGGCTGTATAGAAAACATACAGATGGATAGACCAGCAAGGCAGAAAATGATAGGAAGAGATGACAGAAAGTTAAGGAGTAATGAAGAAACAAAGAGTGTGGCAGAAGAGAAAATTTCTAGCACAGACTTTACAAAAGATGAGGATACCAGTTAAAGAGCCCCCGGCATCCCTAAAGGACCAGGGGTGGGGGGCACTCCCCTGAACCTGCCAGCAATTTGATATGATAGTCTCCTTGGGTCACACAAAATACTTTGCTCTTACAAGAGTGTGAACTTGACCAGTGATACTGACATTATAAAAATGGTCATCATCATCATCATGTGGCCTGCCGCATGGCGTTGGCTATCATGGCCCTCCATGCGAATCTATCTTCGTCGCTGCACGTGTATTTCCCACTATTCCTGTCTTCTTCCACTCCACAAGTCCGTCTTATAATCTGTCTCTGGGTCTGCCTGGTGCTCTTTTTCCTTCCAGCTTTCCTGTTGTAACTAGATGCCCAAATACCTCTTGACTCATTAAATGCCCTATAAATGTGCTTGTCTGTTCCTTATCTTTTGTGTTCGCCTCTTTCAAGACTGTCTCGTTAGTTTTCTTTGCTGTCCATCAAAATGGTCAATGCATCAAAAATGGGTAGCTCACAGGGCAGGTTCATGTCGCTGACTGGGATATTAAACTCGAGATATCACATTCTGATTCCATAGCTCTATCAGTTTCAATTCTTCAAATTAACGTCTTGGCGCTCGGAATAAATTATGTGTACTGACATGATTGGTGTCACGCGATGGACAAGATCCCCCACTCCACCCCCCTACCGATCATGGCATAAACGTTCGTATGGTCTTGAGACCGTACCTAGCGTATGAGTTTTACACCCAGTCTTTGTGTCAGTTTGTCACTAAAACTATCCACGTTACATTTTAGTGAAACGTTTGTCTCAATCTGTAATGTTCACAATAAAAAGAAGAAGAGCAACAACAAGAACAACAACGACAACACCTCATCACCATGTGCCCTGCCGCATGGTCTTGGCGATCATGGTTCTCCACACGAATCTATCCCCTCTTGCTGCAAGTACATCTCCCACCCTCTCTGTCTTCAGCCACCTTGCAAGTCCGCCCAATATTTTCACCCTGGGTTTACCTCGTGTTCTCTTTCCCTTCAGTTTCTTGTTGTGACCAGGTGTTCTAATTCCCCCTGTCCTCATAAAGTATCCTATAAATGTTGCTTGTCTTTTCCTCGTAATCTTCATTAATCATCTTCTTTTGTCTGCCTCCTTCAAAATTGTCTCGTTTGTTTTCTTTGCTGTCCTACAACACATATAATAATACAATAATAGCATCAACAACAACAACAACAACTGGAAACGGACAAAGACACAACCTGCCCCTTACTAATAAAATGACTTCAATAACGTCGTAGATATCAACTCTCCAACAATGAGATGCATAGTCTCCATCTACCCACCAGCGCGACTTAATTATCGTCTCCATCTTGGAGAACAAATGACTCTCGGACTGATTGCTTTTGTTCTTTTTTTTTTCCTATCAAAAGAACGGAATCCAAGCAGCTTGCAGAACATGGGCTCAGACTTCTCTGGCTGTTTCACAGAAAAATAGGTACTGTGTTTAAGATGCGCAACAAAGTTTATAATTGCGCAGGTTTCTCTGTCTGTTTGTCTATTTGCCTGTCGATCTGTCTGTCTGTCGGTCTCTCTGACCCTCTCTCTCTCCCCTTCTCTCTCTCTCTCTCTCTCTCTCTCTCTCTCTCTCTCTCTCTCTCTTACTATATATATATATATATAGGTGTATGTATAGATAGATAGACAGATAGATAGATAGATAGATAGATAGACAGATAGACAGATAGACAGATAGACATAGTGAAAGACATGTGTGTGTGTGTGCGTGCGTGTGTATGTGTGTGAGAGAGAGAGAGAGAGATAGAGAACGAGAGAGTATATCTGTCTGTCTGTGTCTGTTTTGTTTTGTGTCTTCCTTATTTACCCACCTTTCCCCATGCTGCAGCTGATCCTTGTTCACACATTTTGCTGCTCAGTCACACAATGAGACCCAAGTTTAAGTTTATTGTACAGTTCCTTGGACGTCTCAGTGACAGCAAGTCGATAAGAGCTCATTCTAACAAATAGTCTTGACAGTACCCTACAGTGTAAACTATTGTTTGGCTAATTTAATAGTGTTCACTGGAGCCCGTATTGAGGAACACACAATAGACATCGTCTGTGAATGTGTTCGTTACTGATGACATAAACCACTTAAGTCACAATACCAGACTCACAGCACCCTCTAACTTCCCATACCCCTGCGCATTGCTTTCAGTCTCCAACACACACACACGCACACACACACAAACACATATACACACACACGCACGCACGCACGCACACACATACACACACACACATCCGTCTAATATCACTTATAGTGAAAAGACGTTAAATCAAGGAACGAAACGAACACACAGACACATGCACACAAGACCTTGTAAGCGCATAGGGTTTTGGCAGATTTGGTTGGAGCACATACACACACACACACACACACACACACACACACACACACACACACACACACACACACACACACACACACACACACACACTGAGAGCACGTGCACACACACTAGTTGAGTAATGATTATAACCCGGAATCGAGTAATACATTTTCTTCAATTTTTGTTTTCATTTCCAAAATGAAATCAACAAGCAAACAAGCGACCAAACAAAATAGCAATTTTGCCAGCTAAGGAGGAAATATACGGATAGAAACATTGAATCCTGGAGAGAGGTTTTAGGGATTTTGAGACTTTGAGAACGAGTCAAATCATTCTACAGACCTAATGCCCTGACTAGTTTCTAATCAGAGACTAGCTTAGAGGTCGTCAATATTTGTGTGTGTGTGTGTGTGTGTGTATGTGTGTGTGTGTGTGTGTGTGTGTGTGTGTGTGTGTGTGTGTGCGCGCGCGTGTTTGTGTGTGTGTGTGTATGTGTGTTAGTGTGTTAGTGTGTGTGTGTGTGTATGTGTGTGTGTGTGTATGTGTGTGAGTGTGTGTGTGTGTGTGTGTGTGTGTGTGCGCGCGCGTTTGTAAATGTGTGTGTTAGTGTGTTAGTGTGTGTGTGTGTGTGTGTATGTGTGTGTGTGTGTGTGTGTGTGTGTGTGTGTTTAAGTTATATCCTACATGCGGCAGTCACTGTACCTGGTGAACTACAAACATCAGTTGGCGAGAGAGTGGGGAAAGGATAGCACGCCCTCCATCTCCACTCCCCACACCATCCCTGCTATTTTATCTGTTCAATACCAGACGTCAGCTGGCGTCGAACGCGCTGGTCTTCTCAAGTTACGCTTGGACATCACCTGAGTGCTCGATGTATCTAGATGTTTTCTTTTTTCTGTCTCCACTTTGGGCAGATTCTCAAATGCATGACAAAAACATTGTATGCACGTAAGTTTCGAAGGAAATTCCTAGCCATCATACATTCTATTGCAATGATAGGTGTAAAAATTCCCTAAGCTGGTCAGGCATATATGTAAGCCGGAAGAACAAGGCAATCAGCCACCAGCTATGGTAACAAGGCAATGAACCACCACCTATGGTAACAATGCAATCAATCACCAGCAGTGGTAACAAGGCAATCAATCACCAGCTATGGTAACAAGGCAATCAGCCACTAGCAATGGTAACAATGTAATCAATCACCAGCTATGGTAACAAGGCAATCAACCATCAGCTATGGTAACAATGCAATCAACCATCAGCTATGGTAACAATGCAATCAATCACCAGCAGTGGTAACAAGGCAATCAATCACCAGCTATGGTAACAAGGCAATCAGCCACCAGCAATGGTAACAATGCAATCAATCACCAGCTATGGTAACAAGGCAATCAATCACCAGCAATGGTAACAAGGCAATCAATCACCAACAGTGGTAACAAGGCAATCAAACACCAGCTATGGTAACAAGGCAATCAGCCACCAGCTATGGTAACAAGGCAATCAACCACCAGCTATGATAAGAAGGCAATCAACCATCAGCTATGGTAACAATACAATCAACCACCAGCTATGGTAAAAATACAATCAACCACCAGCTATGGTAACAAGGCAATCAACCATCAGCTATGGTAACAAGGCAATCAACCATCAGCTATGGTAACAAGGCAATCAACCATCAGCTATGGTAACAAGGCAATCAACCACCAGCTATGGTAACAAGGCAATCAACCATCAGCTATGGTAACAAGGCAATCAACCATCAGCTATGGTAACAAGGCAATCAACCATCAGCTATGGTAACAAGGCAATCAACCATCAGCTATGGTAACAAGGCAATCAATCACCAGCTGTGGTAACAAGGCAATCAACCATCAGCTATGGTAGCAAGGCAATCATCCACCAGCAATGGCAAAAGCCTACAACGGAGGACTAGCGGTAACTGAGGCAGACAAACACTGCTCCAGGAAAACTGCCTATAAAACCCCATCAGTTGTAGCACCATTTGTAGAGTCATTGTCCGCCACAAATTAAAGCTGGCGACAGCAGGGTATACAGGGCATAATCACATTTGAACAGCCCTGAACTGCTGCTATTCAACAGAAAAGGGACCAGCGTATGCAAAACTCAAGGCCGCGTGTCCCCTTCCCCTGCGGCACTTGCAGAAGAGCATAATTATGCCTTCGGGGTTTGTCTTGTGCCCTCAATAAAGATCATACCAGGCAATAAAGAATCAGTATGCATCCATCACGTCCTTTTACCATAAAGCGTTTAACTAAATGAGGCGCCAGATGGAAACCTTGCTGTTCTATGATCGGCTGAACGAGTTCAACAGTAACGATATATGGCAACCATTGTTTTTTACCCATACACTTACAATATATGTATGTGCCGCTATTGAATTAAATCCATCTATTTGACACAGGTTTTTTGGCTGTGGAAAATGATAAGTTCAAACTCCGCTCACGTAACGAGAAAGGTACTAGCAGAACTTTACTGCTCAACAATGATTATGCAGGCTGTCTGACCCTACTGATAATGCCGTGGACTCGAAACGCAATGTTTTGGATTCAGTACCAGCTTGCAACATAAAACCTATTCTATCCTATCCTGCCCACCTTAACTTAATAAAAATTTAGGTGATGTCAGCGTTTCAGAGACAACCCCCCCCCCCCCCATACACAAGCTTCTTCCCCATAACAAAACCTTGCCAGCGCAGTGAGGTGTGCACAAGCTGAGGGAGACTATTAGACAATTACCAGCCTGTTGGTGTGGAGCGCATATGGAATTGTCTGAGTGTGATGAATTCCACATGAAAAAAATTCTAAACTCAGCAGAAATTTATATGAGGCACAGTAAATGTTTTTGTTTTTTTGTTTGTTTGTTTTTTTACCTGATTTTTCTCACCATTTTAATGCTTGTATTTTGTGCTATATATTCCGGCTCCCGTAACTCCTCACCAAATACCACGCTTATTCTGTCATATTCCTATTACCAGGGAGTCCATAGGAGAAACAAATACGTGGTAAAAATCACAGTAGGCCTATTCATATGGCGCCAAATCTCGACAGTTCAGATCAAGACGCGCCCACGCATCAGACATACGAGTGAGATCAAGGCAGACCACCTTACAACACGCGGGGTAGGGGTGGAGGTGGGGTGGGGGTGGGGTGGATGTATGTACTCACGGTGACCTCACGTCAACCATCAGAGTAGACTCCAGTTGCTTCTGAGTGACTTTGATGATAATTATTCAGTGATGCCTGTTTAAACCCAGACACCATCCCCTCTGTTTAATTGGATTTAAGTCACTATGATCTACTTCTGTAAAGGAGAAATTAAACACAACTCCTACCGTAGCGCCAGTAACAATTATTAAGTTAGTGTGAATTCCGTACTGAACAAAAAAACAAAAACAAAAACAAAATGAAGAAGGCAGGTTCAGTGAGTGCTCCCCCTTTAGATACCTCTCACTCTGGTTTTCCTAACAAACACACACACACACACACACACACACACACACACACACACACACACACACACACACACACACGCATGCACACACACACACACACATACACACAATCACTCCACACAATCATCCGTCTAATATCACTTATAGTGAAAAGACGTTAAATCAAGCAACGAACACACACACACACACACACACACACACACACACACACACACACACACACACACACACTCACACACACACACTCACACACACACACACACACACACACACACACACAAACGAACAAACAAACAAACACACACATACACACAAGCACTCACACGACCCCCTCCACACACACACACACACACACACACACACACACACACACACACACACACACACACACACCACACACACACACACACACACAACACACACACACACACACAATCACTCCACCTCAATATTTTCATGCTAGTTGCACGAATTTGTCCGGAGTGCAAATTTTTCGTGAACTTCTGCACTTAGTTTCCAACACTAAGGAACGATCAAACAAACA
>CM060309.1:61619033-61629033 GCA_030674185.1 Monoplex corrugatus
AAAACGTTTTTCTTGCTGATCATTGATTCATTAAGTCTACTCAAGACATATTATGCATACATTTCTTACGAATTATTGAGGGGGTGAAAACAAAACCAATGATTGAAAGCCAGGTTGAAATTAACTTATTTGGTTTGATTCAGTAGCCTTTTTGCTCGTGATGATTTTCTTTTTGAATGTTTTCATTTTGTTTGTGCAGTGTCATGTACAGATCACACGCACACACACACACACACACACACACACACACACACACACACACACACACACACACACACACACACACACACACACACACACACACCTTTCTCTCTCTCTCTCTCTCTCTCTTTCTCTCTCTCTCTCTCACACACACATACACACACACACTCACATACACACACATTAACATTTACACACACAGGCACAAATACATACACTCTCACACATTCACACACACACACACATACGCACACACACACGCACGCACGCACGTACGCACGCACGCATACACACACATACACACATATTCCAAACTTTCAAGTGGATTTTGAACGGAAAGGAGAATTCTAACTACACAGAAAATCAAGAAAGCTTATTTATTATTAACCTTGCACCAACCTAGAGTCAAAAATGGCCTTGGGATGCTTTTGTGTTCCTCACATCCACTGCACTCCACGACATCTACAGACCCAGTTCCAGCAGATCAACAATTGTTCCAAAGAAACGCAAAACCAGGAAGATCTATCACTTCATTCTATCAATATACTGCTCTGCAAAAAAAAATCACTTCTAGTTTGCCCTTAGGCTCTGCATAGAGAATTGAATTAGATCTCCATCGTAACAACCCAACTCAATTTATTGCATATATGATTTGGTTCAGTTTTGCAATCTACGCACAAACTATGTCTTATCTGATAATGTTCATGTTCATCATGACCTTATAAGTAGATTACAAGCTGCCCTGGAAGGGGAGGCGGAAGATTGACACCTCAGGCAGAATGCGTATTACAAATGTATTTTATCAATAACTGTGGCGATGAATGTAAAAAGAAAAAGAGAGGGGGAGAAGAGAGAGAGAGAGAGAGAGAGAGAGAGAGAGAGAGAGAGAGAGAGAGAGAGAGAGAGAGAGAGAGAGAGAGAGAGAGAGAGGAGAGGGAGAGAGAGAGAGTCGATTTTTTTCTGTGATAAGAATTCTTAGTTCGCACTCTATACGTCGACCAAAGAGAAATCGACAATATTTGATTCAGGTGATATATATTGTTTCAGATAAAGCATTGTATTTAAGATTATTCGTGTCAAGTCATGCTTTTATTCATGGAATTTCTTCTTCTTAGACGTGGCCCCATTCAGGACTTGGCCGATCCCGCACAGCCATTCATTTCTGTCTTCCGTTCTTCCGACAAAGAATTTGTTGTTGGAATCGCTGCTTGTCCATGCACGCAGACTCGAGATATATGCAGTTCTTTTGTCTTCCTCGGTCTCTAGCGCCCACTACTGATCCACTGACTGCAAGCTTTTCAAATGTGTTCTGTCTATATAATCGTCATGTACCCTGCCAATCTATCTATCTATCTATCTATCTATCTATCTATCTATCTATCTATTCTATCTATCTATCTATCTATCTGTCTATCTATCTATCTATCTATCTATCTATCTATCTGTCTGTCTGTCTGTCTGTCTGTCTATCTTTCTATCTATCTGTCTGTCTCTCTGTCTGTCTATCTTTCTATCTATATGTCTCTCTGTCTGTCTGTCTCTGTCTCGGGATATATATATATATATATATATATATATATATATATAATATATATATATATATATATATTGTGTGTGTGTGTGTGTACGTATGCGTGTGTGTACGTATGCGTATGTATATGTGCGTTTCTTTTTTTTTCAGCTGTAACCGTATGCATCGTTGAAGTTACATGCTTAAGTTTTACACACATAGCCTACATATTTTACGCGCTAAGAAGCAAACATGCACATCCACAAACACACACTTATGTACATACGCATGTACGCATACCCGGCACGCACATAGATACGCGTGCGCGCACACATACACGCACGCACACATATGCACGCATACACACACATGCACACAAACACACACACACACACAAACACACGCATCGAGAATGGTTTTGACGAAATTCAAAAACCATACTGAAAGGTCGCTTACGTGACTTCATCAGTTTGCTAATCTGCAGCAATTCACTTCCATGTTGCCCTCAAAACTTGCATCAAAAACAGAAGCAGGCCCCTATGGTATATACACTTCAACTCAGTTTTATGCAAATGTAATTTTTTTGTGAAAGCTTCACAGAAAAATGGACTCTCCTTTTTTGACATTTTGACATGTTCGGGGCCTTTTTTGATTCTCTGAAAAGATTGTAAGTTTTCCCTGGGAGTGCGTGTCATAGGCAGAATGCCTTTGTCAAGTGTTCATGATTCTTACTTATTTGTTGTGGTAACGAATGGAAAAATACAGCATGAAAGACAATTTGAAATGAAGCAGACGAGTTAATTAAGCTTACCGCCGATACACTTGGGTTTAGATTATCACCACTGTGTTTGAGATCTATGGAAAATAATTCTACCAAATTTGTTAGCTTTACTCAGTATAGTGTATTGATCAATTTTATTACAAGCTTCATCAAACTAGATAAGCTTTTCCCTCTGGCTGGGTCTCATTGTGAACTTCTTAGTAATTTAATCATAATTTAATTGACATTTGGTTCCTGTTTATTTAGTTCTCTTAGTTTTGTATCATAAGCCATTTCCATTTGTGCGTATTATCCTGTGTTATCTCGTTCTGTGTTGCAACTAGCTTGAATGAGAAATAGCGAAAAAGAATAATAGCTCTGTTGTTAGAGCGCCATGCACACAAAAGCGGGGTTGTGAGTTCAACCCTCAGGCGAACCACCTGGATTTTTGTTACCATAATATGGGACCTGTGACGTTAATGCAAATGGAATTCATTCCGAGGGCAAAGACGTCATCTTAAAAAACTTAAATTGAAACTGAAACTTAGACTTTCCGCCCCAAAAAAGGTTTCTCTTTGTGATTCTAGAACTTCTGCAAGCTAAAATGCAGATGGTTAATCTAAACTCCAAAGCACATCAATAGACTGTACGGTATTGGATAAAAATCAAGGGAGAAAATCAGGAGTGGTAAGAAAGAAACTTTGGGAGTATTACATATTTTGTCAATATGACAGTTTCCTTTTGTCGCTTTCAATTGAGTTCAGTTCGTGCTGGTTGTCACCCTGCCGGCGATTAAGGACTTTATCAAGGGCCGTTGTGGCTTTTTCTAAGGAAAAGGCAGATTGCTAGGAAGGTTGTTGGCATCCCATATGATTCTGCTGCATTATAATGCATTAACACAACAATGGTTTAGGCTGTATGTAAAATTGCAGTTGGGATTATCTAGCATGCATGTTTGCACTTTTTAAATTGGATTCTTCTTCTTCTTCTTCTTCTTCTTCTTCTTCTTCTTCTTCTTCTTCTTCTTCTTCTTCTTCTTCTTCTTCTTCTTCTTCTTCTTCTTCTTCTTCTTCTTCTTCTTCTTCTTCTTCTTCTTCTTCTTTCCTCCTCCTCCTCCTCCTTCTTCTTCTTCTCCTCCTCCTCCTCCTTCTTCTTCTGCTTCTTCTTTTTCTTAGCATTATCATAATCTTGTGCCACGCTGCTTGGCACTCCATACGAATCTATCATCATCATCATCATCATCATCAATATTATTATTATTATTATTTTTATTATTATCATTATTATTATTATTATTATTGTCATTTCGTTGTTGTTGTTGTCTGCTGTTGTTGTTATTGTTATTATTATTATTATTATTATCATCATCATCATTATTATTATTATTATTAGTGTTATGTGCTGTTGTTGTTGTTATTGTTATCATTATCATCATTATTATTATTATCATTATTATTATTATTATTGTTGTTTTTGTTGTTATTTTTGTCGTTATCGTTATTGTTATTCTTATTATGTTTTCTGTCTTAATTTTTTTCTTTCTCTTCTTATGATCCCTTTCTTCATCTTTTCGTTGATCACACGTGGTAAAGGAAAACAAATGGGCATATATTAGTAGCTAAGTTATAGAAAAGTTGAATTCAGGACAATAAAGAAACATGAGATGGCTGACTTCAGAAGCTGCAAGAAATCACGATTTATGGCATAACGTTTGTATGTTTCCATTTTTATTTCAATAAGGATGTTTTTGTTTTCCAATCTTTCTTTCTTTCTTTTTTTTCTTTTTTTTCTTTCTTTCTTTCTTTCTTTCTTTCTTTCTTTTTTATTATTTGTTTATTTATTTATTTATTTATTTGTTTATTTATTTGTATATTTATTTACTTATTTATTCATCATTTATTTATTTAGTTAGTTATCTATTTATTTATTTATCATTCACTTAATCATTTATTCATTTATTTTTTGTGTTTGTTGATTTATCATTTTTATCGATTGATCTATTCATTCATTTATTTACTCATTTGTTTATTCATGTTATCCATGATTTCAGCTATTGTCACCAAAACGCCTTCTGTTGCCTGTTGTTTTTTTTTATTCGTTTGTTTGCTCTTCGTTTTTTTGTTTATTTGTTTGCTTCTTTCTTTCTTTCTTCATTCCTTTGAAATTCCCAACGATCGTGCATTTGCATTTAAAATTGGTCCTGGTTCTTGCTTTTTTTTTTTTGTCAGAAAATAATCATGTTAATCGCTATTTCTACACAAAACCTGATCCCATTCTCTGTATTTGAATCCTTCAAAGTGATTTTTAAGATATGATTTGCTTTAAAAACCTGATCAAGTCCATTAAGAATTGATGATCTCAAGGGAGATTAGACATTCACATTAAAAGCCGTTCATAAGAATGATATCTCTTCGTTCAATTTTCAACAAAAACAGCGAACAGACAGGGGGTGAAAAGACGAAATAACAGAAAGAAAGATACAGAACGTTGTCGTTTCCCTAGGGGCTTCAATAAAAGAAAGAGAGAGAGAGAGAGAGAGAGAGAGAGAGAGAGAGAGAGAGGAGAGAGAGGAGAGAGAGAGAAACGGAATTGGAATTATTTTCGTTAAACAGGTTTCTCAGAAAATTAATTATAATGGACGAAACACAGTGAAAAAGAATGAACAACATCAAACTGTTGCCGCACAAGATGACAAAAAGATAGAGAGAGAGAAAAAAGAAAAAGAAATCCAAAAGCAAAGAGAGAGAAGAGAGAGAGAGAGAGAGAGAGAGAGAGAGAGAGAGACAACAGAGAAAGAGACAGAGAGACAGACAGACAGGGCAGGAGGCAGACAGAGACAGAGGGATAGAGTGAAAACGAGAGAGAGAGAGAGAGACAGAGGGGACAATGTTACAGTAATCAAAGTAGACAGACAGACAGACAGACAGACAGAACAGACAGAAAACAGAGACAGAAGCAAGACGAGAAGTGAAAGCGATATATACATGTATGTGTGTGTGTGTGTGTGTGTGTGTGTGTGTGTGTGTGTGTGTGTGTGTGTGTGTGTGTGTGTACAGACAGACAGACAGACAGACAGACAGAAAAACAAACAGACAGACAGACAGAAAAACAAACAGACAGACAGACAGAAAAAACAAACAAACAGAGACAGACAGACGGACGGACGGAGATGGATAGAGACAGAAAGAGAGAGAGAGAGGCAGTCAGACAGACAAACAGACAGACAGACAGACAGACAGACAGAGAGAACGAAAGAGGTGCTTACGTGGGGAAAACCGGATCGAGCGAAAATTAAAAAGCCTGGACTGTTATTACTCAAAAGATCGCTAAAAAACGTGGCTAAGACCCATCAGCAGTGCAAGGTCATCTCTAGTGCATGGCCTCACGGCAGCTTCTTGGGGCTTTTTTGAACTGGAACTTAGACTGAATAAACATGGGAATGGTGGTATGTTGTGAGATTGGAACAGAAGCGTGAGATCTAAGCCACCTAAGTGGTGCAGACATTTAAAAAGGAAAAAACAGGGTAATGTGTGGCAGAAACTATTAAGCGATGAAGAAATCTCAACGTGTCATTGGTCAGTGTCACATTTCAAAAATCAAAGTAGACATCAGAATGCTAGAATTCAGTTTTAACGAATAAGAAAATAGTTTCAGATTGAGTCGTGTTGTGAAGTGACCGATTAATGTTTGTCGCTTGAACAAACGAAAACCGAAACAAAATATTAAACCTGTAGCATAAAGTACACCGTCATCTCATTACATAAATATTAAAAAAAAAATAAGCAGCATAACAAATCAACATCGTTTTGTTAATGGTGCAATTTGGTTGTCAGTTCCAACGTTTTTTTTTTCAAGTTTGCTGACTGAACAATTAACATAGAAAAAAAATAAAGATGTAGAAAAGTTAGTTTGTAGCAATATTTTTATCTGTCAGATATTGTGTGTGTGGTGAGTGAAAGTTTTATTTTTGCTGCTGTTTTTCGAATATAAATTTAAGTTTCTATCTTTTCATTAAAAAAATGTATTTGCAGACAAGCACCAGTGCACAAATTTGCATCCACGCACGCTCACAACCACGCATATGCATTTATTTCATCATGACTTCTTAAACAGATTTTCTATCATCCATGTACAGGTTTAAAACTCAAAGCCACAAACATCACCATTACTACAACTACCACCACTACCACATTCACCACCACGGCCACAACCAACAACAATACTACTACCACCACCAACAACAAAACCATCACCACCACTAACACCACCCCACCAACAACAATACCATCACCACCACTAACACCACCACCACCAACAACAACAATACCATCACCACCACCAACAACAACAATACCATCACCACCACTAACACCACCACCACCACCAACAACAGTACCATCACCACCACTAACACCACCACCAACAACAACAACAATACCATCACCACCACTAACACCACCACCACCAACAACAACACAACAACAAACATCCCCAAATCACCTAACGAAACGAACCGGCAAATGACAACAATAACACAAAAACAGTAAAATGATGTCAACTACCAATAACACTAAAACAATAAAACAATGTCAACTACCAATAACGCTAAAACAAACCGACAAATAACAACAATAACACACAAACAATAAAACAATGTCAACTACTAATAACACTAAAACACTAAAACAATGTCAACTACACTAGTAGCAGGAGCAGTAACACAAAAAGTGTGATTCTGCATCCATCTGATGTCAAGTCTAGACAGTGGCTATCTCAAATTTACAGTTCCCTGTCGTGTTGAAGTGGACAGGACTCTTACAGTATTATCGCAATATAAGATTCTCTCAAATGACTTACCAGGAAATAACCTCCGCCAGTCAGTGTACGGTCAATTCTAACTTCAATCGTCTTTGCTTCCAGTCTCAACCATTGTCAGGAAAAGAAGTCCTTCCTTCCAGATTTCTTGTCACCTTCATGCTTCCTCGTCTGACTGTAGATAACGGAAATTGAACGGGTCGCAGGCGAGGTTCAGGGACGTATCAACTAAAACAGTTTCAGGTGCCAGTCACTGAACTAAGAAGCGATGGAGACAGCGCTTCCTGTTTTTAGTTAGTCTAGCTTCCAGTACGAGTAGGTAGATCAGCGATTGTTCTTTAACGTCCCTTGCATGTTATGTAGGACTGTTATTCTGAGTTTTGTCTGTGTGACTTGGATTACTGTATTCTCTCACTCAGAGGACTAAATCATTTCAGTTTAGTGTGTCTGACTCAAAGGACTAAATCATTCGAGTTTAGTCTGATTCAGAGACTAAAATCATTTGAGTTTCTTCTGTCTGATAACGAGACTAAATCATTTGAGTTTAGTTTGACTCATAGGACTAATATCATTTCAGTTTAGTCTGTCTGATTTAAAGGACTAAATAATTGCCTTTTGCGTTTGGTCTGTCTGACTTACAAGACTTGAGTTATTTTGAGTTTTGACTGTCTGCTTTTGAGAATTAAATTGTTTGAGTTCGACTGTTTGATATAATAATAAATAATAATAATAATAATAATAATAATAATAATAATAATATAATAATAATAACAAGAAGAAGAAGAAGAAGAAGAAGAAGAAGAAAGAAAGAAAGAAAAGAAAGAAAGAAAGAAAGAAGAAAGAAGAAGAAGAAGAAGAGAAGAAGAGGAAGAAGAAGAGAAGAAGAAGAAAGAAAGAAAGAAAGAAAGAAAGAAAGAAAGAAAGAAAGAAAGAAAGAAAGAAAGAAAGAAAGAAAGAAGAAGAAGAATGAAACATAAAGAATTGATTATAAGAGAATCAAAAATCAAAGCGCACACTCTCACAAGTCACCAAAGCAATCACTCAACAACAACCATGGAGATTATTATTCATATCCAGGTAATATTAGTGTCACCGAGATAAAAAATCCATGTTGTAGCATATGATATTGCTGCAATGCTTGTTCAAGAAAAGAGCCCGGAAACCCCATACTATCATTTGTGTTATTGATTCCCACTACACAACGGACATTATGGATTCATATTACCTGGACCTACTTGCACACACAAACACGCATACACATATATATTTACACGCATTTCTTCTTTCACTTACAAACATTCAATCATGTTATAACTAATAAGTAATGTATTATGTCTCTTCAAACGTATCAGTGTGTCTTCCACATCTAGTGCAACACATGCATACTTATTTATCATCATCATCAAGTGCTTTGCCACATGGTGTTGGCAATCTTGGCCTTCCATCTGTTTCTATCCCTTGTTGCCTCGAGCGCCTCTTCTACCCTCTTTGTCTTCAGCCACTCTGCAAGTCCGCCCAATATTTTCTCCCTGGGTCTGCCTGGTGCTCTCTTGCATACTACTTACAACATACCATATGCAATAACACACACAATTTCCCGTCTCCCATACTTGTACATTATAAATGTGCGTATGCAAATACTTATGGGGATAACCTGCAAAAGTACAACATTAAATGGTTCTCACATAATTATTATAATCATAAGTTATAGTACTGTTTATTGAGACAAAAACAAAACATTATTTCTAAAGGCATTAAATGACGATGCCTTTCAATGGTATATCTATATTACACTCTTTTTAAGTACTGTTATGTTTGGGATATAATTTCGTGGCTTGTATTTATGGATATGAAATCAGCAAACAAAATAATCAAATCTATGGCAGCATCCGTTCTATTATTCTATTATTTGTGACCGAAGAATATAAACAACTGAAAAAATAAGACTTGGTCAATACCGAATGTCGGTAAATCAAGAAGTTACCTCTGCCCAGGAGTTTTAAGCGTGTGGAAAATCCCCAAAGAGATGTATCATTGCTTCTTTTTCAGTGTCAAAGAAAGTACAAAGTTGTGTATCTGAAAGTTCTCGAAAAGTGGAAACGGACAAAAAACAAAATATTCAGCCTCGTTCTGATGTATGAGTCGTGGTAATCCGAAGAAAGCAGACTTCCATTATGAGCTTTTGTGAATAGAATATGAACATAAAGGACTATGACAGAGAGCTAATGGAAAGTCATTGTAAGTCACTGTAGTGGAAGGAGCTGTCCAGTATTGGAAACGCCTGTAAACATGTCTCCCTCTGTTATGCAGTATGTAGGTCCGTTGCCTCCGATTTTGTAAATGAATTCTTTTTTGTAACAGTGGTGGTAAAAACAGTATCTGTGAAGTAGCTGAGAGTTTTCTTGTTAGATGGGACAACAGACTGGGATGTATATCAGAGCACAAGGATGGTTCCACTAAAACAATGTAGAGACGGACAATATCATTTGTATGCATAGTTCAAACCCTACACGTTCATAAAATCGTAAGTAATCCGGGAGGATGTGTGTAGACTTACAATATCTACCACGATCGTTGTATTGCGTTGATATTTGTATTGTGTTCAACATTCAGAATCATTTCTGCACTGTGATTCTGTCCTGAAGAATTTAAAACTATAACAAGCCTTCTGATTTCAAGTTAACCATGAATCACTTATGATTAGCTCCATACCG
>CM060309.1:61639033-61654033 GCA_030674185.1 Monoplex corrugatus
CGCATACAAACACACACACACACACACACAGCGCGCGCGCGTACACACATACACACACGCGCGTGCGCATGCACACACACATATATATTATATACACACACACACACACACACACACACACACACACACACACACACACACACACACATGCCCCCGTGCGCGCATACGCACACATATACATACATACTCATAAACGCACACACATGCTCTGATACGGCAGCACCTACGCATATTCGCGCGTACGCACACACAGTCAGACACAAACACCTACACAGGAACTCACGAACGCACATGCACTGAAACTAGGCCTACAAACAGATCGATGAAACTAACTCAAATAGCATCATCTCACAAAAACAATCATGTAAGTACAATACAGAGAGCAGAGCGAAGAGGACAGAGGAGACTTATACTAGTGATAGTATCGTCTGAATAGAAAGGTACGTTTTCTTTACGGCAGCGAGAGCTGGACAACTTATGTACGCTTAGACCATAGTCTGAACAGCTTCCACCTGCGGTGCTTTCGTCGGATCCTGGGTATTTCATGGAAAAACCTCGAGTCAAACAGTAACGTCCTTAACCAGACCAGTATGCCAAGCATGTACGCCCTCTGCATATAACGACCATTACGCTGGCTTGGCCATCTCCTACGCATACAGCATGTCCGTATCCCGAAAGATATCCTGTTTTAAAGTTCGTTGCGAGATCCCGGCCTACAGAGATCCCACTGCTAATATATAAGGACGTTTGCAAATGTAACCTGAAGTGATACCAGTGTGGACTCCTGGGAAGAGACAGCTACCATTCGCTGTGCCTGGCGACTAGCTATACGTGCAGGCATTGCTACTGCAAAGGAGAAACGAATTCGACTGTGGTTGGAAAGAAGAAAGGGAAAGAAACCTGTGGCAACCACCAACCAGCTACAGCCATCAATATTCGTGTGCATCAGTTGTGCCAATGACTGCCACGGAGGAATCGTCCAGTACAACCACAGCCGACACTGCTCCACAACCGAGTCCTTAACAGTGCACATCCATTGTCTAATCAGAGAGAGGAAGCCATCTTTTTCTGAAGAAAAAAGTTTCAGAGTTTCTTTAAAGAAAACAACTGTTTCAATAACGAAGTTTTAAAGCTCTCTTATTTAAGAAACATGTTCCATAGCTATGGTGCACAGAAAGACAATGAAAGTTGGCCGAACGTTTTAGCATTTACATTAGAATAGCAGTCTTTTTATCATTATATCATTATCTCGGTTTGTACTTCTTCGTGTCTGAAACTGGTTCTCCCAGCTTGCAACAGTAAGATATAGTGGATCGTTTTTACCGAGATACCTGAAGCATTTAGAAAGGTATAGATTCTGTTTGGGCAAAAGCAGGGGGCGGAGCTCCAGTCGGAGACTCTAGTTTCTGTTAGGACAAGGGCGAGGGCGAAACTCCAGTGGCAAACTCTACATTCTGTTTAGGCAAGGGGGAGGGTGAAACACCAGTGGCAAGTTCTGCATTCTGTTTAGGCAAGGGGGAAGGCGAAACTCCAGTGGCAAGCTCTCGTTTCTGTTTAGACAAGGGCGAGGACTAACTCCAGTGGCAAGCTCTATATTCTGTTTAGGCAAAGGCAAGGGTGAAACTCCAGAGGTAAGCTCTACATTCTGTTTAGGCAAGGGCAAGGGCAGAACTCCAGAGGGAAGCTCTACATTCTGTTTAGGCAAGGGCAAGGGCAGAACTCCAGAGGGAAGCTCTACATTCTGTTTAGGCAAGGGCAAGGGCGGAACTCCAATGGCAAGCTCTACATTCTGTTTAGGCAAAGGGGAGGGCGAAACTCTAGTGGCAAGCTCTGCATTCTGTTTAGGCAAGGGCGAGGGCAGAACTTCAGTGGCAAGTTCTACATTCTGTTTGAGTAAGGGCGAGGTCGAAACTCCGGTGGCAAGCTCTGCGTTCTGTTTAGGCAAGGGCGAGGGCAAAACTCCGGTGGCAAGCACTATATTCTGTTTAGGCAAGGGAGATGGCGAAGCTCCAGTGGCAAGCTCTCTCTTTTGGCAAGGGCGAGGGCAAAACTCCAGTGGCAAGCTCTATATTCTGTTTGGGGCAAGGGCAAGGGCGGAACTTCAGTGGCAAGTTCTATATTCTGTTTGACCAAGAGCAGAGACAACGCTCCAGTGGCAGGATGTTTATTCAGTTTGTGCAAGGACGAGTACAGAGGTCCTGTGGCAGCTTCTAGATTCTGTTTGGGCAAAGGTAGAAGTCAAGTAGCAGGGCCAAATCGATTCTCACTGGCCATTTCAAGTTTTGTTGTTGTTCGTAGTGGTGTTGATGGTGATGCTTTGTTGTTGTTATTGTTGTTGTTTTAGTTGATGTTGTTGTTTTCATGTTAAGTCTGTCCTTCTTTCTTCTATCTTGGATCCAGAGCCGCCTCTGGCTTGTGGATCTTGACGGTAAGATGAAATGAGAATTGTAAGACTAATGATAATAATAAGAAATGTTCACTTTGGCCTTTAATTGTTGATATCATAATCGCCCATCCAACAACCATTATTGTGTTCTCCCACATCTTCTAAGTGATTATATGGAACTGTGTAAAACTATTCATGAGTGTGTGTTTATGGCCAAGGGTATACGTGTATGAAAGATTAGACGTTCTTATTATGTATTCATTTGTGTACGTGTATATATGTGTATATGTTGATGTGCGTGCGTGCGTGCGTGCGTGCGTGTGTGTGTGTGTGTGTGTGTGTGTTGTGTGTATGTGTGTGTGTGCATGTATGTGTATGTGTGTTTGTGTGACTTTTGTGTGCGTGTATGTGTGTATGGGTGTGTGTGTCCATGCATGTGTGTATGTATATGTTTGTATGCATGTGTGTATGTATGCTTGTATATATGTATGTATGTATGTATGTATGTATGTACAGTATGTATGTATATATGTAAGTATGTATGTATGTATGTATGTATATATGTATGTATGTACGTATGTAAATGTGTATGCATGTATGTATGGTATGGTATGGTATGGTATGGTATGGTATGGTATGGTATGGTATGGTATGGTATGGTATGGTATGGTATAGTATGGTATGGTATGGTATGGTATGTATGTATGTACGTATGTAAATATGTATACATGTATGTATGTGTGATTGTGTGTGTGTGTGGAGGGGGGGGGAGATGTTCATGTATAAGACAATGTGCTTGTGTGTGTGTCTGTGCGTGCGTGTGTGTGTGTGTGTGTGTGTGTGAGTGTGTGTGTGTGTCTGTGCGTGCGTGCGTGTGTGTGTGTGTGTGTGTGTGTGTGTGAGTGTGTGTGTGTGTGTGTGTGTGTGTGTGCGTGTGTCTCTCTCCTTACCTATAGATCTAGGCGTTTACAAAAACATATTCTCCCCCCTCCACACACACTCATAGCCACAAACCTATTCACAGTCATACAATGACCTCAGAAACTGGCCATAAGACATAAAAAAAAAATTCAGGCCGTGGAAATGTTGTGTGAAGAGGTAAGTTTTGAGGTGAGATTTGAAAAATATATAAAAGCAGAATGTCTGAATAGAGATGTTATTACAACTGGTCATCATTATCTTCATGGCGTTGGCGATCATGGCCCTCCTTATGTATCTATCCCTTGTTGCTGCCAGCACATCTTCCACCCTCTCCGTCTTCAGCCACTCTGCAAGTCCGTCCAATATGTTTTTTTCTCTGGGTCTACCTGGCGCTCTCCTTCCCTCCAGCTTTCCTGTTGTAACCAGGTACTCCAATTCCCCTTTCCTCATAAAATGGCCCATAAATATTGCCTGTCTTTTCCTGATCTTCCTTATGAATGATTTTGTTGTGTCTGCCTCCATCAAGACTGTCTCGTTTGTTTTCTCTCCTGCCCATGGAACTCTCAACATTCTTTTTAGAAACCGCATCTCGACTGCCTCAATATTGTTCTGGCTTTTCTTGTTGACTGTCTATGCCTCACAACCTATAACATTTTATCGGTTCTACGTAACATTCAAGAACAGTCTTCCTGATGTTAATTAATTGATAGGCATTTGTTGGTAAGAATGCTTTTCATCTTCTTGAATGCTGTTTTGGCTTGGCCGATTCTGCTGGCTATTTCTGATGTGCATCTGCCGTCTGGTGAAATGATCGTTCCCAGATATTTAAACTTATAAACCTGTATTACCACTGGTAATATTATGTAAATGCGTATTGCAGATCTGAGGACACAAAGTTATTAACAGTGGCTGGCACTGCCATTCAGGGCGAAAAGTGATCCCACTGGGGCAGAAAACGATATTGAGAGTGCAGATGATTTCTGCTCAAGTCTCCCACACAATCCCTCTGCAAATCAGTTAAATACCCTTTTTATCACAAATAAACAAACAAACTAACAAACAAGAAGTACACTTTAATCACTTTAACAATTTTCACAGCAAATGGTGGTCTTTTCAAAGAATAAAGAGATTAATGTTTAAAAAAAAAGAAAAACAAATAAGGTATGCTGCCCACGCTAAAACCATTAATGTTCTCCTTTTAGCAGCTCCATTTTCTCGCACACCCTTAAGCATGCTTTGCATAATTATGACCTCAAATAACATTTCACAATCAATGCACGAAACCCCTGAAAGGTCAAACCATACTAGAACGTTCTCTTTCCAGCATTTGCCAGCTGTTCGTCGATTTTACACTTAATTCTGATTATGTACGTATTTCATTTTTTTTATTGTTTACGAGCTAGTTTGTGGGTTTTTTTTCTTTGTTTTTTGATAGACCAGTGTACTCAAGGTCTGGCATTTCAAGTTCAATCCCAGCCAACAACTTTTAAAACTGTCCAGTTTCCTGCTCATATCTTATTGTTTCCATAACTCTGGTAGCGTCAGCTTAGTGTTTCTTATGTCTCTCGCCTCTCCACTCCCGCTTTTCTGGACCTTGTAGGCTATAGGGGGTTTTGCTCAGTATGTTTGCTTGATAATTGCTAGCAGATTTGGTCGGAGAGCATATGGATTTGTCCGAGTGTGATGAATCTCTTTTAAACTTATCCCCAGACTCCACAAGAATTGTCTTTTCTTTGTTCGTTCTTTCGTTTCCTTTTTCGTTTGTTCGTTTGTGTTATTGTTATAAATGAACGTAACTATACAGAACTTCGTAAACGTCCTCCATCTAAAGCCAAGAAATCTGCACATTAGCATCAACATATAATACATCTTGTACTGTTATGCAAACCTGGAGTCACACAAGCACATATTCAAGCAAACATTCATACTTTCCAGTTTCGGACAGGAACTTTCCAAATAGCGTATGAACTAGACATAGTACAAGGCGATTGTTGTTGGTGTATTTCTACTATCTGGATCACTGTACAAATTGTCCTTGACTTTACAATTTAATGTGTTATGTTTCTATGGAATGATCATTTGAATGGCATACGGATCACGTTTGGCGGTACACATTTTGCGTGTATAGAAATACACACACTGATTGTCTGATAGTTACATTTGTCTGAATTCATAAGTTCTGTCTGTCTGCCTGTCTGTCTGTCTGTCTGTCTGTCTGTCTGTCCCTGTCTGTCTGTCTCTCTGTCTCTGTCACTCATGTCTCTGTCTCTCTCTCTCTATCTCTCTCTCTCTCTCTTTGTCTCTCTGTCTCTCTATCTCTCTCTTTGCCTCTGTCTCTGTCTCCGTCTCTGTCTGTCTGTCTGTCCGTCCGTCTGTCTGTCTCTGTCTCTGTCTCTCTCTCTCTCTCTCTCTCTCTGTGCCTCTCTCTCTCTCTTATTCACACACACACACACGTATGGAAGCAGTTCCAAGATAAATAGAAAAAGTATGATAAATGTTACATAAACTTTGAAATTAGCTAAATACCTAAGCAGTTTCCTGCCAGCAGAATTATACAAACTCTGATGTATAGATGGAAACTTGATGCATTCAAAACAAAACACACCTGGAACATCGTGTGTCTGTGTGGAAAGAAGATAATGCATAGTCTTATTCTTTCTTGCTTTAGGGTAAAACGACATATTCCTACACTATCTACGAAGACAGCCTCTGACATGTTTGCCTCATCACCATCATTAACATATGAATGTTTTTGTTAGCCTGTCAAATAGTCCAACAGCGAATTATCCTTAACGCGTTGTTACTTTTATTTAACTTCTTCACTCTTATCGTCAGCCAATTTCATTGTATAAATCGTCATTTATGTAATGTCATTCGTTAGTTTTTCCTTCCCTTCGTCGAAACAGTTGTTTTCTGGTTCATGTTTTATCAAGGCAGTCTATTTTCAAGTATCTTCTTCACTCCTCCTCTATCCCCATTTTTTTTTTTTTTTTTTGCTTTTTGTTTTTTGTCTGAAATAACAGTGAACAGACATTGAATCAAAGACCACCACCACTTGAAACTCTAAATAACGAACTGTAGGTTAAATAATTCATATTGCCTGGCTGAAATCTGAGACAGTTTGAATTTTTGAATGGGAGTCTAAGATAATAATGTAGAAAGAAATAGAGACGATTTGAATTTTTAATAGGAGACTAAGATAATAATATCCAAAGAAATATTTTACCTGTCAATTTCCAAAGCAGCTTTGAAGGAAACAATGTACGTCAAGAATATAAGAGAAAAATAATAATAAAAAGAAACAACTATCAAACGTGAATCCATCATCATCATCATCATGTGCCTTGCCGCATGGCGTTGGCGATTATGGACTTCCATCTGGAAGTCTCTATCTCTTGTGAATCCATGATATAAAAAGAAGACAAAAGACACAGACAAACATGGACAAATAAGCGTCTGACAGACAGACAAGAGATAGAGAAACAGAGACGGAGAGATGAAGAGACAGACTCAGAGAGAGAAACACAGAAAGAGACAGAGAAAGAAAAGGTTGATGCATAATCATTAGCACATTTAGAAGCAAACTTTCACGCATGATTTTTGTTTGTTTGTTTTGTTCTGTTTTCTGTTTTGCTTTTCGTTGCTGTAAGCCCCACCCCACCCCCACCCCACCCCCCATTCTTCCCCCCAACCACCCACCGAGTAAAAAATGGCCTACATTTACACAGAGTAGCCGTCTCGTTGATGTTGACGCAAGGTCACAGGGTGCATTGCTAATCAGGGGAGCTAATCCATACAGAAAACAGGTCCACAGGCGTCTATTTGTATGCATAGCTTTATCGATTGCATTTTCATCCCTGGCTTTCTGTTTAATGATCAGCTGTATCGGGTTTCTTACTTTTCCATGTCTTGTTTTATCCACTATGTACTTTAAAATGTACGCTATCACATCCTTTGAAAAACAGGAACGTTATGGTGGCCTGTTGACGTCAGGCATTTCGGGGCGGGATGAACCATAACAAATTTATACTGGCTTACAGACATTTAAGGAGACGGTCAAAAACTAGGAGGGAGACCCATTTAGAATATTAAAAAAAGAAAGACGGAGGCAGAAAGAGAGAAGGGCAATAGAGAGAGATAGAGAAATGGAGAGAAAGAGAGACAGAGAGAGAAGAGAGAGAACGCAAGGGAGAGAGAGAGAGAGAGAGGAATGAATGTTGAATGAGTGAGAGAGAGAGAGAGAGAGAGAGAGAGAGAGAGAGAGAGAATGGAATGAACGTTGAATGAGTGAGTGAGAGAGACAGACAGACAGACAGACAGAGAAATGAACGTTGAATGAGTGAGAGAGAGAGATGGACAGAGACGGAGAGAGAGAGACAGAGACAGAGACAGAAAGAAAGAGAGAAAGGGGAAATGAAAGTTGAATAAGTGAATGAGAGAGAGACAGACAGACAGACAGACAGACAGACAGTCAGACAGTCAGACAGTCAGACAGTCAGACAGACAGACGGACGGACAGAGACAGAGAGACAGAGAGAGAGAGACATACACAAGCACTCACACACACACACACACACACACAACACACACACACACACACACACACACACACACACAAGAGAGAAACGGACAAACAGACAAACAGAGAAGCAAAGGGTGAGAGACAAAGGTAGAAACAGTCAGACAGACAGACAGGCAGGCAGACAGACAGACAGACAGACAGGCAGGCAGACAGACAGACAGACAGGCAGGCAGACAGACAGACAGACACTCGGCTCAGACAGACAGAGAAACAGAGTTCTACAAAACAGTACCGCTTGACCTTCTTCATCATGACAACGGCCAAAGTGTACGTGCAGAGCCGCAGTTGACAGGCGACTGAGACAGAAAAAATACAGAGCTGTCACCTCATTCCTTCCAATCCCTTACCATTTATCCTGTCATCTGCTCGGCGTCCATCAAATGAACAGACAGATGAGAGCCAACCAAGCCCTATTGGTGCATATGAGCACGTCTACAAAAAGAACTGTTAACAGTTATGCTGAATTCAGCTCAACAGTTTCCGTTTCAGTCACAGGTTTTCTTTTTAAAGATGGTGTCCCTACGATTGGAATAAAGTTCCCTGCATGCACCAAAGTCCTAGATGCACTGTGATTGATAAGATGAAAATGGTTTATACATAAGTCCTATACCTTGAGATTCTACTACGTGTCAAATGGATAGATAGAAGAACTAATGAAAGTATCCTGCTAGAACTAAATACCACAAGAAAATTACCAGCAGACATCAAGAAGACAAGACTAAAATACATTGGCCGTGTGTCACGTAACAAGAACACGGACCTCATGACAACCATTTTTCAAGGAAAAACAGAGGCAAAAAAGGAATAAAGGCAGACTTCCAATCTCATACGTCGAGAACATAACCAACATCATCAGTGGCCTAAATATTGAAGTTGTCCACAAAAGTCAAGACACAGCGGTTTGGAGGAGGGGTGGTGGTGTCAAAGAGTGCAGCAGCCAACATTGAACCCGGTGACACCGACAGGTGAGACAGGTGAGACCTTGCAATTAAGCCATACAAACCTTACACTTTGGCAATATCTTGAGATGTTACGTACCGTATGGGTTCTGTGTACCAGTTTGTGACTGAAACAATTTAGATCATACTATGAACCAGAAAACATAAAACTTGACCCCAAACGCTCGACAACAGAGAATAAATGCGGTGTGTGTGTGGGGGGGGGGGGGGCAGTAACAAACTTTCCTAAAATGGCATTGAGGGGAAGAAATGTACGTCTGACAAAAGCCGTTTGGCCGACATTTTTATGCCTGTCTTGTTTAGTTATATAAGATACGCGTGTTTTGAATGTATTTTTGTATAGTAGTGCAGGCGAACTAGCACAGCGCGTGGATGGGGGTGAGGGTGTGTGTGTGTGTGTGTGTGTGTATGTGTGGGTGGGTGTGTGTGTGTGTGTGTATGTGTGTGTGGCGTGTGTGTGTATGTGTGTGCGTATGAGTGTGTTACTGTGTGTGTGTGTCCGTGTGTGTGATGTGTGTGTGTGAGTGTGTGTGTGTGAGTATGTGAGTGTGTGGTGTGTGAGTGTGTGTGTGTGGTGAGTTGTGTGTGTGTGTGTGTGTGTGTGTGTGTGGTGTGTGTGGTGTGTGTGTGTGTGCTGCTTGTGTGTTGTGTGAGGAGTGTGTAGTTGCGTGTGTGAGTGTGTGTTGTGTGAGTGTGAGTGTGTGTGTGTGAGTGTGTGTGTGTGTGTGTGTGTGTGTATGTTATGTGTACATGTATGGTATGTGTATGTGGGTGTGTGTGTGGTGTATGTCTGTGTCTGAGTGTGTTGTGTGTGTGTGTGTGGTGTATGTCTGTGTCTGATGTGTGTGTGCGCGTGTGTGTTGTTGTGTGTGTGTGTGTGTGTGTGTGTGTGTGTTGTGTAGTGTGTGTGTGTGTGTGTGGTGTATGTCTGTGTCTGAGTGTGTGTGTGTGTTGTGTGTGTGTGTGTGGTGTGTGTGTGTGTGTGTGTGGTGTGTTGTCTGTCTGTGTCTTGTGTCCCGCTACATACGCGATTCCTTGTCCCAGGAACATTACTTGTCTAATTTCAAACGGCTCTTTGTAGGTTGTTTCTTTTGTCCCCCCCAATACTTCCTTAACAACACACCCAACCAACACACACCACACACACACACCCCACCACACACACAACATACACACACATACACACACAACACACACACACACACCACACGCACACGCACACGCACACGCACACGCACATACACACACACTGTGTGTGTGTGTGTGTGTGTGTGTGTTCGGATGCCCATATGTGTGTGAGTGTGCGTGCGTGTGTGTGTGTGCGGGAGTGTGCGGGAGTGTGCGGGATGTGCGTCAGTGTGGGAGTGTGTGTGTGTGTGTGTGTGTAAATGTGCGTATGTGATATGATGTGTACAGGTGTGTGTGATATCATGTGTATATCTCTGTGAAGTTGTTTGTACCTGTTTGTATGATCATGGGTGTATCCTTGTGTGATGTTTCGTGTGTGAAAGTGTACGGTATTGTGTATACTTTTCTGTATGTGTGAGATAATATGTGTATAATGTGTGTAATATTTTTTTCTATCTGTGTGTGTGATAGCTTGTGTTTCTATGCCTGTGAAATCGTGTATGTGTCTGTGTGACCTTGTATGTATGTATCCATGTGTGTGATAATGTGCACATTTGTGCGTGTGCATGATGATATGTGTATCTATGTGTGTGATAGTGTGTGTGTGTGTGTGTGTGTGTGGTGTGTGTGTGTGTGTGTGTGTGTGTGTGTGTGTGTGTGTGTGTGTGTGTGTATGTTTATGATAACCTGTGCATCTATGTGTGTGATGTTGTATCTGTGTGTGTGTGTGTGTGTGTGTGTGTGTATGTTTATGATAACCTGTGCATCTATGTGTGTAATGTTGTATCTGTGTGTGTGTGTGTGATATCGTTTGTATTTGTCTGTGTGTCTGCATGAATACGTACAAACACATACACACAATGATATGCACAGAGGCAAAACACAATGACCTATGAGTTTATCTCAACATCTCTGAGGAAAAATATGAATTTGAAATATAACAGAAAAGGAGCCTTGGACGTTCGACGACCCCAAAGATTTATTGTTAAAACTGCACATTAGATTCTTTGGAGTTTTGTTTTCGGCTTGGTCTTGTTTGTTGTTGTTGCTGTTATTGTTGTTGTTGTTGTTGTTGTCGTTGTTGTTGTTGTTGTTGTTGTTGTTGTTGTTGTTGTTGTTTGTCGTCGTCGTCGTTGTCGTCGTCGTCGATATTCTTTTCGTTTGTGTTTTTTCATTTTGTTTGTTGCTGTTTGTTTGTTTGTCTGTTTGTTTGTTTGTTTGTTTGTTTGTTCTTTCGTTCGGTCATTTGTTCGTTTGTTTGTTTGTTTGTTCGTTGGTTTGTTTGTTTGTTTGTTGATTCATGTGTTTGCGTGTTTGTTTGTTTGTTTATTGTTTGTTTGTTTGTTTGTTTTTTTGTTCTTCCTTTTCTCAATATGACCATAATGCAGTTTGCAGACGGTCGTGCATTATATAGGGTGTCTTGAGTTTCTGATCGCACAAACGCTCAATTTTAGTTGGTTATCAAAGGATCATAATTTCTAAGCAGCAGATCCCCCACCAAAAGAATTAATCAGTTGAATGATTTTTTTTTCTTTCAGTCTCTCTTTTTCTCTCCACAAAACCCTGTTTCCCAGTCAATCACAATGTGTACCATTATCTACATTCTGGGTACGTTTTCCGTCAGACATTCCAATTGCCAGACTTCCTGGCAGTTCACAATACAGTCCAATAATGTACATCGTCTGGCTAATCTTCTTTTCTTAAGGAAGGGAGTCCTTTATGATAGAAGTCTGTCTGATATACGTTGAAAGAAATCTTTTCTGTGACAATTTTCCACCTCTCCCCTCCCAACGTTGATTTTCAAAGAATCAAATCACACACAAAAAAAGAAAATATCAAGTGTGGTTTCACAACCTAAAGTGGAAACGAGACCGACTGCCAGACAGACAGACAAACAGTAAACTTGAGACGGAGTGACAGGGAAGCAGACGACAGGAACATCTCAATCAGCATTTTATTGAATTCAGATCAACGTCTCCTCTCGTGGAGGGGAAATTATCGGACACACATTTTTGTGTGTGTGTTTGACGTATGATTAAGCACAAAACCAATTCACATCAACGTATCATCATCATCATCAGGTGCCCTGCTGCATGGCGTTGGCGATCATGAACTTCCATCTGTCTCTATGTCTTGTTGCCTCAAGCATCTCCTCCACTCTCCTCGTCTTCAGCCACTCTGCAAGTCCGTCTAGCATTTTCTCCCTGGGCCTACCTGGTGCTCCCTTTCCCTCCAGCTTTCCCGTTGTGACCAGGTGCTCCAATTCCCCTTTCCTCATAAAATGGCCTATAAATGTTGCCTGTCTTTTCCTAATCTTCCTTATGAATGATCTACTTGTTTCTGCCTCCATCAAGACTGTCTCGTTTGTTTTCTTTGCTGTCCATGGAACTCTCAACATTCTTCTTAGAAACACATCTCGTCTGCCTCAATCTTGTTCACGCCTCGCATCCGCACAACAGTATTGGTTCTATGTAACATTCAAGGACTCTCTTCCTGATGTTAATTGATAGGCATTTGTTGGTAAGAATGCTTGTCATCTTCTTGAATGCTGTTTTGGCTTAGCCGATTCTGCTGGCTATTTCTGATGTGCATCTGCCATCTGATGACATGATCGTTCCCAGGTATTTAAACTTATCAACCTGTGTCAAGGTTGTGCCATTTGCTGTTATTTTGCATGAGGGGATTTCATGTTTTTTGCTGATCACCATGACTTCAGTCTTCCTGCTTGTTGAGTTCCAACCCCTTACCTTTGCTTTCTATTTCTATTATATTCACAAGGTTTTGTAGATCCCTTTCATTTTCTGCAATTAGCACGGTGTCATCTTTGTATCGAATGTTGTTTATCATTTTTTCCTCCAACCTTCAATCCAGGGTCTTCCTCTAGGTTTCTCTTCAACGTATACACATGGTAATCTTTTCTAAACTACTGATACAGAAATGGATACATAACATTTCATGTTTGCATATAGAAAATTAATATTTTCTCTCATTTCAAAGGCAACGACCAGAAACTTCGCAAAGTTTTAAGCACGGTTCCTACAAAATCACCTGTTGTTTCGATTCATTTCGATAAAAAACAAGACAAAACAAAACAAAAAACCCTTTAAGTTCGCGTCTTAAGATATATCTAAACTTCAAAGTGAAACAGACAGAAGGGGAAAAGAGAGGAGAAGGGTGCATATATCAAACAATTAACGAAACAACATCTCCTTGTGCTTTCGTTGTAAAACTCAGTTAAGTTCACAAAGTGCATATGTCCTGTTGACGCGACACAAGATGGCGAGGGTACCGCTTATCAGGGGAGCTAAACCACAGAGAAAATATATCTACCAGCGAGCAAAGCTTTTTTGTGTGCATGGCTATATCGATTGCTTTTTTTTTTGTCTATCCGTTACTTTCTGTTTAATGATCAGCAGCCTCTCTCTTTCAGTTTCCCCACCTAGTTACAGCTAATGTGAACTTCGATTTGTCAGACAAGTCCAAAGGGAAAGAGAATGTATAATGCTTTAAATAATGTGAGGGTGAGTAATCACAAACTCAGGAAGGCAATAATAAAGATAATGGATACTTACACTGCGCACCCTCCAGAAAAATTGTCTAGATATCTTACAAGAAGAAACAATAAGATACAAAGTAGAAGTATGTAATACATATATTTCACATCACACATTGATTGAGTCAATATTCAAGGCATAGTCTCATTCGAACACAATCAACACAAAACGAGAGCACATGACAATGCTGCCTGTTCATTTAAGAAAAAAAATGAAAAAAAGGGGAAAGGAGAGATGGAGAAAGAGGGAGAGAGACAGAGATGGAGAGAGAGAGGGGGAAAGAGAGAGGGAGAGGGAGAAAGAGAAAGAGACAGACAGACAGATAGACAGACAGAGACAGAGATAGACAGCGACAGAGACAGAGAGACAGAGAGAGTCAGACAGATAGACAGATAGAGAATGAGACAGGCAGCGACAGACAGAGAGAGAGAGAGAGAGACAGACAGACAGACAGACAGAAACAGCGACAGACAGAGAAAGAGAGAGCGACAGAGAGAGAGAGGACAGAGACAGAGACAGAGACAGAGACAGACAGACAGACAGACAGAGACAGACACAGACACAGACACAGAGACTGACACAGACAGAGACAGACAGACACAAACAGACAGATACAAACAGACAGACACAAACAGACACAGACAGACACAGACACAGACAGACACAGACACAGACAGACACCGACAGACAGACACAGACAAACAGACAGACAGACAAACAGACTGACACAGACAGACCGACAGAAAATCTAAAAAGAGCACCCCCATAGCCTTCTTCATTATGAAAAACGCCAGTGCGTGCGAAACAGCAATGATGGTCGACTTGAGCAGAGAGCAATACACAACAGTCACCTCACACATCCAATCCCCATACCAGGCAGCCTATCATTTAGTCGTGGTCCATCACATGAACGAAAAGTGAAGGGCTAGGTAAACTCTGGCGACACATGCTGGTAAGCCTTCAAACCGACTGGCGAAGTCGCTCAACGAGGAATGGAATAACCTAGTTTTCTTGAAACTGGATTGGCTGGGCTACATCATCTGATATCTACAAAATGATGTTGAGTGGTGAGTCTAAAATCAGTGAAGACAATCTGACAAAATCAAAACAAAAACAAAACAAAGCAAAAAAAACACAATCTAATTTCTACGAGACAATCAAATCATGGATTAGTCAGACTTTAGAGAGAGAATGAGAAAGAGAGAGAAGGAGAGACAGAGACAAAGAGAGAGAAACAGACAGACAGAGACAGAGAGAGAAGAAGACAGAGAGAGGTGGGAGAGAGAGAGAGAGAGAGAGAGAGAGAGAGAGAGAGAGAGAGAGAGAAGGAGGGAGAGAGAGAGGAGAGATAGATAGATAGACAGACAGAAGACGGATGGACAAACAGACACAGACAGAAAAAGAGACAGGAAGAGAGAGAGAGAGAGAGAGAGAGAGAGAGAGAGAGAGAGAGAGAGAGAATGAGAGAAT
>CM060309.1:61666533-61699033 GCA_030674185.1 Monoplex corrugatus
AGGCAATTGTGTGCCTGTCTTGTTTTCTTTATATTAGATACATGTTTTGATCTTTTGTGTGTGTGTGTGTGGTGTGTGTGTGTGGGGGTGTGTGTGTGTGTGTGTGTGTGTGTGTGTGTGTGTGTGTGTGTGTGTGTGTTGTGTGTGTATGTGTGAGTGTGGTGTCTGTCTCGTTTTCTTTGTATTAGATACATGTTTTGATCGTTGTGTGTGTGTGTGTGTGTGTGTGTGTGTGTGTGTGTGTGTGTGTGTGTATGTGTGTGTTGTGTGTGCTTGTGTGTGTGTTTGTGTGTGTGTGTAGATATACATATCTCTCTGTGTATGTGTGTGTGTGTGTATATGTGTGTGTGTCTGTCTGTGTTTGTGTTTGTGTGTATGTCTCTCTCTCTCTCTCTCTCTCTCTCTCTCTCTCTCTCTCTCTCTTCTCTCTATCTATCTATCTATCTATCTATCTCTGTTTCTGTCTATGTCTCTCTCTCTCTTTCTCTGTCAGTCTGTCTGTCTCTCTGTCTGTCTGACTGTCTCTCTGTCTGTCTGTCTGTCTGTCTCTCTCTCTCTCTCTCTCTCTCTCTCTCTTTCTGTCAGTCTCTCTCTAGACTTAGATTAAATAAATACACCTTATTTTCCTAGAACTTTCATGTGTCCCAGACTTGTGTAGGTCTGATACTAGCCCAAGTAGCAAACGTACCCACGACAGAAAATGAAGACACAACAACCCCTTCCTGTCCCCTATAACAGACGACACCACTAAAACACCACAGTATCAATGAGCAGCTGGCAGCGACTGTTGTCTATGGCACCAATTTCCTGCAAGGCAGACAGCACCCACGTTATAGCATCACTTCGCGAATGTACTGATGATACCCTATCGTCTGTCCCTGCTGTAACACAACGAAACGAACTCTACATCTGCTCTGTTCCTCGCAGTTTTTGCATTGTCTGAAAATAGACCTGTAACTCAAAATAAATAAGTCGCTGGGTTAGACCACCCCGCTGGTATCGTCGTAGTCATCATCATCATCTTCTTCATCATCATCGATATTTTTCTCCTCCTCGTCGTCGTCATCATCATCGTCGTCGTCATCGTCGTCGTCGTCGTCATCATCATCACCATCATCATCAGCAGCAGCAGCAGCAAGCAGCAGTAGCAGCAGCAGAAGCAGCAGCATTATCATCATCATCGTTATCATGATAAAAGATGTATTGTTATAGGTAAGACATCACTGACTGTTCTGTTACACACACTTTTGTGTGACATTAGCAGAGACTTAACACAACATGAATTTAACACATAACACGGAATATGAAACAGCAGCAATGACATATACTTAAAGAATTATGGAATTGGAATATATTAGTGAACGTACCTAAACGAAGACGCCTGGTCCCTAAAGCGAGCTGGATCTTATACCCCCAAGAAAGATGACAGCGCTATGATCTTTGAATTTGTTTGACCACTGTGGGAAAAGGTGGCTATGAACAAAGCCAGCTTGTTATGGCTATGTTTGAGAATAGCTGGAATGGGTTAAAATTGGGTCATCTGAGATGTTACCGTATTTCGAGTCTTTAGCATCTAATATTCAGTTTCCCAACAGTTCTATCATATGTTATTACTGAAAAGAGCCCAAAAGGCAATTTATGCTATCAGTGTGTTATGAACGTATGACGTCCTATGTCAAAATACATTTTACGAAGTTCCAACGAGTCTAAAACTGAAACTTAACACATTAATTATTTCCGGTGTATATATATATATATATATATATATATATATATATATATATATTATATAGTATATGTGTGTGTGTATGTGTCTATGTGTGTGTGTGTGGCGCGTGTGCGGGTGTGCTTATGATGGATAGGTAGATAGATAGATAGATAGATAGATAGATAGACAGACAGACAGACAGATAGATAGATAGATAGATAGATCGATAGATAGCTATATACACAGATAGATAGACAGATAGATAGATAGACAGACAGACAGATAGATAGATAGATAGATAGACAGACAGACAGACAGATAGATAGATGGATAGATAGATGATAGATAGATAGATAGAAAGATAGATAGATAGATAGATAGACAGATAGATAGATAGATAGAAATAGAGAGAGAGAGAGAGAGAGAGAGAGAGAGGAGAGAGAGAGAAGAGAGAGAGAGACAGAGAGAGAGGAGAGAGAGAGAGAGTTGCGAATATTCTCACGGTACGCAAAAGTCAAATGTATTCTTTGTGCTAAAACCACGCTTAGTCAACATGCATTAGGAAAAGAAGCTTTGAGACTTTTGGAGAAGTTTCTGGAAACAGTTTCTCGAGGGATAGGAGACATGAAACAGATGGGAAGTAACTCATGCTGATGTAATTTTGATGGCATAATTGACCTTGATGATCACAATTCTACACTCAGTCTAGATTCCCAAAGAGAGAATTTCTTTGTTCCAATGCAACAACATGCAGTGTTACCTGATCGACCCCCATGGCTTCATCACCTCGCTGTTTACTGGAATCATCTTGCAACACTGATCACTAGGGACGAAGAACGAGTCGGACTGTGTATATCTTGGCCTGTGCATGCTTAAAGATCCCACGGCAGTTGAAAATCGTGAAGAGCCGGGCATTCGCCATCTATAGCATAGCATTCATAGCACTGCGGTGCTTTTCACATGATACTTTTTGTTTTCTGCTACATGTGCACATTAGTACACAACTTGGGACTTCTGAATCCAATTTACGTCGGCGATTTACTGTGACGGCATCGCATGTTCAGTTCTGTGAGACGGAAAAACGTCACAGGGTCAATGCAGGGCTAATGTATTTACACACACACACACACACCACACACACACACACACACACACACACACACACACACACACACACACACACACACACACACACACACACAAGGACACATGCACACACACAAGCACAAACACACACACAATTATGCACACACACGAAGACACACACACACACACACACACACACACACACCACACACAACACACACATACATACATACACTCGCACGCACGCACACAAACACACAAACACACATGCACACATACACACACACACACACAAGCACACATACATACATACAAACACACACACACATACACACACACACACATACACACACACACACACAAAACAGACAGACAGACAGACAGACAGAGAGAGAGCAAAGCAACGGGAGAGGAATAATGAAAGTGGCGTTTATCAAATTGTCAAAGGAGTAGCTTTCAGAGTTGGTTTAAACGATGACAGAGACTCAGAACTGCGAGGAGAAAGAAGAAGCTTGTTCCCCACAGACTGGGCCAAGAAGGAGAATGAAAGTTGGACAAGAGTCCTGATACACAAACAAGGGATGGGGGAGAAGATGAAAATCAAATGAAGGGATACAACTGTCGTGATTGAATATTAAACGTGCAGAAGACCAGCGAGATGAGAAGGTGCCGGACCATTCATGGATTTTAAGCATTGCATGGAGAGTTTTATAGTGAATCCGTTTTTGGATAGGGAGCCAGTGAAGAGAAAGAAACAAGGGAGTGACATGAGTGGATTTAGAACATCTGAAGATTAGTCAAGCAACTTTTTATTTTTATCTGAAGTCGTAGATTCTGTGGACAGGTATCAAGGAGAGAATTATGATAATTCAGTCAAGACTTCATAAAAAAACAAGCGAACACGTCAATGATATGAAACGTAACATTTCAAAGAGGAAAACCATGACAGGAATCATCTATCACAAACGCACAAACGCAAAACAAAAATGATAAAAGAAAATAGGTAGACAAACAGGGAAGAAACCAAACAAGGAAGACAACAAATGAGAATAAACCTCCCAAAAACAGCTTCAGCAACTTCCTCAATGTGTTTCGCAACATTTTAAACCATTTATTTATTTATTCATTATTATTTATTTATTTATTTATTTATTTTTTATTTATTTAATTTATTTATTTATTTATTATTTATTTATGTATTTTTTTTTTTTTTTATTTAATATTTCCTTTAGGTTTGGCTTTCTATCTTGGCTGGTATGGTTTTGTTCCGCATGGATATCAGTGTGTTTGTGTGTGTGTGCATTCGTGTGTGTGAGTGTATTTAGAGTTGAAATTTTTTGTGTATGTTTGAGAGAGAGAGAGAGAGGGGAGGGGTGAGAGAGGTAGAGAGAGAGAGAGAGAGAGAGAGAAAGAGAGACAGAGAGAGAAAGATAGAGAGAGAGAGACAGAAAGAGAGAGAGAGACAGAGAGATTGTGGTTGTTGTGTGTGTGTGTGTGTGTGTTGTGGTGTGTGTGTGTGTGTGTGTGTTTGTGTTTGTTTGTCTGTCTGTCTGTCTGTGTTGTGTGTTGTGTGTGTCGTGTGTGTGTCTGTATGTGGTCGTGTACATCTCTTTACATTCACATGTTCATTTTTACTTCTCGTGCCTCCAAGTAAATTCCATAATATACTGCTTCGCGTTCAGTTTTTCTGCGTCGTACACAGTTTTATCCTGTGTGTGTTTTGTTCTTTTGATCCATTATGTCGTTCTTTGTAATCCCTGTGACTTTTTGCCTAGTTATTAATGGCAGTCTTTTACTCGCAGAGACAGATAAATAAAAAAGACAGGCATGATTATAGCTAGGTGGCTCCATACAAAAAGTTGTTAATGCGATTTATGCAGTTGCTTGAAAAATAAAGTCGTAGTAAGAGAAATCCACACACACACAAATTTTACACTGCCTGGAAACCTGTTTTCAGCGAGCGAAAGATGATTGCAAACGTCGAACTTCAAAACACTGTAAACTCGAGGAGATAGTAGAGTTAGGTCCCATTGGATCTGTTTTACTGCTAGTCTGTATCACTCTAGATGCATGGTATTAGCATACTCAAAAACGTTGAAAAAAAAGCTACAGAAACGAGCAAAGGAAGAGTGAAACAACGCTGATGAAAACTAATGCACCGCAGCGCATACAATGTCGAGGAAGCCACAATAAAAAACTGCACACAAAACATTAATTAACCTTTATGTAATTTAATCAAGCGCTTCAGAAAAGCATGATAACAACTGAAAACAATCAAACAAAGAAACATGCATGAAATTACAGACATAGAATCAAAGGAAATGAAAACTAGAAACAATGAAACAAAGAAATATACATAAATTACAGATGTAAAATCGAAGGAGAAGAACAAAGGATTTGAAATATCAAAAACAAAGAAGTGCAATAACTGTGAGGGGTTATTGGGGACTGCAATGGTAGTGCCCTGATCACTATTGTGGCAGCATTTTTTTTTCAATCCTTTGCTACTCATCTTTTGCACCGCTCGAGTGTGGCAACCTCCACACCGCTTGTTTCGGTTCTACAGCATCACCATCATGTGCCTTGCCGCATGGTGTTGGCGACCATGGCCCTCCATGTGAATCTATCCTTTGTCGCTGCAAGCACATCTTCCACCCTCTGTGCTGAACCAGTCTGCAAGTCCGTCCAATATTTTCTCCCTGGGTCTACCTGGTGCTCTCTTTCCCTCTAGATTTCCTGTTGTGACAAGATACTCTAATTTCTCTTTCTCATAAAATGTCCTATGAATGTTGCTTGTCTTATCCTAATCTTATTTCTTAATGCTCTTCCTGTATCTCCAGCACACCTCTAAATCCCACTGAAACTGGTGTCTTTATGACACTAGGGCATAAAAAGGCAGAGAATATAAGGCAATTTATGATAATGCTATGAAGGTGAGAATGGGTCTGACGATGACAATGTTATGGAATTCCATTTTAAATTAAGACTGTTCGAGAGGGCTGTACTTTATCTTCATTTTCATATTGTATCCTGACCTCAACCAGGCCCGAGAGATACACCCACTTGCGTGTCGGTCAGGAAATTTAAGCAGCACCCTTAATGACCGATTCATGAAATGGATGAGGCTGGACTGTGTGATACTGATCTTCCTAACGATCCCAAAGTACGCTAAACGCTGGGTAATATCTCTCAACAGGGTTTTGGGCTGGGTTTTGAACCTACGAGGTTCCAGTCAGCTGTCTGTTGCATCAACTACTTCGCCACTTTGTTTGGTTCTGTTTGGGCTGGCGTTTACATGTTTTGCTCGTTCTCTTCCTCTGTAACTGTTTAATTCGCTGCAGCATGTCGGTTATTTTTGGTTTTGATTTGTTTTTTGTTTTGTCTTGTTTTGTTTTGTTTTGTGTGTTTGTGTTGTTTTATTTTGTTTTGTTTTGTTTGTTTTGTTTTGTTTTGTTTGGTTTGTTTGTTTGTTTTGTTTTGTTTTGTTTTCGGTTCCCCAGCTTCATCACCATGTTCTCTGCAGCATGGCGTTGGCGATCATGACCTCCATACGAATCTATCCGTTGACGCTGCGAGTACATCTCCCATCCTCTGTCCTCAGCCACTCTGCAAGTCCGTCCGATATTTTCTCCCTGGGTCTACCTGGTTTGGTTTTGTAGTTTTGATGCATGACTTCAGTAAGTGGGTTTCAACATTTTATTTCGTCTTCTTGATGTTCGTTTGACCAAAAGAGCTATGGGGCAACAGATGAAGATGGACACACATTTCTATGCAATATAGCCGAAGATGATCTAGCAACAGACTGATATAAAGGATAAGCATAACACCCAAGCACTGAAGTAAGACATCAAAATATCGTAAGCGCATAGGGCTTATGCTCAGGCTCGTGGCCTATATCATGATCGTTCTGGATTTTTTTTTATCAAATTGTATCAATGGCATCAGTGCATATGAAATTTAGTTCGAGCACGGAGACGCCATCGTCAGAAACTGAAAGTTGTCTCCTCCATCTCCTGTTCCTTCAAACTCTTCTCTTTCTTCTTTTTGTTGTTTTTTCTTTTTCTTCTTCTTCTTTTTCTCTTTCTTCTTCTTCTTCTTCTCTTCTTTTTTCTTCTTTTCTTTTTCTTGTTGTTCTTGTTGTTCTTTTGTTCTTGTTCTTGTTCTTGTTCTTGTTCTTATTCTTGTTCTTTTCTTTTCTTGTTCTTCTTCTTCTTCAAATTCTTCTTCTTCCTTCTTCTTCTTCTTCTTCTTCCTTCTATCTTCTTCTTCTTCTTCTTCTTCTTCTTCTTCTTCTTCTTCTCTTCTTCTTCTTCTTCTTTCTTCTTTTTCTTCTTCTTCTTCTTCTTCTTCTTCTTCTTCTTCTTCAAATTCTTCTCTTCAAATTCTTTCTTTCTTCTTCATTCTTCTTCTTCTTTCTTCTTCTTCTTCTTCTTCTTCTTCTTCTTCTCTTCTTCTTTCTTCTTCTCTTCTTCTTCTTCTTCTTCTTCTTCTTCTTCTTCTTCTTTCTTCTTTCTTCTTCTTCTTCTTCTTCTTCTTCTTCTTCTTCTTCTTCTTCTTCTTCTTCTTCTTCTTCTTCTTCTTCTCTTCTTCTTCTTCTTCTTCTTCTTCTTCTTTCTTCTTCTTCTTCTTCTTCTTCTTCTTCAATTCTTCTTCAAATTCTTTCTTCTTCTTCAAATTTCTTCTTCAAATTCTTCTTCAAATTCTTCTTCAAATTCTTCTTCTTCTTCAATTTCTTTCTCTTCTTCTTCTTTCTTCTTCTTCTTCTCTTCTTCTTCTTCTTCTTCTTCTCTCTTTCTTCTTTCTTTTCTTCTCTTCTTTCTTTCTTCTTCTTCTCTCTTCTCTTCCTTCTCTCTTCTTCTTCTTCTCTGTCTTCTTCTTCTTCTTCTTCTTCTTCTTCTTCTCTTCTCTATCTTCTTCTCTCTTTTTCTCTCTTCTTTCAATCTTCTCTTCATCTCTTCTCTCAATCTTTTCCTCTTCTTCTTCTTCTTCTTTTCTCTCTTCTCTCTTCTCTTCTTCTCTTTCCTCTCTTCTTCTCTCTCTCCTTTTCTGTTGTTTCTTTTTCTTCTTCTCTCTCTGTCTTCTTTCTCTCTCTTCTTCTTTCTTCTTCTTTCCCTTCTCCTTCTTCTTTTTCTCTCATCCACAGATTCTTCATCTCTAGCAGCTTTATCTTCTTTCTATTTCTAAAGTTCCGCTTCTTTTGTCCTTCTTCTCTGCTTTTATATGTGTTCCCATCTATTGACTTTCTTCGATCTGTTTTTTTCTTTGATCTGGGCAAATGGTCCACATGCCTTCAGAATCACGTTTCTTACTCCGTAGATGCATTCCTTGTCCAAAACATTCTCCTCTCCACCTACCCCCCCCCCCTGTCTCCACCCCTTTCTCCCGACCTCACCTGGCCTCCCCCCCCCCTCTCCCCACTTCCTGTTCCAGACACCTCCTTGGCTGGATAATTTTACACACGAGATAGCCAAGCGGGCACACGTCGGACTTCGATTGGAAGCTGATACGTTCGATCCACCTAGACACCTCCACCTGGTGGATGAAGGGTGGGGATTTTTTCCCCATCTCCCACGTCAACATGTGTCCAGACCTGCCAATGCCTAAATCCAGCTTGGAGTGTATATACTCGTATATGCATGCAGAATATTAAAACTGCACGTTCAAGATCATGTAAGTCATGTTAGTGGCTAGCTTATGAAAAACAAAAAACAAAAACAAAAAATGAAAACAGCCAGTACGCATACGTAGACTGTGAAACAAAATAGTGGAATGTGTTCAGTTCGTACAGTTCTTCATGCTCCACTAAAAAGTCTGAATGCATTAGGAAATCCAAAACAAATGTGACTGCCCGCGTTCAAGCAAACAGGAACCTGAAAAAAAAAATGGAAAAAAAAAGATCAGAACATGTATTTGATACAACCAGTCATGACAGGCGAAAATTTTCGGCCAACTGGCATTTGCCAAGCGTAGACGTAAGATCACAAACGAACAAACACCGAATACAAAAATCAAGAGAAAAAGACTGAAACTTCCCTGTTGCTTCGTCCAGTGTAAGAAAAGGACTAAACTGACTAAAATGACATCAGAATGGCCGTAAATGAGCGCCTGTCTCGTCTGGTTGTATTAAATACGCGCTCTGATTCTTTTTTTCCTATTTTCTTTCTGGTTTCTGTATATATTGTTATTGTTTTTGTTGTTTGAAGCCCAACCGACAGCGTAGAGCCATATCAGGGTTAAAACCGCTTCAAAACATACAAAATGTCAACAGGGAAAAAACAAACAAAAGAAAATTAAGCACATAATCTAAGGACATGACCCCGGCGTTGTTCACTCCGTCCAATTTATCGCACAGGGGATTTAAAAAACACATCTGAATATAAATTTAAACATACCTAAGGACACCAAAACACATATGAAAAAGGCCTAAATTACCTGAAATTCCTTCCGTATAATTCCGCATATCTCACCTCCCTAGATAAAAAAATGCACTTAATACATGTACCCAATTATTAATCCTAAGAAAAAGTATTAAGACTTTCTCGAACACATACAGGTGAACGAACCAGCAAGGCAGATAATGATAGTAAGAAATGACAGAAAACAAAGGAACAAGGCAGAAACAAAGAGAGTGACAGGGAAAAGGAAATTTCTAGCACAGAAATTCCAGAAGATGGGGATACTAATTATACTGAAAGAGCGCCCGGCATCCCCAGGGGAGAGGGGTGGGGGGTGGGGGGTGGGGTCTGAATGCATTACGAGCAGCGAGTCCAAATGAGTTTGAAGATCAGCACGTACGCAAAGGATTCATGATAATAATACCAATTTGTCCAGAGCAAATTTCCTGTCTCGTGAATAAGAGTTTGGGACAATTTTGATGAAAGATTATACTGTGTTTAATGAGGTCTTCGTGGATTTTGAATGTTCTTATCAGGCCATATGTAGATTATCTTATCTATTCAGGGTATTATTTGCTTTCAACCAAACACAAAAACAAACACGCAGAAACACAAAAGTTCACATCCATACACACACGCGTGAGTACGGACACACACATGTAGACAAACACAAATACATGCTCATACATCACACTACACACACACACACACACACACAAAACACACACACACACACACACACACACATACGTGCACGCATGCACACACACACACACACATGTACACACACACACACACAGAGAAAGACAGAGAGAGACAGAGAGAAAGACAGAGAGAGACAGAGAGAAAGACAGAAAGAGACAGAGAGAGAAAGACAGAGAGAGACAGAGAGACAGAGATGGAGACAGAGAGAGAGGGAGAGAAAGACAGAGAGAGAGAGAGAGAAAGACAGAGAGAGAGAGAGAGAAAGACAGACAAGAGAGAGAGACAGAGAGAGAGAGAGAAACTCGGCCGCAGCATGTATATAAAATTCTATAAGAAAAACAGAACAAAACAAGATAAAAAATAAACAACAGAGAATAACACAACCAATTAATAAAACGGTAAATAAGAAAAAAAAAAAACACTGACAGACAAACAAGCAGTCGCTGATTTTTTTTCAAACAAAACAAAACAAAACAAACAAAAAACGGACAGACGAAACAGGATCACGTTTTTACAACCAACGTTCTCTCGATGCAAAAATCGGTTACAACAGAAAATTAAAAACAAAAACAAAAACAAAAATCCACCTCTCCAGGATTCTCTTTCTGGACTCGCTGTTTGTCTGCACATTTTTTTTTATTAGAGTTTCTAGAGAAACAAAAAGTCCATCGTTTCATGTAAGAAAGTCTTGCTGACACATAATGTCTTATAATAAGGGCCAATGCGGTGCAGACATTGCCAAACCCATTCATATAAATACTTTCTCAGCTCCAGTTTCGTTTTCTTTTTCTTTCTATTTTTTTATACATTCACAATTTCAAAAAAGAAAAGACATGTACAAACACATCACTAAGACATTATTTATATAATGCAGAGACGTATCAAAACACCATCTATTAGCAACGGGATCTCTATTATTTAGACAAATAAAACAAAATACAAATGTACAAACAAATGTGATGCATTGCTGTTTTTAGCCCTCCTCTTATCTTCCCCTAAACTCATTGTCCCTCCCCCCCCCTTTCTTTTATTTTTTATTATTATTTTTTTTTACTTTTCGTGGGCTGGGTTTTTTTTTCTCGTTCAAATCACTTCCTGTAGAAACTGAGTTAATATAAACAAGAAAATATGATTATCAAGATGAGTTTTCAATTTTAAGTTGTTGTTGTTGTTGTTGTTGTTGTTGTTGTTGTTGTTGTTGTTGTTGTTGATGATGATGATGATGTGATGATGATGATGATGATGATGATGATGATGATGTAAACAGCAGTTTTTTTTGTCTCAGATTGTGTGGTTCTTAATGCCCCACCATTAATGCTGTCACCCTGTTAACGTTTTTTGAACTAGTTATACGCTTTAGAAAAAAAAAAAAAAAAAAATCTCAATGTTTCTAGTGTCACTGAGATTCGATTGGAACATCATGGTAGTAGTTTCCACACCAAGAGTAGAGCAGCGAGTTAGACTTTGTCTGCTTCTGTCTCTCAGCGATAACTACCATCACTAGGGGGGATCCTGAGTTTTCATAATCAGAGCAAGCCGTAGCGTTTTAAAAGAATTAAAGTAACTCACATCAATGCAATGTTTTCTTCAGAGTGCAGTTGGTCATATTGTGGTGTGGTCTTGAAGAATTGGGTGGAATACTAGGCACTGGGAGTAGAAACAAAGTTGGATTCTTTATTGCCGTTTAATGTGTATTCAGTACTTTGTCTATGCAAAATGATTTTTGTGTACTCTTATCACAGGTTTGAGTTTTTGTTTTGTCTTCATTTTTTTTTCTCGTTCAAACTTTGTTTAATCATATTTGACTGGCGAGGTATGTGCTTTGTCATTTGTCCTTGTTTTCTACCGCTGTTCAGCTGATCAGGTGTACGTACGTACATATATACATACATACATACATACATACATACATACGTACGTACATACATACATACGTACATACATACATACATACATACATACATATGTACATACATACATACATACATACATACATACGTATGTACGTACATACATAATACATATGCACGCATTTATATATATATATATATGTGTGTGTGTGTGTGTGTGTTATATATATATATACATATATATATATATATGTGTGGTGTGTGTGTGTGTGTGTTGTGTGTGAGTGTGGTGTGTGTGTGTGTGTGTGTATGTGTGTGTGTGTGTGTGTGTGTGTGTGGAGTGTGTGTGTGTGTGTGTGTGTGTGTGTGTGTGTGTGTGTGTGTGTGTGTGCTTTTTTTTATATCATGCATATTTAAAAGGGCAGGATGTAACAAAGCAATGGGGAATGGAGTAAATGAACTATCATCAGATTTCGAACTCAAACGCATTGTAACAAACAGTAATGAAAGATTCTGAAAAAACAATGATGTAAACAATTACAAAAAATAAAACACGTAAATGTATAGAACAATTAGCTGTGTAACCAGCGTAGGTTTGTGTATATGTGTTTGTGTGAACATAAGTTTGTGCGTACATCAGTGTGTGTGTGTGTGTGTGTGTGTGTGTGTGTGTGTGTGTGTGTGTGTGGTGTGTGTGTGTGTGTGTGTGTGTGTGTGTGTGTGTGTGTGTGTGTGTGCGTGCGTACGTGTGTGTATGTGTGTGTATGTGTGGTACGTGCATGCGTGCGTATGTGCATACGTATGTGCATGTGCCTATGCCCGTGCTTGCGTCGGTACGTCTTTTAAAGTCTATATGTACTCTATAAAACGAGGGGCGTTGGGCTTATTGATGAGTCAGAATGATCAGTGCAAGGGTGACGGCATTCAATCAGAAGGAAAGATAAACAGAAGAGAAGTGTCCCTCTTTCCTTCATTGTCCTGTCCGTCTATCTATGTGCTTTTTCTCCTTCTACCCAGTCTTGCGCCCAGTACTCTCCCGCTCTCTGTTCCTTGACACTCCCATCAATCTCTCTCTCAATTTCTATCTGTCTCCTTTCTTCTCTATCTGTCTGTCTGTGTCCCTGTCTGTCTGTGTCTCTCTCTCTGGTTGTGTTTCTATCTGTCTGTCTGTCTGTCTGTCTGCCTGTCTGTCTGTCTCTCTGTTTGCCTGTCTGTCTGTCTCTCTTTCTGTCTATGTCTCTGTCTGTCTCTGTCTGTCTGTCTGTCTGTCTGTCTGTCTGTCTCTCTCTGGGGCCTTTCTTGAGTAAATTTTTTTGGAGTCTGAAGTTTGCAGTCTCTCTCTCCCTTCTCTCTGTTTCTTTATCTGTCTGTCTGTCTCTCTCTCTCTCTTCCCTTCTTTCTCTGTCTCTCTCTCTCTTCTGCCTCTCTCTTCTATCTCTCTCTCTCTCTCTCTCTCTCTCTCTCTCTCTCTCTTTGACCTTCTTTCGCTCTCTCCTTTCTTCTCTCCAGTCTATTTCTCTCATATTCATCTTGTACCTGTCTCTTTCGCTCTCTCCCTCCACGTTAATTCCTAAAGCCTCTGCTGCAGTTTTCTTGAGATTTACACACTATGGATAGATCACGTCTCCTTGTTAAATGAGTGCCTACATTGAACGTGCTTCGACCCGCTGTCTTTGAACAGAACGCCAACACAGGGGCTGGCCAGACATCACTTGTCCTAAACAACGTGTTGTTCTCAGTGAAGTGAAATCCCACGTCCCACGCATCTCTCCCCCATCTAATCCTTTTGTTGGTGTTGTTATTGGTGGTGAAGGTGATCTGTGTGCGTGCGTGTGTGTGTGTGTGTGTATGGTGTGTGTGTGTGTGTGTGTGTGTGAGCGTGTGTGTGTGTGTGTTTGAGAGTGTGTGTGTGTATTAGTGTGTGTGTGATATGTGAGTGTGTGTGTGTTATGTATTGTGTGTGTATGTGCGCGTGTTTTTGTGTGTGTGTATGTGTGTGTGGTGAGTGTGTGTGTGTTTGTGTTTGTGTGTGTTTGCGTGTTTGAGTGTGTGTGTGTTGTGTGTGTGTTAGTGTGTATTGTGTGTGTGTGTGTTTGTTTTCCTTACTATCCCATCTTATGTACCAACGCAGTTGCATCAATGTCACATGCTCAATCCGGCCCTTTAACATATCACCTACACCAAGTTCATTCACTTCTACTGCAAGGAAGTTCATGGAAGCCAGAGATGTAAGGCCATCTCCAGGCCATCTTCAGGCCATCTTCAGGCCACCCACCAGAGAAGACCAAAAACACTGCTGCTAGGTCACTTCAGTGGAGTTGAACAATACTCGTTCTGATCTCTAACTTAACAAAAAACACTTCCTACCAGGCCCTACACCAAGCACAGTGATTGCTCCGTTTTTGCAAAGCCAGACAAAGTGCAGTCTAACTCACAACCCAGCCCCCTTTCTACGATCATAATTATTCAGAGGCACGGGTACTTTTCTATGAAAGATACAGGATAAGTTATCGACACTATTGGTATGGGTGACTTATGTGCAAATGGAAGACAATTCTTATGAATTGTATTTGTATATAGTTCTGTGTCTCTTACTGTCTCTGTCACTCTCCATCTCTCTCTGTGTCTCTCTTTCTGTCTCGGTATATTTCTCTGTCTGTCTGTCTGTCTACCTATCTGCTGTCTGTCTGCCTGTCTGTCTGTCTCGCTCTCTCTCTCTCTCTCTCTCTCTCTCTCTCTCTCTTTCCCTATCTTGCTCTTTTTCTTTTGCTCTTTCTTTCTGTATCCTCCCATCCCACCTTCCTTTACTCTCTCCTTCCCACTCCTCCAGTCTATCTCTCTCTCTCTCTCTCTCTCTCTCTTCTCATTCACCCTGTACCTGTCTCTCTTGCTCTCTCCCTCTCTCCCTCCACGTTAATTCCTAACGCCTCTGCAGCAGTTTTCTCGAGATTTACACACCAGGGATAGGTCACGTCTCCTTGTTAAATGGGTGCCTACATTGAACGTGCTTCGATCCGATGTCTTTGAACAGAACGCCAACACAGGGACTGGCCAGACATCACTTGTCCTAAACAACGTGTTGTTCTCAGTGAAGTGAAATCCCACGTCCCACGCATATCTCCACCATCTAATCCTTTTTGCTGATGGCGCTGGTGATGGTGAAGAAGATGATGTGTGTGTGTATGTGTGTCTGTGTGAATTTGATTCTTCTATCCCATCTCATGTGCCACTGCAGTCACATCAATCTCGCACCTCTAAATCCAGCCCCTCAACATATCACCTACACCAAGTTCATTGAGTTAAGTCCCACTGCAAGGAACTTCATGGAAGCCAGAGATGTCAAGATGTCAGATGCCATCTTCAACCCACCCACCAGAGGAAGCCAAAGCACTGCTGCTGGGTCACTGTGGTGCAGTTCAACAGTGCTCATTTTGAAACTCGTGTTCATTTGTCATTGTCGCAACAGACAGACAGACATCCTATCCTGGGTAAAATAAAATGATATCCCTTTTCGAAAAAAAAAACATATTGAAATACAGAAGAAAAGCAGATAATGAAAAAAAACACACTAACATAAAAAGAAAACTACAACAAATCATGAAATAAATTCCATAAAATTTGTCATGTCTACGAAGTTTTTCAGATGAATAGGACTACTTGGGAAAAGCTGCAGAAGCAGCAACAGTTGTAACGGCTGGTAGCAAGTATTAGGAGGAAAGTAATAGAAAAAAAATAACAGTAGTTGCAGTGGTCGCAGCAGGGTTTTTTTCTTCTTTTTTTTTTGTCATACGTTTATTATGAAACAGTACTTAGAAATTACCAGCAAGAGATTGGATGTAGACTCTATGTTTGTGTGTCATGCTGGGAGGTACAGAATGTCAGTCAGTACAAGAGTTATGTGAACATGCCTGGTGTCTTGCTTCGCAAGAGATTAGTGCCATAAATCACTGTGACTGGCAGCTGATCATCGATACTGTGTTGATGTTGTCTGCTGTCTTGGTGTGACTAATAATGAGATGTTAGTTTTCCTACTTCGTTTGTAGAACTAGGAGAGATGTTAAGGCTACTATGCTGCAATAAGACCTGTATAAACACGTTGTAAACACTAAAGACAATATGACTACAATTTAGGAAATGGTATTATAGTCATCAGATAATACTGATTTAATGATATATGAATATTATGAAATTAAAGTATACCGACAACTACTGCTACCATCACAAACACATCACTGTTACTACTGCTTCTTCTTGCCATCCTCGTCCCCTTTCTTCACTGACTCTTCCTCTGTATTTACTGTAACTGCTGCAGTCACTGCTGATACAGCTGCTGCTACTACTTCTATTACTACTACTATTATCACTACTGCTGCTTCTACTACTACTAGTACTACTACCACTACTTCTTCTTCTTTGTCTACTACTACTTTTACTACTACTACTACTACTACTATTACTACTACTGTTATTACTACTACTACAACTACAACCACCACTACCACTATTACTACTACTACTACCACCACCACCTCTACTAATACTACTACGACCATTCACTTCTTCTTCTACTACTACTACTACTACTACTACTACTACTATTATTGTTGACTACTACCACCACCACTACAACTACTAATCCTATTATTGATACCACTACTACTATAACACCAACTACTACTAATAATTCATGAGGGCACCAGACCAGTTAGCTCAGTTGTTAGAGCACCATGCTAATAGGGCAGGGGTTGTAGGTTTGACCCTCAGACAGGCCACAGCTTTTAGCAGGCTGGTTGGTTGGTTGGTTCTTTTGATAGAACCGTGCAACACAATATGTGATATCTCGAGTTCAATTCCAGCTAGCAACATTAAAAACTGGCCTGTTCAATGTCCATCTTTATGTTTCCATCCTTCTGGTGGTGTCTGCTTAGTGTTCCATACGTCCCTTCAAGATTGTGCCAGAGTAGAAAAAAATTGCACAAAGTCAGGGTATCTCTCAGATTTGGGTGGAGCTCTTCTGAACTTGTCGACTCATGAATGAATGCGTATTGAACACACTCAAAATTTCAAATTAAAATTCATGATGATGTTTCACGATTACCGTTTCTATTTGTGTTCCATAGCATACTGTTAGGATAGATTTATCATAGATATTTGCACAAGACCTGCAACATCACGTGGCAAAGATGTGTGATATGTTAAGTATAGAGTCTCTGTTCATTAAATACAGGCCGTTGAGTGTATAGTGTCTGTTCATTAAATATAAGCTGTTAGTATATAGGGTCTGTTCATTAAATACAGGCCGTTAAGTATATAGAGTCTGTTCATTAAATATAAGCTGTTAAGTATAGAGTCTGTTCACTAAATATAAGCTGTTAAGTATATAGAGTCTGTTCATTAAATATAAGCTGTTAGTATATAGGGTCTGTTCATTAAATACAGACCGTTAAGTATATAGAGTCTGTTCATTAAATATAAGCTGTTAGTATATAGGGTCTGTTCATTAAATACAGGCCGTTAAGTATATAGAGTCTGTTCATTAAATATAAGCTGTTAAGTATATAGGGTCTGTTCACTAAATATAAGCTGTTAAGTATAGAGTCTGTTCATTAAATATAAGCTGTTAAGTATATAGGGTCTGTTCATTAAATACAGGCCGTTAAGTATATAGAGTCTGTTCACTAAATATAAGCTGTTAAGTATATAGAGTCTGTTCATTAAATATAAGCTGTTAAGTATATAGAGTCTGTTCATTAAATATAAGCTGTTAAGTATATAGAGTCTGTTCACTAAATATAAGCTGTTAAGTATATAGAGTCTGTTCATTAAATACAGGCCATTAAGTATATAGGGTCTGTTCACTAAATATAAGCTGTTAAGTATATAGAGTCTGTTCATTAAATACAGGCCGTTAAGTATATAGGGTCTGTTCACTAAATATAAGCTGTTAAGTATAGAGTCTGTTCATTAAATATAAGCTGTTAAGTATATAGAGTCTGTTCACTAAATATAAGCTGTTAAGTATATAGAGTCTGTTCACTAAATATAAGCTGTTAAGTATATAGAGTCTGTTCATTAAATATAAGCTGTTAAGTATAGAGTCTGTTCACTAAATATAAGCTGTTAAGTATATAGAGTCTGTTCACTAAATATAAGCTGTTAAGTATATAGAGCCTGTTCATTAAATACAGGCCGTTAAGTATATAGGGTCTGTTCACAAAATATAAGCTGTTAAGTATATAGAGTCTGTTCACTAAATATAAGCTGTTAAGTATATAGAGTCTGTTCACTAAATATAAGCTGTTAAGTATATAGAGTCTGTTCATTAAATACAGGCCGTTAAGTATATAGGGTCTGTTCACAAAATATAAGCTGTTAAGTATATAGAGTCTGTTCACTAAATATAAGCTGTTAAGTATATAGAGTCTGTTCACTAAATATAAGCTGTTAAGTATATAGAGTCTGTTCACTAAATATAAGCTGTTAAGTATATAGAGTCTGTTCACTAAATATAAGCTGTTAAGTATATAGGGTCTGTTCACTAAATATAAGCTGTTAAGTATATAGAGTCTGTTCACTAAATATAAGCTGTTAAGTATATAGAGTCTGTTCACTAAATATAAGCTGTTAAGTATATAGAGTCTGTTCATTAAATACAGGCCGTTAAGTATATAGGGTCTGTTCACTAAATATAAGCTGTTAAGTATATAGAGTCTGTTCATTAAATACAGGCCGTTAAGTATATAGAGTCTGTTCATTAAATACAGGCCGTTAAGTATATAGGGTCTGTTCACTAAATATAATCTGTTAAGTATAGAGTCTGTTCATTGAATATAAACTGTTAAGTATATAGAGTCTGTTCATTAAATATAAACTGTCCAGTATATAGGGTCTGTTCATTAAATATAAGCTGTTAAGTATATAGGATCTGTTCACTAAATATAAGCCGCTAAGTATATAGATCCTGTTCATTAAATATATGCTGTTAAGTATATAGTGTCTGTTCATTAAATATAAGCTGTTAAGTATATAGGGTCTGTTCATTAAATATAAGCTGTTAAGTATAGAGTCTGTTCACTAAATATAAGCCGCTAAGTATATAGAGTCTGTTCATTAAATATAAGCTGTTAAGTATAGAGTCTGTTCATTAAATATAAGCTGTTAAGTATATAGTCTGTTCACTGAATACAAGCTGTTAAGTACATAGTGTCTGTTCATTAAATACAAGCTTTGATGAACAGGACACACTTGTATGTATAGAAGACAACATCATCGCAAAGATGTTCCTGCATGAAGAGCCAGAGTGGACGCCATGTGCAGAGAAGACCATTAAAGCGACACAAGGATACTCTGAAGGCCATCATCTGTCGCATGAACATCATCAAAAAGACATTGAGGTCAGGTCAGTGCATATGGAATCCATCAAGTAGAACGAAATAATGGGTGCTCTATGGTTAACATGCAACTGAAGTTTTTAAATAAATCACGTGAGGTGATATGTTCGTCTGACGGTATCTTATTCTGCACAGAAAAGCAATGTTGACAGTTGAGGCAGCATCTCTTCATGAAAACATCTCGGTGGATTGAGAATGTGTGTGTATGTAGGTGTGTGTGTATGTAGGTGTGTGTGTGTGTGTGTGTGATGTATGTGTGTGATGTATGTGTGTGTGTGTGTGTGTGTGTGCTGTGTGTGTGTGTGTGTGTGTGTGTGTGTGTGTGTGTGTGTGTGTGTGTGTGTGTGTGTGGTGTGTTTGTGTGTGTGTGTTAGAGACCAAATCTCAATGGGAAAATGACATATGAATCGACACTGGCACAAAACGAAAATGCAAGAGCACACGACCAAACTTGCAGAAAATGGACAGAGTGGGTTTAGAGCAGGGTTTGGGCATACTCTATCTTACAAGTTTTTGGCATCGAAGGTCCTTCAAAAACTCTTATTCCTTTCCAAACTCTTGTTCCGTTCTGAACAAGGAAGGGGAGACGGGAGGGCGGCGGCTCTAGAGCGCATGAGTAGTGACACAAATGGAAAACTTTATTTGACAGCTTGTAGAAACATTTTCAAAGAAGTATAAAATGTTTGTCTGGCTTCTCCAAGGGAATGTGAGCGTACAATGTAATCTGGACAATCACTATGGCTGAGCAGTAGACCCTAGGATAAAAAAGAATGTCTGACCAAAAACCTTCTGTGGTTGTAACTTTTAGTTTGCATTTTTACTGCCTCGCCTTCTTCGTGAACAAAGGAGAAGAGTGGCTGAACGATTGAGATGTTCGCCTGCCAATAACTAATAAACTCGAGGTTCCAGGGTTCGCTTCCTGTTGATGTCTTGACATTTCTTTTCATTTTGACCAAAAAATTGAACTGAATTTCTAGTCCTTCGGAAGGGATCAAAAGACGAATCGGACACGTGTGCCTTCTGGCCTGCGCAAGCTAAAGATCACATGGCAGTTGAAAATCGTGAGAAGCAGGGCTTTCATCCGGCTGCCTTGATATAAAACTTTGGAGAGATAGGTTGATATCCCAGCTCCCTTCTCTTGAAGTCCAATTAGCTTTCTTGATTTTCTAAGGTGTTGTTCATACTTTAGTAAATCAAGTTGCGCTACGCTGCGGCGACGAGCTCTTGAAGGGATAACAAACTGAGTTCCACATGATAAGCCCACTGTGATAAAAGAAATGAGTATAAACATGAGTACAATTTGAGCATTATGTCCATGGTATCACCCTTGTTGTGGAGAAGTTGTCCCCTGCATATCACAACAGTCTGGGTTTGATGCATGTCACACGATGATCTAGTAAACCGTCAGTCACCGTAGAAACTGCCGGAATAACACTGCTGGCTTAGGAGTTTGTTCCAGAGGAATTCATGGCACTGGGACAGTACTATATGTGCTCAACCCAATATGCAGCAACTCGTTTCTGAACCTCCAATGTATAAGATGTCATTATGTGTGTCATGTTGCATGGAGTTCGTATGTCGGTTTAATGGGTTTTTTGATGCCATATTGTATGTTTGGTGTCCGTTTGATGTAAGCTAAAACGTGAATAAAAGTTTATTTCAAAGAGACAAAAATAGAGGATAAAAACAAAACTGTGTCGGTAGATATTTGATAGATTTCTTAATCTTGCATGCAGCTCTCCGTGCTGGCAAGATTTTATCATGGGAAGGGGAATGTGTCTATGAAACTCTGATACTACCAGAGTGATTGAACATATTAAGATGTACTGCGAAAACGTTAAATTTTATCTTCATGTTGTGGGGTAGGATTAAACTCGAGATATTCGTTCTGGAGTCCACGGTTCTGTCAAAAGAGCCACCCAGCACACGTGGATGACAATGCCTTAAGTCAAAAAAGCAAGAAGAGCCTGAAATACTCTGTGGAGAATCTAGGTCAGTTAGCTGACTCTGGAAAAACCATCAGCACACGTGGATGACACTGCTCTGAAGTGAAAAAGCAAGAGAAGGCCTGAAATGTTCTGTGGAGAATGTAGATTAGTCGGCTGACTTTGGGAAAATCAGCAGTAGAGTGAGTTCCTTGAGTAGGGTTCCATCAGGTTGGCTGTTTCATGTCTCTCTGGTCCCTTTAGAAAATGTTTCGTCAGAAACTGTTATGGTTAGTCTTTGTCAAAGTCACTTTCTGTACAGATGTGATTTGGACCACTTATGGTTTCAATATTGATCTTTGCAGTTGAAAGATTTCCACATGAATTTTGTGAAGTGAAACATGAAAAACGACGTAACGCGGAAAAGGTACGGAAGAGGGGATTGCAGGCACAGGAGTAAAACTAATGTAGTCTTGTGTGTGTGCACCCGTGTGCATGTATATGGATGTATAAATCAATGAAAAGGTTTTAAAATTGACACACACAAAAGTACTACGAAAAACACTAAAACACAAAGAAAATTTCTCACATCAAAAACGATCTGTGCATGGCAGGAAGAAGTAAGCAACAGAATGTTTCTGTAACCTGAAAACAAGACACTGAAATGAATGAATTCGACGTAATGGAAACTATCAGCATGTGGAAAACACATACATGTGTTAGTTACAAAGCTTAGTACCATGACGTTCGATATGTGATTTTCCTTTGAGATTAAATATAGTTAAGTCTGCATGATTTCAGAATACAAGATCTATTTTAAATGGAACATAAAAACAAAACGACGCCTGGTATCAAAATGTGATCACCGAATAATATCTAAAGGTTTGTTAAATTAAGGATTACTATGAATGATTAAAAAAAAAGTGTGTGTGGAACTATTGTCTGAAATGTATGATCTGATAGAAGCTTTTGCTTGTTCTTGTGTAGTATTTGAAATGATGTAGCCAATGTAACCACGTTTCTACCGTGCTTACAAAAACACGTGCACTCACACACACACACACATGCATACACGCATACACGCATATGTATGTATGTATGTATGTATTGTTATGTATTATAATGCATGTATGTATGTATGTATCATGTATGTATATGTATTTATCTATCTATCTGTATATCTATCTATCTATCATCTATCTGATCTGTCTGTCTGTCTTTCTAGCCATCTATCTATCTGTCTGTCTGCCTGTCAGTCAGTATGTTTGTCTGTCTGTTTGTTTGTCTGTCTGTCTATCTATCTGTCATTTGCTGTCCAGTGGTTTGCATGTGTTTGTGACACTTGTGTGATACTTTATACATTGTATACATGCGGTTGTTTGTTCATCCGTGTAATTGCTTGCTTTTATGTTTATCCATTCCTGTTACAGTGTGGCCTACAAATGTATAACGAGCTGCGTCTGTTAAAACACCTATCTGCTTAGAACGATTGCGTTTTGGTGTAGTTCTTAGAATACAGTTTTTTTGGACATACCAGAGGTGAACTTTGTAATTACATAAATCAATACTCAAATATATTTTTTTGGACATGCCAGAGGTGAACTTTGTATATAATCAATACAAATAAATTTTTGGACATACCAGAGGTGAACTTTGTAATTACATAAATCAATACCCAAATACAGTTGTTTTTTTGGACATTCCAGAGGTGAACTTTGTAATTACATAAATCAATACCCAAATACAGTTTTTTGGACATACCAGAGGTGAACTTTGTAATTACATAAATCAACACCCAAGCACATATCCACTGTTCGCTAGCAGTGTCAATAACTGATACTTACCGTACCCAGACAATGGAAAGATTTGGGTTGAGGGGGTATGGGTGGGGGTAGTGTTTGTGAGTGAGTGGGTGAGTGAAGTAAGTGCGTGAGTGAGTGAGTGGTGAGCGAGTGAGTGACGTGAGTGAGTGAGTGAGTGACTGAGTGACTAGTGAGTGAGTGACTGACTGACTGAATGAGTGAGTGATGTAAGTGAGTGAGTGAGTGAGTGAGTGAGTGAGTGAAGTTAGTGAGTGAGTGAGTGAATGATGAATGAATGAATGAATTAATTAATTAATTAATGAATGAATAAATGAATAAGTGAGTGAATGATTGAGTGAGTGAGTGAGTGAGTGAGTGAGTGACTGACTGAGTGACTGAGTGACTGAGTGACTGAGTGAATGAGTGAATGAGTGAGTGAGTGTGTATGTATGTGTGTGTGAGAGAGAGAGAGGATGAGGGGGTTAGACAGTAAAATGGAGGAGAGGCGTGGGATGTGGCGGAATCACCTCTTGTTGACAACACGTTGTCTAAGACGAATGATGTCTGGATCAATCCCTGAATCTGTTTGCATTCAAAAAGAGCAGGTCGATGGACGTTCAATGTCGAGACACCACGTAAGAATGAGACATGATCCACCCAGGGTTAGTACCTCTACAGAAAACAACAGCGGGGTTGTTAGATATTTTAGATGGGTGGAAGGGAGTGAGAGAGAGAGGAAAGAGACAGAGACAGAGACATTGAGAGCAAGACAGAGACAGGGAGAGAAAGAGAGAGAGAGGAAAGAGAGAGAGAGAGAAAGGGGAGACAGACCGAGACAGACAGAGACACAGAGACTGATACACAGACAGAGACATAAACAGATAGACAGATGGGTAAAGAGACAAACAAAGAGACAGACAGAGAAACACACATACAATACATAGACACAAAGAAACGAAAACAGAATGAGAGACAACATATACAAATATACAACGAGAGAAATTAGGAGATTGTATTATCATTATAAAGCAGCATTTTTGTATAGACAATTGTCGAAAATCATTTGTACTCACAGAAAACTGTACATAATAAGACTTTATAATAGGCCACGGGGAACTCAGCTTGTTCAGCCAGTTGACCAATGATTCTTACCACAATCTCTTGGTCAACCTTCTAAAGGCAGACCTTGCCTCATAGTTAAAAGTACCCCCACAACATCAAAAGTAAATATCTATGTACATACATCTATGTATCTATGTATCTATGTATCTATGTATCTGTAGCTATCTATATCTATCTATCTGCCTGTCTGTCTGTCTGTCTATCTATCTATCTGGCTGCCTGCCTGCCTGTCTGTCTATCTATCTATCTATCAGTCTGTCTATCTATCCATCTGTCTATCTATCATCTATCTATCTGTCTGATCTGTCTATCTATCTCTCTCTCTCTCTATCTATCTATCTATCTATCTATCTATTTATCTATCTCTATCTATCTATCCCATCCATCCATCCATCCATTATCTATCTATCCATCTATCTATCTGCTGTCATATATTCTATCTATCTATCTATCTATCTATTCTATCTATCTATCTATCTATCTATTACTATCTATCTATCTATCTATATCTATCTATCTATCAAGCCCAAGTAGCAGAAACTGTCTACAGTCTTGATCTCCTCGTTTGTGATGACTTTCGAAGATGGTCAAGCGTCAGAAACCTGAGATGACGTTGGTTAAAACATAATCTCTGTCTTGCTGAAGCTAATTGTAAAGATGAACCGTTTGCGGGCAGCAACAAACTGGCAGTGATAACGCTGGATGTCATCGTGCGAGTGTGCAAACCAGTGCACAGCCATCTGCGAAGAGGAATTTCTGCAAGGTGGCTTTGAGCACTTTGGATTTTGGTTTGGAATCCCTATAGATTGGAGGGTTTTCTGTCAGATCGGATCTTGATGTACACTGTTTAGCTCCAGGGCATGAAGAGTTATAGAATGTCACATGATGGTTACACATAAAGGGGAAAAATATGACATAGCTTGACTGTCTTCTTTTCTTTTTCTCTAAAAAGCTGATTTCTAAAAACATGATTCCCTCCCCCCCTTTCCCTTCTCTCGTAAGATTCCACTGTAATGGGATAAAAACAAAGAGCTGAACTCTTTTTCCTTGACCCCAAAGTCATGAAAAGATTATGTCTTCTTTTATATTGGTATTTTCTTACGGTTTCGTTATGTAATATTTCGTTTTGTGTTGTCATGTTTCGTTTTATTCGTTTTTTTTTTTAAAGGTGCTTCTCACAAAAAACAGACAACGTCGTAATATATTTTCTTTGAGATAAAGTAATGACATCACACTGTCAAATATTCGTTACAAGTATCTGCTTTTATGTGCTGCGAATGTATTAGAATTACCTGGAGCCGTGAATGCGTGGGTAACTTGTTTCATAGTGAATACTATCATTAAAAACGATGTTTCAGCAAGAACATATTAACCGAGATTTTTGTTGTAAAGAAAATCGATTGAAGAACGATAAGCATAGCACATATCTATAACAATGGATGTGTTTTTGTCTGTGTGTGTGTTTGTTTGTTTGTTTGTTTGTTTGTTTGTTTTTGTTTGGGGTTGTTATCTATCGTCTTTTTTCTTTGAAACAAAAAGTGTGTAATTATTTTGCAATATATATGTTGTAAGAGCAGCATACAGAGAAATAAAACTCATGATTTTCTTTTCCTTTGCTTTTTCTCTGTTAATGGTATTATGTTTCATAATGCTGTTGACAATAGGCTGTCAGTATTTTTCTTCGTGGCTTATTTTTTTGTTTATTTGTGAGAGGAAGAGATAGTCATCTGTGTTTTATTTATTTTTTTGTTTGTTTTTCCTGTTATTACTTTATGTGTTTGCTTGTTTAGAGAGCAGACAGACATGGACAAGAAGATAATCAGATTTTTTTTCTAGGCTCTTAATCCTGTTGTTTATGTATTCATTCATTTTGGTAATTCACCTTACTTATTTATTCTTTCAAATTATTTTTTTAATTTATTTATTTATTTATTTATTTATCTATCTATTTATCTATTTATTCATTTTAAATACATTTATTTATTTATAATGTATATGTACAAGCATATTTAAAAATTGATTGATTGATTGATTGATTGACTGATTGATTGATTGATTGATTGATTGATTGATTGATTGGTTGGTTGGTTGGTTGTTTGGTTGGTTGGTTGGTTGGTTGATTGATTGATTGATTGATTGATTGATTGATTGATTGATTGACTTATTTGTCTATTTTGTCGTTGTGAGGATTGTGATCTGTTTTGCATTATGTTTACTCTTGTTTCAGGCTTTCTTTTCTTTTTCTTTTTGCTTCTTTATTTCTTTATTTACTTGTTTCCTTGTTCGTATGTTTGTTCGGCAGTCGTTGTAAATAAGTAATGAGGTGTGTTTGTAGTGATGTCGTGAAAACGTATGTCATGTACTAACCACCGTTGAACGTGTTTAAACTATCACCAGAATTGTCTAGCGTTTATAACCACAGCAAACAAAAAGGAATTGAAAAACAATGAAATGATGATAATAATAATAATAACAATAATGATAATAATAATAATAATAATAATAATATGATAATAATAATAATAATAATAATAACATAATGATAAGGATAATAACAAGAAAGATAATAATGATAATAAGAAGGAGAACATACTTCTACTACAACTACTACTACTGCAACTAACAATAATGATAATAATAATAATATAATGATAACAATAATAAGAAGAAGAAGAATGATAACAATGATAATAATAGTAATAATAATAAATGAAATATAAGCAAAAAACAAACAAACACACGTAACAACAACAAACAAACAAAAGGAACCAGAAAAACACAAAAATAAAATCAGAACGTGTATATGACGAAAACAAAACGAGACAAGTGCAACTATTCGGCCAAGTGGCCTTTGCCTGTCGTATGCAGAAGACAACAATAAATAAGCACAACATCATGTACATATAACAACAGCAGAGAAAAAAGCAGAGAACTTCTCTAATTGGCATTGCGTGGGAGAACAATGGCAGACTTGTAAAACAAAACAAAACAAAACAAAAACAAAAAGATAAACCAAAGGAAAAAAGACAAATGAGGCCGTGGTCATATCATTATCCAGGAAAGCTAGAGATGTCTGGAATGGGAATGTTACTGCCACAAACAGCATGACCAAGAAACATGATCTGTGGGCTGGTGCCTCTGTTTGTCCTGGTGTGTCTAAAGAGAAGGGATCGATGACTGTTCAATGATGGGACACCGCATAACAAGGAGATCGGATCCCTCTTTCTTCGGTGACTGTCTTTAAAAAAAAAAAACAGCGGAAGAAGTGCTAGGACTTTTGAGTCGGAGAGAGGAGACAAAGGGCGGAGAGCTGGGGTGGTGGGTGTGCGACACGCAGACAAAGAGACAGGCAGGTAGACAGACAGGCAGACAGACAGCTAGAGAAACAGAAAGCACATGAATTTGTTCATTTTAAGCAAACTATTTATGTCTCTGAATAAATAAGCAAATCAAGACAGAAATTCTTGTCCATGTTGCTTTTAGCCCAACCTTATCAGGACCAAAATCGAACACAGATATAAACATTTATCATAAATAAATGAATGATTGAATAAGTAAATAAATAAATAATAAGTGAATACACAATACATACATACATACATACATATATACATACATACATACATACATACATACATACATACATACATACATACATACAATACATACGTACATACATACATACACACATACATATATACGTACATACATCCATGTATACATCCATCCGACCATCCATGCATACATACATACATACATACATACATACATACATACATGCATACATACATGATACATACATACATATAACATACATACATACATACATACATTACATACATACATACATACACGTGAAAACAGATATGAACATATACCCTACATGAATAAATAAATAGATAAATAATAGATAAACAAATAAATAAACAAATGAATAAATGAATAGATAAATGAATAAATAAATAAATAAATAAATAAATAAATAAATAAATAAATAAATAAATAAATAAATAAATAAATAAATAAATAAATTGATAAGTGAACAAGAAAGGGTCGAGGGTGTTGGATGGGATCCACTGCATCAGTACTAAAAACTTAACACTGAAATAAACATATAGCGTTGATAGATAAATAAACAAATAAATACCTAATATGTGAAAAGGAAATGAACAGTCAAAGACAGGAATCAAGACTGTCGGTCACATGTGTCGATAAAGAGTTTTGTTATGGTGTGATCTTTTTAAAACAAAATCAAAGTTCCATTGTAAAGGGTAGTCATTATTTGTAATTAGTCGCAGCAATATCGTAAACAGGTTTTAAAATTCATAGAGTGTTCCATTATTATTCAGTATATAGATGTATGTAAGTGTGTAAGTATGTAAGTAATTAAGTAAGTATGTATATATGTATGATGTATGTATGTATGTATGTACGCACTACGTATGTATGTATGTATGTATGCATGTATGTATATGTGCATGTATGTATGTATGTATGTATGTATGCATGTATGTATGTATGTATGCATGTATGCATGCATGTATGCATGTATGTATGTATGTATTATGTATGTATGTATGCATGTATGTGTGTGTATGCATGTATGAATGCATGCATGCATATATGCACATATGAAATAATGGATAATAGATTCAGCCATAGGAGGATTCAACACTTACTTTTTATGCCTCTGCATACATACTTAACTTGTTCTTAAGACTAGAAGAATACTGACATTGAATAAAGCCAATCAACTACTATGTAAGGAAATACTACCTTGCCGTATTTGGCCGTAAGTTCCAAAATTTTCCAAAATTGGAATTCATTTAATATCGAAAGGCCAATTTTCTATTGCATAGTGGGTCGAAATTTGAGTTCAAAACATCCTATGTTAAGTATGAGGGATGAAGTAGTCAAGTGGGTGAGTGTCAGACTTTCAATCAGAAGACCTTGGGTTCGATCCAGCTAGACAGCTTTGCCAGGTGAGAAAATGATGGAGATGTTTCCTATCTCCCAGGTTAACATTTGTGCAGACTACTACTGACTAAATCTTCCTCGTGTGTTTATATATGAAGTATATCAAACATGTTCTGTAAGATCCTGTAAGTCATGTCAGTGGCTGGCTTATGGAAAACACGAAAACACCCAGCCAATATCCCTACCAAAGATGCAGACTATACAACAATGTGGTGGAATGTAGTCAGTTCACTTAATGGCTTAAAAACTCTTGTGCTCCACTTCTAAGTCTGATTATTTGTAATGCATGGCAGACCCAGGGACAAAATATTGGACGGACTTTGCAGAGTGGATGAATACAAGAGGGTGGGAGATGTACTTACAGCAACAAAGAATAGATTCGTATGTATGGAGAGCCATGTTCGCCAAACGCCATGCAGCATGATGAAGGTGGCATGGTGAGTGCAGATGTGTTGAGAGAATAGCAGTTTAAAAGAATAATTTATGAAATACAAGTATGCCAGTGACTTTTCCAACAGTGAAAACTAATGTTTCTCCCCGTACTGCAAAATCGAATGAATGTTCACTGTTAGGAGAACGTATAGCAAGGGGAGAGAAGATTCATATACCGCCAGTACATCTCCAGAACACAGCTGACAAAACAACTATAAATTACAATTGTAAAGGATGGTGAAAGCAATGCACTCAGAGTAGAGGAAGAGGTTAGGGAGACAGGGTACAAGGAGAATGGAGGGCACTGGCCTCGGAAGAAAATCAGACATTTAGATGAATCGGAAGGAGAGCTACACAGGACAGTTATTTCAATCTCCATTTTTACAGCATTCTCTCCCTCTGTCTCTGTCTCTATCTCTTTGTCTCTCTGTCTGTCTGTCTCTCTGTCTCTCTCTGTCTCTCTCTCTCTCTTGCTCTCTCTCTTTCTCTCTCTTGCTCTCTCTCTTTCTCTCTCTTGCTCTCTCTCTTTCTCTCTCTCTCTCTTTCTCTCTCTCTCTCTCTGTCTACCTATCTGTCTCTGTCTATGTCTCTCTCTGTGGCTGTCTGTCTGTCTGTCTTCCTCTCTCTCTCGCTCCCTCTCTGTTTGTCTGTTTGTCTCTGTCTCTTTCTGTCTCTGTCTCTGTCTCTTTTTCTCTGTCTCTCTCTCTCTCTTTTCTCTCTCTCACTCTACCCCCCCCCCCCTGCCTCTCTATCGTTCTCTCTTAACTTTTCTCACTATCTTTTTCTTTAAACGTGTTATCATTTGTGTAAATAGGTACTAGTGGTTTACGAAACATGAAAACATCTGACATGCACAAACAGCAATTTTGAAAATTGGCTTTTAGCTAAAACTTTTACTGCTGGAGCTCATTTCCTGTTTGTTACGTGGGTGTGAATATCACATACACACACACGCGTGCACATACATACACACACACACACTCTCTCTCTCTCGCTCTCTCTCTCTCTCTCTCACTCTCACACACACACACACACACACACACACTAACACTTACACAAACGCACTCACACACACAACATAGATACATGCACACACACACACACACACACACACACACACACACACACACACACACACTACACACACACACACACACACACACACATACACACTCACGCACATGTACATACATCACTGCTAAACAAAGAAGGAAATTACTATGAAGCAAGATGACCGATCGTGATCCTTTTATAAATCTAGGCCTGTATACTTCAAAACAAATGAAAACCAGTATACGATGACCACGAAGTTATGAATCAAAATGGAAATCTTTGGAATCTCCCGTACTGGATTCATTTCAAAAAGCGGCTGAATCGATGGAAATAAACTTCATGATGATTATATAAAAACTTAAAAGTACTTTACGTATACTAGCATGACTTGATACCCATTCCCTGGATCAGAACTACAAACCATATCAATGATGGCAACCATGCCAAATTAAGCATATCGAGCGGCCCTGTTCCATTCGCGACGATAGGAAGGTATGAACAGGATGTTATTTTACACCTTGCAGATCAGACACGCTCGTTAAATGTATGACATGAGAGAGGAACCAAAACAGACAAAAAAACACACATTACAAAGATACACATACACACAAACACACAGAAAGAGAAAGAGTGAGACAGAGAGAGAGAGACAGAGAGAGAGAGAGAGAGGCACAGAGAGAGAGACAGAGAGAGAGAGAGACAGATACACAGACACAGACACACAGACATAGAGAGAGAGACAGACAGACATAGACACACAGACACAGACACAGACAGACAGACAGACAGACAGATAGACAGAGACAGAGACAGAGACAGAGAGATACACAAACACAGACACAGACACACAGACACACAGACACAACAGACACACAGACTCAACGGTCTTGCACCCCCTTACATCTCTGACCTCCTCCATCTGTACACCCCCTCTCGTCAACTTCGTTCCTCGGCTGATACTCGTACCTTCCGCATACCATTCTATCGCACTAAAACCTATGGTCAACGCTCCTTTTCCTATCAGGCCCCTGTAATCTGGAATCAGCTCCCTGTCTCTGTTCGCCACTCTGCGACTCTCACTTCTTTCAAGTCCTCTCTGAAAACCCATCTCTTCCAGTCCCTCTCATGATACTTATAAAGACTCTACCACCTAACTTCCCCAAATCCCCCCTTGTTGTCTTTTGAGCCTTGAATGTCGGCTGGTGTGTGTGTGAGTGCGTGTGTGTGTGTGTGTGTGTGTGTGTGTGTGTGTGTGTGTGTGTGTGTGTGTGTGTGTGTGTGTGTGTGTGTGTGTGTGTTTGGTTGTGTCTGCGTGATACCTGTAAGCGCTTAGGGCTCTTGTTTTCATCAGATTAGGCGCTATATAAATGCTCTTTATTATTATTATTATTACAGACACACAGACACACGCACACACACAGACACACACGCACACACACACACACACACTCACACACTCACACACATTCACACTCACACACACATGCACACACACACACACACCACACACACACACACACACACACACACACACACACACACACACACACACACACACACGGATCAGAACGCGTATTTAACGTAACAAGAAAGGCACACATTTTTTAGCTGATTGGCTTTTGCCACGCATACACGCATACACGCATAAACGGACAAATACTCAAAATGTAGGGGTGGGGGGGGGGGGGACAGCACGAGTGTCCTGATTTTTTCGTCAAGAAGCGTTGTACGGACTGAGTTTACCGTTTGCCATGAAGGTCACGTCTTTATAATGTAACGGCTTTAAACATTGACCTCTTCATCAGTGAAGTCACGTCTCGCAAAACTGATTGTCTTAACCCTTTCACTCCCCATACCCTATCCGCCAGCTGCCAAAAATTTAACCCTTTCACACCCTCACCCTATCCACCATTTTCCTGCAGGAAGTTGGGTGGATAGGGTGAGGGAATGGAAGGATTTTAATTTTTTGCTTTGTTGTCATGGCTGACAAAGCGGGATGTTGGCGGACAGGGTGAAGGAGTCAAAGGGTTAAGTATTTTCTGCTGCCAACCAAG
>CM060309.1:61706533-61714033 GCA_030674185.1 Monoplex corrugatus
ATAATAATATGTATACACACACACACACACACAATATATATATATATGTGTGTGTGTGTGTGTGTCTGCCTGTCTGTGTGTGTGTCTGTGTCTGTCTGTGTGTGTGTCTGTGTCTGTCTGTGTGTGTGTCTGTGACTGTATGTGTCTGTGTGTGTGTCTGTGTCTGTAGCTCAAGGGTTGTATTATTTATGATGTTCAGTTACGTCAGTGATTCATTCGAAACTGAGACTAATAAATTACCATTATTATAAAGTTTGTAACATTCAGTGCGTCTTACTGAAAATACGCTTCTTTGATTTATGACACATACTCACAAATCTGACACGCACACAGTGAAAACAATGCGATAAATCATTACCTGTGATCACGGGTCTCTTTGTTTATAAAAGTAAACTTGGAGCCAGGAACTAACAGCAGAAAAAGGTGGAAGAAAACACTGAGCATGTCACTATAAGCATAGGTCTAATGGCCTGACGCTGTACTGTCTATAGAGTGTTGTTATCTCATTCTATACTTGTCAAATCAAATTAAGGGGTCACACTGTACTGTCTTCAGAGTTTTGTTATATTTTGTTTACATGTTAACCCTTTGACCCCTGCACATATCAATCAGCTGAAAAAAAATTGACCTTTTGACTCTATCCACCAGCTTCCTCCAGAAAGCTGGTGTATAGGATGAGGGAGTCAAAGGGTTGTTTTCGTTTTGCTATCATGGTTGACAATGCAGGGTGTTGGTGGACAGGGTGCGGGAGTCAAAGGGTTAAATCAAGGTATCCATTTACACTGCACTGTCCATAGAGTAGAGTTATACGATTTTATTCAAATTCAAACCCACGCTGCATTGTCTCTATAATAATAATATAATAATAATAATAATTACAATATTTATATAGCGCAAAATCTCGATAAAAATCAAATCTAAGCGCTGAACATACACTTACGCACGCGCGCACACACACGCACACACACACGCACACATGGCTACAAATGGGGAAAAAGAATAAAAGCAATGGAAAATTATAGAGAGCATATTATATACAAATATATATTACAATGTGATTCCCCTCCGAGTGGAGACAGGCTACAGAGGGGGGATGAGTGAGGTCAGGATTTTATGCAGAGGAGAAAAGGTGAGTTTTGAGAGCGGACTTGAAGGAGACAAAAGTAGGTTGCTGACGGACAGAGAGAGGAAGTTTGTTCCAGGAAAGTGGACCAGAAACAGAGAAGGCTCGTGGACCATAGGTATTGAGCTTGGTGCGTGAAAAGCGAAAAGTCAGAGGATCGGAGGCAGAGCGGAGGGTACGTGAGGGAACATAGATATCAAGTAGGCTTGACAGGTAATCGGGGGCTGCGTTATTGAGGCTTTTGTAGCACATGGTGTCTAGTTTGTACTGTATGCGCTTTGATACAGGGAGCCAGTGAAGTTGTGCCAGGAGAGGAGATATGTGGTCAGCTTTTTTCTTTTTGAGTACAAGGCGTGCAGCATTGTTTTGAATGCGCTGTAGGATGTGAATGGTGGAGGCAGGAAGACCAGACAGGAGTGAATTGCAATAGTCAATGCGAGACATTATGAAGGAGAGAACGAGTTTTGCAGTTGTTTCCACAGAGAGATACTTCCTGATCAAGCTTATACGATGGAGGTGATAGTAGCAAGATCTGGCAGTTTGAGAAACAAAGTTGTTCATGGAGAGGGTAGAGTCAATGCAGACACCAAGGTTTTTAGCTGAATCAGAAATTGGGACTGATGTGTTACATAATGGGAGAGAAAGAGGAGGCAGCTGAGAAAGTTTCTGACGGGTGCCAATGAGGATAGCTTCTGTTTTGTCGTCATTAAGCTGAAGTTTGTTTAACGTCATCCAGTTCTTAATGTCCGAGTAACACTCAGTGGTGCGAGTCAAGAGGCGCTGTATATTGTTTGGAGTGTCACTGTCTAGAAGTTGGGTGTCATCAGCATAGAAGTGGTGTTTTATAGAGTGGGAGTTGATGATGGTGGACAGGGGGGAGGTGTAAAGAGTGAAAAGAACAGGGCCAAGGACAGATCCTTGTGGAACACCACAGGTCAGGCATGCAGGTTGAGAGTAAGTGCCATTAATGAGAACAGTTTGTTTTCTGTTTGACAGATATGAAGTGAAAAAGGAGAGAGCAATGTCAGAGATGCCAAAAGTATGATGAAGTCTAGAAAGGAGAATACCATGATCAATGGTATCAAAGGCTGCAGACAGATCAAGGAGTGTGAGGAGAGAGACTTTGCCAGTATCAGTTGCAAGGAGGAGATTGTTGAGAATGTGTAGCAGGGCAGTTTCAGTGCTATGGCACTGGCGGTAGGCTGACTGGAAAGGATTGAGAAGATTGTTCGCAGACAGGTGAGAGTTCAGCTGGTTGAGGACAACTTTTTCAAGCAGTTTTGACAAGAAAGAGAGATTAGAGATAGGCCGGTAATTTTTCAGTTCATTTGGGTCTAAATTGTTTTTCTTGAGGAGAGGGTGAACAATAGCAGACTTGAAAGAATCTGGGACAGTTCTAGTTTGAAGAGAAGTGTTGATGATGTCAGTGATGAATGGGAGGAGAGTAGGGAGACAGTCAGAGTAGAGAGAACCTGGAAGAGGATCCAGTTCGCAGGTTTTGAACGACATGGATCTGATTGTGTTGAGAATTTCTTTGTTGGGAGAGGTAAATCTTTTCGTGTGCCAAGGAGATGATTCATGGTTGTAAAGAGTTCTCTTGAAGAAGAGGCATTCAGGATTTTAGTTTGGAAATAGCTTGTTTTTGCAGATGCAATGAGGGTGGATACTTTTGTTTTAGAGGCTTGGAAAAGTTGCCTAGTACAGTGAGTTTGGATTTGCGCCAGCGGCGCTCTGCTCTGCGGCGGGCACGTTTTGCACAGGCAATCTCATGAGTGAGCCAGGGGGTAGGGGGGGGGCGGTCAGGTAAAAGACGAGTTGTGGCTGGAGCATGAGTGTCCAGAAGATGGTGGAGAGTAGTATAGAATTCATCGGCAAGGTTGTGTGACTTTTCAGAAAGGAGGCGGGAGGCATCAGATGAAAATGTGGAGAGGTCAATAGATTTGAGATTGCGTCGAGTCACTGTGCGCGTGGTACGGGAAGGAGGAGAAATGTCAAGAGAACAGAGAATTGCAGAGTGGTAGATGGAAGGGCTGAAGTTAGACGGGTAGAAAGAACTAGGCAGTTGTCAGTAGCTGAATTGTGGTGATCACGAGAAATGATCCAGTCAAGAATGTGACCTTTTTTATGGGTTGGTTCAGAAATATGTTGTGTCATATTATGATTGGACAGAGAGTTGATGATATGTCTTGTGTCATAACGGTGAGTGTTGTCGTAGTGGACATTGATGTCACCTAGAATGATGAGATTTCCAGGTAAGAGGCAGTAGTAATCAATTAGTTGGTCAAAGTCAGAGAGAAACATGGATGTGGTGAGCTTGTTGGCAGAGCTAGGTGGAGGTCGATAGACACAGGAGAAGGTGATGGGGTGAGGGGTGGATTGGAAGGATACTTCAACGTGCTCAAAAGAAGGATGGGAGAAAGGCAGAGACTGCGAGAAAGATAGGCGGGAATGAAGTGAGTCGTTGTAGAGGATGGCGATACCACCACCTCTAAAGTTTTGTTAGTATATCATATCATTCCTGTCAAAATGAATTAAGATATCACAATCCATTCACTATTTGACAAAAAGGCTGGTATGACATATACCGGTAGTTGCCCAGTCATAGAATAAAGACTGACTTTCTACGTTGTCGTCGCCTTCCCCCTCATTATCATCATCTCCTTCATCTTCTTCTTCATCATCATTATCACCATCTTAATGAGCATCGTCATCATCATCATCATCATCATTGTCCACGGGTCATAGCAGTAGACTGGATCCTTCATCTCTGTCTCTGGGGTGCAGTAAGAAGCAGTTCAGACAGTGAGTAAACCAACCATTGTCATTTGATGAAAATGAGTTTGGATGATTTCTTAAACTGTTACTACTAAATATTTTCATTTTTGTGTGTTTGGAAAGAATGGGTGTTGATAATGTCATGCTGATAAAATTTATGACTGCATCTGTAAACAAAAGATGGCAAGTGGTCATTGGTAATTCCACACACATCTTTTCTAACTGACCATCCCTCACAATCTATGATCAAAATGGTATCAATTCAGCGATACGATCATTAACTATAGTATTATTACAAACAGCAGCACTGAGAAGAGAAACAATATTCACATCTTTAAAGTGTCCACCAAGGAAGCACTTATTTCACAAAGATCCAGATGGTTTCTGTCCAGGACCATGGATAAGAGAAATGGAACACATTTGATCATGGCTGTGTCTAATATTACGACGGCTGAGTCTATTTCATCAGAAAGCAACGACTTTGACTCGACGCCATTAGGTATAATCATAACACAAGTATTGCCTATGTGTTGGCCTTTCACTTCTTTCCTGGGTGTGTTTGGCAACGTGATGACTATCATCATTATTCATCGACTGCAAGACAAACGTTCCTCCTTGGACCGTTATTTCCAGTGTCTAGCTGTGTCTGATCTCTGTTTTATTGTCTTAGCACCGCTGCAGACCTCGATCATGACAGTGACAGGGTTCTACCTGGATGAACTTCATGACATTACGTGCAAGATTAGTTTCTTCCTCCTAAACACAGCTGCTAACTGTTCTGCTTGGCTTGTGGTGGTGATGGTGACACACAGGGCCATGTCTGTGGTGTGGCCACATCGTGTGAATGTGATGTGTACAGCAAAGACATCCTGGGCCGTCATCGTGAGCGTCGTAATCTTTGTCAGTATGGCGTGCTGTCATATTCTTTATGGAGCTGATCTTTCAGGTGGGCTTTGTATCATCAAGAAAGGTTTGGATTACTGGTGGTCTAAAATCGACCTTGTACTGTCTTCTGCGGTACCTTTTATCTGTCTGATGATCAGTAACATCGTGCTTGTAGCGAAGTTAAAAACGTCAGTGAAGGAAGCTGGTGATCAGTTTGTTACCACAGACAGACAGCAGAGTGAGAGAGAAAGAAAAGTGAACTCCATTACTCTGACAGCTCTGGTTGTGTCTGTCTTCTTCATTGTCTTCACCCTGCCTCGTGACATGTCGAATGTGATATACAATTTACTCATTGGGAGCAAGGAGGGAACTGAAAGCGATGTAGTAATGGACTTTATATTTGGGCTTACTTCATGTATTGACTATTTCAACTATTCAATGAACTTTTATCTGTACTGTCTGACAGGCAGAAGGTTCAGAAAGGAATTCCTGAAGCTGATGATCAGTCTGTTTCTTTGTATCAAGTCTCCCAGAACAATAAGAGGTAATGGATCTTGAGTTATTTATAGTCAAAAACTTAGATGTTCATCCAGAAACATAAATACTTAAACAGAAAAAGTAACAACATCACTGTGACAACCACCATCACAAATAATAACAATAACAACAGTAGTAACAATATTAATAACAAAAACAGTAATATCAGCCACATAACTTTGACACAGGTCAAGTGATATCATCATCATCATCAGGTGCCCCACCGCATGGCGTTGGCGACCATGGACTTCCATCCATCTCTATCTCTCGTTGCCCCTAGCATCTCCCCTACCCTCCTCGTCCCCAGCCACTCTGCAAGTCCGTCCAGCATTCTCTCCCTGGGTCTACCTGGTGCTCTCTTTCCCTCCAGCTTTCCCGTTGTGACCAGGTGCTCCAAATCCCCCTTCCTCATAAAATGGCCTAAAATTGTTGCCTGTCTTTTTCTAATCTTCCTTATCAAATATCTTCTTGTGTCTGCCTCCATCAAGACTGTCTCGTTTGTTTTCTTTGCTGTCCATGGAACTCTCAACATTCTTGTTAGAAACCACATCTCGGCTGCCTCAATCTTGCTCTGGCTTTGCTTGCTGACTGTCCACGCCTCGCATCCGTACAACAGTATTGGTACTATGTAGCATTCAAGGACTCTCTTTCTGATGTTAATTGATAGGCATTTGTTGGTAAGAATGCTTGTCATCTTCTTGAATGCTGTTTGGCTTGGCCGATTCTGCCAGCTATTTCCGATGTGCATCTGTCGTCTGATGAAATGACCGTTCCCAGGTGTTTGAACTTATTAACCTGTGTCAAGGTTGTGCCGTTTTGCATTTTGCATGAGAGGATTTCATGTTATTTACTGATCACCATGACTTCAGTCTTCCTGCTGTTTAGTTCCAACCCTTTACCTTTGCTTTCTATTAAGTGATATAACTCTTCTTAACAATGCCTGCGTTATTCTTCCATTTTTAGTTACTTGTTTGAACGGACAACAAATCCAGTCACACACTTTAGGCCCAGAAACACCACACACACACACACACACACACACACACACACACACACACACACACACACCACACACACACTCACACACACACACACACACACACACACACACATACACACATACACACACACACACATACACACATACACACACACACATACAGACTATATATATATGTATATATATATATGTTTGTATATATGCATATACATGTATATATATATATATACAGTCGCGTCTTGGGTTACGAATTTAATTCGTTCCATGACGTAGCTCGTATCGTGAAAAACACGTATCTCGAAACGAATTTCTCCATTTAAAATAATGGAAATCCAATAAATCCGTTCCACACCCCAAAAATATCAATATAAAAATCAATTAACATGGTATTTTATGCAGAATTAAAGTAATTTTTCTAACATTTAACAATGATAAATAATATACATTTAGACCACGCTCGTGTTTTCCTATGATCTTCTTCAATTCTATGGAAATTGTATCCTTCTTCCTCTTAGCAGTACTATCCTTAGCAACCATCTTCTTGGACGACATCGTGGGTCACAAAATTTCTTCCGTTACGAGAGAACAACGCTCACTGAGAGCAGGATACAGCGGTGGGAAGCACGTGAAGTAACCACAACGTCGCTCGTAACGCAAGCGAATGCTCGAATACCGAGGCGAATTTTCCAAGTATTTTGTGCTCGTATCCTGATTTGCTCGTATGGGGAGACGCTCGAATCCTGAGGTGCCACTGTATACATATATACATGTACATAAATATATATGTATACATATACAGAGGGAGAGAGAGACAGAGACAGAGAGACAGAAACAGAGACAGACAGAGAAAGAAAGAGAGAGAGAGAGAAAGAGATAGACAGACAGACAGACAGACAGACAGACAGAGAAACACAGAGAGAGGGAGAGACAGAGACAGACAGACAGACAGACAGAGAGACCGAGACAGAGACAGACAGAGAGTGAGAAAAAGAGAGAGGGAGAGGGAGGGAGAGAGATAGAGAGAAAGACAGGGAGAGAGAGAGAGGATAGGCAGGCAAGCAGACAGACAGACAGACAGACAGAAAAAGAACAGCATTAAATCCCACTGGACCTATCAGCTGGTCTTTGCTACACAAGATAAAGATATAAAATTGAAATATATTCATGTACACAAAACTAA
>CM060309.1:61724033-61726533 GCA_030674185.1 Monoplex corrugatus
CGTTGGAAAATAAAACATCATCGTCATTGTCATTGTCATTGTCTTTGTCATTGTCATTGTCTAACGCTTTCATGCCTTGGGACAATTCAAATTGGGTTCTTTGTACTCATTAGTTCATGGGGGCTTTCGTTGGACGGATGCGGCAGTGGGATCCTTACCGATCTGGCTCCGAGACTAAGCGATTGTCGGAGGCTAAGCTGGTGGTGTCGTTTAGTAAGCAGGAGCAGGGAAGACACCACTGAACACCACCAAAATGATTCGGCAGCAGTGTCGGGGAGGGGGCCTGAGGGACCTTATGACGGCTTGACATCACTGGTACACATAGGCTTTGCTGGCACTGAAACTTGGAGTACATGCATTTGGGAGCCGTGTGGTGGTGGTGGGAGCTGGAACGTGCACGCGTCGCGTAGGATCAACGCCAAAAAAAAAGCAGCACAGAAGATAATGTTAGAAATAAATAAACAAATAAATGAATATGATAAATAAATAAATGACTAAATAATAAACAGAAAAGTACATGACTACATGTAGCGGAGACATGTTTTCAGATACTCCGTGCACGGATAAAAATATGATAGACATAGTTACGTCAAAGATAAGGAGGAGGAGCAGGAGGAGAAGAAAAAGAAGAAGAAAAAGAAGGAAAACAAGAACAGGAACAAGAGGAACAAGAATAAGAATAAGAACAAGCACAAGAACAAGAACAAGAACAAGAAGAACAAGAACAAGAACAACACAAACAAACAAGAACAACAAGAACAAGAACAACAAGAACAACAAAAACAAGAACAAGAATAAGAACAAGAACAAGAACAAAGATAGAAAAAAAGAATAGGTACAAGAAAATGAACAAGAATAAGTACAAGAACAAGAACAAGAAATTATTCTTCTATAGCGGTGTTCTACAAACTCACCTTGACTCACTGTGCATCATATATGTTATCAGATACAGAGTGTAATGCATAAGATATCACGCAAACACAAACACATTAGAATTCATTCCTAAAGAACACGTACAGATGAACACGTACTGGAAATGTCTACCCATATACACATATCATTTACATTCTTTCATATTTGTTTCTTTTGTCACAATGGATTTACAAAGTGAAAACTGGGGCTGCTCGATCCTTTAAGAGCACGTCGCCGTAGTGCAGCGCCACCCATTTTTTTTACCAAGACTTCAGAAAAACAAGAAAGCTAATTGTGACCCCCCACCACGAAATCAGTCTTAACTAGCATTTTAGGCATTTTGAGATATACATATCATGGAAGGTGTACATTCTGCTGATTATTTTGGTACTTGAACAAAGCTTGAACTCAAAAAAATGTAGATGTATGTATGTTTAAAGTCATTCAGTTGTATGACGGCCATTTTAAGAAAATGGCCTCTAAAGTTTTTGTGTGCTCTCCTACACATTTTCCCTAACTTTCTTTCTTTAGTGGCTTTGACCCGGTTTGTTTCTAATTTTCGCTGTCATTATCTGAAAGGTGCACCAAAGAGCTTTCCATCAGTATATTACATGTGCGGGCACTGTACAGGTTACGGTTCGAAATAGGCAATAGCTTTTTGGTAGGAAATTGCGTTCTTTCTGCTGCGATCAGTACATTAAAATACCGATTTAAATTGATTAATATTTTTTCAAGAAAAATTTCTGTGGGGGATAGATTATAGTCTACAGAAATCAATTTGAGAAAAAGTCAAAACACCCCAGATAGACCCTCAGTCACCTTTTCAGCTCCTAGTGCTGTTCGAGCTGACTTCGTGGTGGGAGGTCACAATTGGCTTTCAAGGGGAGGGACCTGGGAAACCAACCTATCTCTCCAATGCTTCAACCAGGGCAGGCGTCGAATGCCCTGCCATTCACGATTTTCAGCTGCCGTGGGATCTCTAGCGTGCGCAGGTCAGAAGACATACGGGTCCGACTCCTTTTTCGTCTCTTTCCTCAGGACTTTCCGGTCAAATTAAGGAGGATAGTCAAGACCTCAACGGGAAACGAACCCAGGAACCTCTACTTTAGTTACTGGCAGTTATTCGACTGAAGTTTCCTGAAGATGAAGTGAACTTAAGAAGTATAAGCTCTGAAATACTTTTGTGTGAAAAGGAATGATGGGAAAATAGCTTACCTATTTTATTTTTCTTCTTTTACGCCAACTTTTGTTTCATCTGAAGCGTCTTCAAGGTCAAAGTGACGTTTTGAACTTCAACACCTGAAAACGTTTTTGTGCATGAAAAAGGTTGTTAGAATGGTTTGATTATCATTTTATTTCCGGGGTAACTAACAGCACAAGTGGCTTGTGGTTATCAATGCTGCGAACATATCTTCAGGACAAGAAAAAAAAATGTATGCACAACATGCACTACGCATCCCCTTTGGCGCTTCTATTCAGTGTGAAGTTTCACCCGATACAAAAGCTCCAGCCTATATTTCTAAGCAAACCAACAAACACGCGAAAAAACAAACAAACAAGAAACCAAATAAGCAAACAAGCAAACAAA
>CM060309.1:61729033-61751533 GCA_030674185.1 Monoplex corrugatus
GATGGTGCTGATGATTATGATATGACGGTGTTCCCTTCTAAATCGAGATTCCGTGATAAGGCTGTACTCTGAGCTCGCTCTCATAATAAATCCTGATATTACCAGGCCCGCGAGATATAGACACTGAGACGTTTGTCAAGAAATACGAGCAACACTTTCAATGACGAAACACGGAAGTTGGTGAGTCTCGACTGCGTGATCCCAGTCTTCTAAACGAGTCCATAGCAACCTCAACTCTGAGTAGGAGTCAGTTGGGGCTAAAATTGCTACAATGCTTATGACAATTGACGGGATTCAAGCACACAACCTTGTAATCGACAGTCGGTCGTGCTAACCACTGGGTCACGGAGAAATGCAAGTTGAAATAGAATAGCACGTGCTCAGTCTGCACCTTTAATGGACATAGGATCAGCTGGCTTCCTGTAGCACATTCCAGTTTCATATTGTTTAATTGTTTGACTCCTACACACTGTCCATCAGCATCTGCATTACAACCATGTTAGCAAAGCAAAAACTTAACCCTTTGACTCCCTCACATTCCACCAGCTTCCTGCAGGAAGCTAGTGGAAAGGGTGGGAGTCAAAGGGTTAAGTTTTTGCGGTTGGTGGATGGGGTGCGGAGTCAAAGGGTTAAGATGGCGTTATTATGTTATTTAGGAGTCATGACCTTGGTGCGGCCCGGCGCCCTTAAAGTGTCAGGAGTTAAAGGCCAAAACACTTGCTTGACGGAGTTTTCCCCTCTGAGGACCTTCTGCTGTCCGGCTTTCCCATAAGTTTCTTGCTACTAGCTCCATGTATACCATACAGCCGTTGCACTTCGTTTCTTCTTTAGAATTAAAAGAAATGGAGTTTATGTTTCAAAGTTTCAGATTTCTGTATACATATACACATATTTTTTACATCTTGAGCCCTATAAAATTAAAAGAAATCATAAATCCCAGTCATTACATTCAATAGATCTTTAATTTTTCCCTGAGACACCGGTTGTGATAACCCTAATCACTGTGGTCATGATAGTTTCAGTTTCAGTTTCAGTTTCTCAAGATGACGTCTCTGCGCTCGGAACGATTTCCATATGCAGGTGCCATGTAATAATAATAATAATATATTTTATTTATATAGCGCAAAATCTTGATAAAATCAAATCTAAGCGCTGAGCGTATACATGCATACATACCTACATACATATGAGCGTATACATGCATACATACATGCTTACATACTTACATACATAAATCTAAGCTGAGCGTATACATGCATACATACATACATACATACATACATACATACATACATACATACATACATGCATACATAATAATTACAATATTTATATAGCGCAAATCTCGACAAAATCAAATCCAAGCGCCGAAAAGACACACACGCACACACGCACGCACGCACACACACACACGCACACACACACACACACACACACACACACACACACACACACACACACACACACACACATGCATGGCCACAAATGGGGAGAAAAGAATAAAAGCAAGAATAAAACCAATGGAAAACCACAGAGAGCACATCATATACAATTATATATTAAAACAAAGTGATTCCCCTCCGAGCGGAGACAGGCTGCAGAGGGGGGTTGAGTGAGGTTAGGATTTTATGCAGAGGAGAAAAGGTGAGTTTTGAGAGCGGACTTGAAGGAGGCAAAAGTAGGTTGCTGACGGACTGAGAGAGGAAGTTTGTTCCAGGAGAGTGGACCAGAAACAGAGAAGGCTCGTAGACCATAGGTATTGAGCTTAGTGCGTGGAAAGCGAAAAGTCAGAGGATCGGAGGCAGAGCGGAGGGTACGTGAGGGAACCATGTGTATGGTGATCATGGCACAAACCTTAAGCCTGCGCATAATCCCATGAGCTAGCCAGGTCCTGAGGCCCTACCTAGACTAGGTTTTACCTTGTCTATATTTTAAACTGGTAGTTACCAATCTACCGCTGGATAAATCTCGGTTATATGTAAATGACATGTGTATGTTTGTATCTTACCTTGAAAAAAGGAACATACATAAATAATTATATAATGTAAGTAAATAAATGATTAAAGGTCTGAATCACCACACAACCAGCTTATTCGTTGTGGTCATGATAGAATTTATTATCGGATGAGCGATGCCATGAAAATCGTTGTACCGGTCTGTAGCAAGCGACATCTAAAATAACCCTTTGACTCCCACAGCCTGCATTGTCAACCATGCCAGCAAATCAAAAACTTTACCTGCAGGAAGCTGATGGATAGGGCGAGGGAGTCAAAGAATTAATTGTTTTGCACTTGGTAAGATAGGGTGTTGGAGTCAAAAGTTTAATTAACACCCACCGTGAAAAGTCCTCGAATCCAGATGGAGGGAACATTTCTATTTTCAAAATGGCGACAGCATACGAGCATGCAGAAGTCATGACCTGGATTTGAGGTCGGTTGTTGCTGTTCGTTTTCGTATTCAGCTAAACGCATTGAAAGCAAAACATTGCAAAAATGTCAAGGGTATTTGCGGCAAACAGTTCACACTGTTTCACTTTATTTTACTACAAAATGCTACGTTCCTTTTTACCAAAAATGTTTACACAAGTAAACTATTCTGAAACTCATTTAAAAAAAACAACAACATCAAACCAGTCTTTGTTAGTTAAAATTTCAGAACCATTAGTTCACAGTCCTGTTAATGGATTACTTTTTAAGTTTATACAGTTTGTATTTTGTGTGAAAATTTCCCTTCACATTGTTGAAGTTAATTGTTAGTGTTAAAGTTTTCGTTCCATTTTTCTGTTCTCCCACCCACTTACGACATTTTACTCACTCTCCCCTTTGCCCCCAATCCAACCCGTCCAACTATCGTCCTCCATTTTATTTTATTTCTTTTTCATAATCCCCCCCCCCCCCCCCCCCCCGTCCCCGTCTAAAAAAATCTCAGCGCTTAGATTTGATTTTATCAAGATTTTGCGCTATATAAATATTGTAATTATTATTATTATTATTATTAATAATAATATCACTTATAATGAAAAAACGTTAAATCAAAGAACGAACGAAACTGGATGAGGGCCAGCCTGTCCGCTTTAGCGTGTAACGAACCTAACACTTGATTGACCGTAGGCTTTTACTCCTCTTTAAGAACCTTCCGCTGCCCGGCTGTCCCCAGAGTTCCTTGCTACTGGCACAGGCAACAGAAAAAGTGACCAAGATTTAATTTTCTTGATACCCACTGGACTGGACACAACCTTACTTCTGGACGTTGAACCGACGTTCACCTTCAGGTCTTCCCCTAGCTTTCGGTTTTCCCTGTCAATATCTTTCTAATGACGAGTGTAACTGAATCTGTGTTTGACCGGAGAAGACTTGGCTCTTTTGCACTGCAAACCAACCAAGGTCCACCAAGAAATAAGATCAAACAAAATAGTCCCTGTGTACCGTTCACTTTGACAGGACTGAAGGTTACAGTACAGGACGAAAGCGGTTGATGTTTGTAATTATTGTTGTTGTTGTTGTTGTTATCACTATTATTATTATCATTACTATTATCATCATTATGATTATTGTTATTATTATCATTATTATTATCATCACCATCATCATCATCATCATCATCATCCATTATAACTATTAGTGTGTAAGCAGCAAGCCAGCAAGCAAGCGTGTGTGTGTGTGTGTGTGTGTGTGTGTGGTGTGGCGCGCGCGTGTGTGTGTTCTGTGTGTATGTGCGCGTGTGTGTGTGGTGGTATAATGGAAGAAAGGTGGACTCTCTTTGCCTCTCTGACATCCTATCTTTCTGTCTGTCTGTCAGCTGTCTGTCTGTCTATCTCTGTCAGTCTATGTGTCTGTCTGTCTGCCCTGTCTGTCTGTATCTATCTATCTATCTATCTATCTATCTATCTATCTATCTATCTATCTATCTTCATTCTCGTCTGTTGAGATATGCATCGCAATAAAGCAGCGTTAATACTATCATATTTAATTGTGTGTAGTTAAGACTATTGTTGTGTGAGGGTTGGCTTTTAAAACAAATGAACGGTCAAGGTGGTATTCCAACCCAGGACCTCAGTTTGCATCATTATCATCATGTGCCCTGCCGCATGGCGTTGGCGATCATGGCCCTCCGTATGTATCTATCCTTTGTTACAGCAAGCACATCTTCCACCCTCCATGTCCTCAGCCACCCCTGCAAGTCCAATATTTTTTCCCTGGGTCTACCTGGCGCTCTCTTTCCCTCCAGTTTCTTGTTGTGACCAGGTGCTCAAATTTACTCCTTTCCTCATAAAATGGCCTTTGAATGTTTCCTGTCTTTTCCTAATCTTCCTTATGAATGGTCTTCTTGTGTCTGCGTCCATCAAGACAGTCTCGTTTGTTTTCTTTGCTGTCCATGGAACTCTCAACATCCTGCCGTATTGGTTGTCGTGGGAACGACAAAGGCTGACGGAGAGACCGTACACAAACAGATTGAAGGAAACGGGAAACCACCATCGTGCTTTCCCCAGTGTCTTCTAAGCCAGACACCTCAGCTTTAAACCAAAGTAACAGTTCAGTTATGTCCTGACGACAAAATGTTATGCCACTAAGCCTTACACTAAGAGGTGTTTGATACAATGGAGTCAATACTGTCATAATTTAGCAGACCAATAGTTATTTTGCATTCCACAGAAACGGTTTATTTCACTCCTGAAAGATTCTATAGGGGGTATATAACACTGATGAATCACGATCTTCAGCGACACAACAACAAAACTGACTAAAGTAATAACAAATGACATTTACAAATCGCAAGTCATCATGGTAGATGTCATGCAGCTATACACGTACATGCACCTGGATGTATGGGTTCAGTTCAATGCAGGTGTACGTTTTCAAATCATAATCATATTCTGTGATACAAATGATTGAATTGTGACTATGGAGTCTGCTTGGTGTCATCATCATCATCATCAGGTGCCCTGCCGCATGACGTTGGCGACCATGGACTTCCAACCATCTCTATCTGTCGTTGCCCCCAGCATCTCTCCCACCCTCCTCATCCCCAGCCATTCTGCAAGTCCGTCCAGCATTCTCTCCCTGGGTCTACCTGGTGCTCTCTTTCCCTCCAGCTTTCCCGTTGCTTGGTGTCATGTATAATTAAAACGTGACTCTCTCGATTGTTTTCATGGCATGTATGGCTAAAACGTGACTGGATTTTTCGTGATGTCATGTATAATCAAAACGTGACTGTCTTGATTGTTTCATAGCGTGTATGACTAAAACGTGACTGTGGTGTCTTCTTGGTTTCATGTATAATCAAAACGTGACTGTCTTGACTGTTTCACGCCACGTATGACTAAGACGTGATCACGAGGACTGCTTGGAGTCATGTATAATTTTAACACCACTTTGATAACTTGCTTTATGCCATGTACGATCTTAACGTATCATTACTGTTTCGTGTTGTGCACGCTTAAAACGTTTTAAAAAGAATGCTTTGTGTCACATATGAACAAGACATGACTATCATAACTGTTTTGTATCATGTATGAGCAATACGTGACAATCATCACCCCTTTGTGTAATGCATAAAAACATGACTGTCATTATTCCTTTGTGTCACGTATAGTTAAAACATGTCTTTAACTGCTTTGCGTCGTGTGCAATCAAAACATATTTTTGACTGCTTTGCGTCATGTACAATTAAAATATGACGATACTGATTGCTTTGTATCGTGTATACAATTAAAACATGACTATCATTACTGCTTTGTGGCATGTGTATGTAAAATTGAAAATGACTATGATGACTGTCTACGCTAGGTATAATTAAAACATGACCATAATAACTGCTTTGTGCCATTAAATTAAAAGATGACTATGATGTCTGCTTTGTGTATGACAATTAAAATATGATTATGATGCCTGCTTTGTGTCATGTATAATCAAAACATATGATGAATACTTTGTGTCACGTTTAATTAAAACATGTCTTTGATGACTGCTTTGTGCCATGTCTAATTAAAACATAACTATGATGACTACTTTGCGTCATGTGTGAACAAAGCATGTCTTTGACTACTTTGTGTCATGTATAATTAAAACATAACTATGATGAAAACAAAAATATGAAATACGTGCTCGTTATGTTGCTTTCCACAAAACGCAGTATTAAAGTCGGGTTTTTTGTTTGTTTGTTTGTTTGTTTGTTTGTTTGTTTGTTTGTTTGTTTGTTTGTTTGTTTGTTTGTTTGTTTTGTTCTTGCTTTTTGTTGTTGTTGCTTTTTTTTTTTTTCTTGCTTTATTTCACTTCTTCTCTTTATCAAACAGAAGCAGGAAAGCCATATTGAAATCAGTACCCCTGCCGTCTCCTCAAAACTGACATAGCTTTAGTTCCAGACGTTGAACTACCTTAGTTCTAGACTCTCAGCCTACATTTACACTCGATCTTCGTGGTCTTTTCTCTCCCCTACAACTAGCAGTTTACCTTCCCATTTCCCCCCCGCTAGTGTCTTGTTACCGACCTACCAGTGTCGCTAAATCTGTGTTTGACGTGAGAGGACTTGGCTCTTTTCTCCCTGCGGACGACCCCAGCATACGAGCGTACACCAAGGAATAAGTACACAGACGGTTCATTGAAGAATGAGGGTGGTGATATAGTTTAGGAAACGTGGACCTTCTCTGTCTCTGTCTTTGTCTCTGTCTTTGTCTCTGTCTTTGTCTTTGTCTTTGTCTCTGTCTTTGTCTGTCTGTCTGTCTGTCTATCTGTTTGTCTGTCTGTCTGTCTCTCTCTCTCTCTCTCTCTCTCTCTCTCTTTCTTTCTTTCTTTCTTTTCTCTCTTGTCTTTGTCTTTGTCTCTCTGTTTGCCTGTTTCTCTGTCTTTCTTTCTGGCACTCACTTTTCCACTAATTGTATAGTTTATAACTTTTAATCGCACTTTTTCCCAAAACTTTTTAGGGATCTCTCTTTCTCTCTCTCTCTCTCTCTCTCTCTCTCTCTCTCTCTCTCTCTCTCCCTCTCTCTCTGTCTGTCTGTCTCTCTCTCTCTCTGTCTCTCACTCTCTCTCTCTCTCTCTCTCTCTCTCTCTCTCTCTCTCTGTCTGCCTCTCAGTTCGCCCCTTACTCTTTCTCTCTTGCTGTATCTCTTGCTCTTTCTCTGTCGCTTTCCCCTTCTCTGTCTGTCTTTCTCTCTGTCTCTCTGTCTCTTTCTTTCTGACTATCTGTCTGTCTGTCAGTCTCTCTCTCTGTCTCTCTCTCTCTCAATGTCTCTCTCTCTCACTCTCTCTCTTTCTCTCTCTCTCTCTCTCGCGTGCACGTGTGCTCTCCTCTTTTCTCTCCCTCTGTCGTTCTCTCTGTCTCTGTCTGTCTCTTGTCTCTCTGTAATTCTCTCTCTCTCTCTCCCCCCCTCTCTCTCGCTCTGTCTTTCTTTCTCTCTCTCTCTCTCGCTCTGTCTCTCTCTATCTCTCTCTCTCTCGCTCTCTCCCTCTCACTCTCGGGGGGTTACGAGAATGATGGCGACGAGTAGGCTGGCTGTGAGATTATCGGGAGCAGCAAATTCCAAATTGTACATGTTCTGCGAGACTAGCAGTCAACTTTCTTAGTCGAGATAAAAGTGTTTGTGACCTACAACTCAATTATGGTGGACTTATGCATTTGGAGAGCGCGAATAGGGCTGTTTGGGGGAAAAGTAATTGCGAATGGACTTAAGAAGAAAGACGGTGACGTGAACACAAATGGAGGTCAGTGTGTCAAAGTGACAGTCACGGACATTTTCGTGTCGTACATCTATCTTCTGCTGCTGTCACTCATAGTGTACAGTGGCGTGGACAGTGTGACTTGTGTTTTCGGTCATGACTGGGAAACAGGGGTGCTTTTGAATTCTGTCAATTATCAGGGAACTTTGTTCTGGATAGAAAACGTATACCCATTTGGTGACAGTAAGAAAATGGGCCAGCCTGTTTTGTGTCAGCTCACCCTGTGTGACACACAACTTGTTTCTATGTGCTTGGCCAACGCTGTGTTGCTGATATGGAAACTTCTCCTTAGTAATGATGTGGAAAAGAATCCGGGACCAATAGAAAATGAGAAAAATGTGGAAAATATGACAGTTGGAGACCCAGAAAGTGGTGGAGCACTCGCAGCAACAACAGACATGTTCAAGCAACTTATCAGTGCTGTACACGAACAAAAACAACAACAACAACAACAGACGGAGGAGATCAGGGAGACCTTAGTGTGATTAAATCAGAACTACTACAAGTAAAAGAACAGTGCGAAAACATCAATAACAGATGCGACGGGTTGGAGAGAGAAAACAGACGACTGACAGAGACTGTTCAGAACATATCAGCTGATATGAACGATATGGTTGCTGAGGTTATACAGGGCAGAGAGGACACTAAGAAGCTGTCAGAGGACGTAGGAGTGATGACAGACCAGATTGCATCCATGGCCACGGAGATAGACAGGTTAGAGGAGTTCTCCAGACGGGATAATCTCCGTATGTTTGGAGTGCCACAAAATAGGGATCAAGAAACATATGACACGTGTGCACGAGCTGTGACGGAGACCCTCAACAGTGTGCCAGGCCCCAAAAAGTGGCGTGAAGAGGACTTTGTCAGGGCACATCGCGTGGGCCAGGCCAGAGACAACCAGCCCAAGCCTATGATTGTCAAATTTCGAGAGTGGAGGGACAAAATGACAGTGTTAACAGACAAGGAGTACAGAGCCAAGCTGGAAGGGAGCGGTGTAAGGGTGGTCAACGATCTGACACGTAGGCAGGCCGCGATCGTCAGCCAGGCAAGGAGCGAGGGGAAGGCAGCTTACTTCATCAAGGGCAAGCTGACGGTGGGCCCGAGGAGACCAGACCCAAGGAGCTTCGCCCAGGTAGCTGCTACCCCATACGCAGCATCGAGCAATACACCAAGTGACGATCAGCAGAGCGGGAGGGAATCCCCCAATACCAGCCACGTGACTGACAATACAGGTCATGACAGCCAACGACGATATAGCCTAGCCAACAAGAAAGTGGAGGGGAACACACAGGTAGACAGACAGGGCAGAGGTGACAAACAGACACGGGGTGTGACACGTACAGCACGAGGAGGGCAACAGGGGGGTAATAGGGGTGGAAGGCAGACAGGGCTTCGTAGCTTTATGACAACACAGGCTAGTGGCAGAGAACTCAGGTCGAGTAGTACAGGGAAATGAGACAGGCTTGATCATTCAACAAAACAGTTATCCTTTCTGAATTACAATGTGGATAATCTATTAAGTAAATTGTCCGATGCTGATTTTATTAATTATGTGAATAACTTTGATATAATTTGTTTAACAGAAACTTTTATTAGCAATGACTTTGATTTCAGTAATAGCTTCTCAGATTTTGTCGCATATAGTGCTCCAGCCAAAAATCTATCAAACCAAGGACGAAACTCAGGGGGTGTGCTACTTCTGATTAAGAGACGATTTAGTCATTTTGTAAAAGAGACAGTGAACGTAACAGTTAATAACGTAGTAGCAATAAAATTTGACAAGAAATTGTTTCAAGTGGAAAAAGACATATTATACATTGCTTGTTATATTCCCCCTGAGTGGAGCCCAGTGTATAGAAATAATGTAATTAAGGATGGCATTTTATTGCTTGAGGAAAGTTTATTGGATATATTTGAAAAAGAAAATGCATATATCATTTTATGTGGGGATTTCAATGCAAGAACAGGTGGGGTACAAGCAGAAACATCGGGGATGACTTTTTGTGATGTTCATTTAGATAATGACAAGGAAGATAAACATGATGTCCGTTCATCAAAAGATTTTTCTACTTATATGTTTGGATCATCTTTACTTGATTTTTGTTTCATGTTGGATCTTGTCATTGTAAATGGTACCTGTAATGGGGATAAAGAGGGTGAGTTTACATTTGTCTCACCAAATGGGTGCAGCATTATTGATTATTTTGTTGTTTCTGATGAACTGTTAGAAAGGTGTGATTTACGTGTAGCTGATAGCCTACACTCGTGGCATTTTCCTGTAGAGTTGACCTGGGTGATTGATGATGGGAAAAAGGGAGAGAGTGAAGTGAGAGAGGAGGGAGGAGGGAGGAGAGGGAGGGATGAGAGAGAGGGTGGTGTGGTCAGAAGAATGCGTGCAAATGTATAAAGACGAGACTGACTCAGCCCAGTTCAAGCAGTGTTTGGAAAGGGCTAAAGAAAGAATGATAGAGGGGGTGGATGAATGCATTGATATGTTTACACAAGCCTTGTGTGGAGCTGCTGCATGCATGATTCGTATGACTGGGAAAAAGAAAAGAAGGACTAATGATTGGTTTGATGAAGAATGTGCACGGAAGAAAAGAAATGTCAATCGTATGTTGAGGAATTTTAGAAGGGCTAAGATAAATCTAACAGAACGCAGACAGTTGTATGTAGAAGAGAGAAAATCGTATAATAAATTGAAGAAAGAAAAGAAAAATAAGTATGATGAAAAAAGATTACAAGAGTTAAATGAATCTATAAACGACCATAAATTATTCTGGTCAACAATAAGAGCAGTAAATAGAAAAACAGTATTGTACAATAATATCAGCTTGCAACAATGGTACGATCATTTCTCGCATGTCTTTGATGAGACAGAAGAGTCAGAACAACAAGAAAATACAGTAATTGAAGAAGAAGAGGAAACAGATGAACCTTTATTCAACGACCCAATATCTAAAACAGAGATTACAGAAGGCATTCAACACTTGAAAAACGGCAAAAGTGCGGGCATTGATATCATCCTTGGAGAAATGCTAAAACATGCAAATAAGGAAGTGCGTAGTTTTTTGAAAGACCTTTTCAACTTTTTGTTCATGAAAGGATATTTCCCAGCAATGTGGTCAAAGTCTATCATTATACCTATATACAAAAAGGGCGATAACAACAATCCTGATAACTATAGAGGAGTAGCATTAACAAGCATAATTGGTAAGGTTTATACACACATTTTAAATAGAAGACTTACAAAATGGGCACAAAGGGAAGCAATGATAGTGGAGGAACAAGCAGGGTTTAGAGCAGGATACAGCACTGTAGATCACATATTTACACTTTATGCTCTAGTTCTAAAGTATCTTAATAAAAATTCTAAACTTTTCGTTGCATTTGTCGATTTCCGGAAAGCGTTCGACTCAATAAATAGAAACAAATTATGGAACGTTTTAAGAAATAAAGGTGTAAATGGTAGATTATATAAGGCAATAAGAGGAGTATATGATACAGTTATAGCTTGTGTTAGAGATAAAAACTTGTATACTGATTTTTTCAACTGTCCAAAAGGAGTAAAGCAAGGATGTTTGCTCAGCCCCTTACTGTTCTCATTCTTTATTAATGAATTAGCAATAGAACTATCAGCTAAAGGAAGACATGGAATACAAATGCTGCCTGGACATGTTGAGTTATTTTTAATGCTTTTTGCAGATGATATTATACTCCTTTCGGACACAGTGATCGGACTCCAAAACCAACTTAATGTTCTAAAGCAGGAAGCAGACAGACTGTCTCTCAACGTTAATCTCGACAAAACAAATATTATTGTATTCCGTAAAGGTGGACATCTTTCCATTAATGAAAAATGGAAATATGGAGATTATGAAGTTAAAGTAACTAACTCTTACAAATATTTAGGGTTAACATTTACCACAAAACTAAGCTTAACCACAGCATGGACAGAGATGTGCAGAAAAGGGAAAAGAGGGGTGATTGAAATCCTTAGAGTTATGAGAAAATTGAATACTATAGACCCAATACTATATTGGAAACTGTTTAATACACAGATAGAACCTATGATTACATATGCAGCAGAAATTTGGGGCTTATATGACAATAAACAGATGGAGATTGTCCACACATTTGCAATAAAACGTTTTTTAAACATCCCTCTTCACTCCTCCAATAAAATAGCTTACGGTGAAACTGGTAGATATCCACTTAAATTACGAACAACTATTAAATGCATAAAGTACTGGCTAAAAATACTCAAACTTCCGCCATCACGATTATGTAAACAGGCATATGAAATGTTACTACAGCAACACGAAAGAGGTAAAAGAAATTGGGTCGATAATGTTAAAAATGTTCTTATGCAGAACGGATTTGGTATTGTTTGGCTAGCACAAGACGTAGGGAGTGATACTGCTTTCATTTCAGAATTCAAAGATTGTCTTATAAACTCTTATAAACAAAACTGGCATTCAGATATTGAAGAAGGCACGAAATACAATTGGTATTTTTCCTTCAAAAACATTTTTCAACCGGAAAAAATATGTAACAGTAATACAAAATAGATGGCACAGATCTCTGCTTGCGCGCTTTCGATGTAAAACGCTGGGATTAGGAGTAAATAAGAAATGGTTTATTAGTAATGAAGAAAATAATGACTTATGCAAACTGTGCCAGCTGACCACAGAAGACGAAACTCATTTTATTTTTTATTGTACAGCTCTAAATTCATTAAGAGAAAACTCCAAGTTATTTGCATCCCATTGTGTAGTAAGCAGGGATCTCAAAACAGTACTATCATCTGAAAATGAACAAATACTCACATGCTTAGCAAAATACATAGCCGATGCAATTAAGATCAGGAATGAAAAGCTATCTGTGTGAAAAGAACACCTTGGAATAAAAGGGAAATGTTGGATGGTCAAAATATTTGACTGTTTATTTGCTTTATTTCAATCACATTTTGTGTGTGACACTAAGGTAAAGTGTCTTAGAATTATTTCATTGATTGTCTTTTTGTTTTTGTACATAAATAGAATCATTTTTCTCCATTCTGTTATTGTTTTTTCAAATGAGACTTACTCAACAACGCCAATGTATGAGGGTGAATACCCCTTGGCAACATAGCTGTAAAAAGCTTTTGTCAATAAAAGGCGTGCTTAGCGCGTCAAGCGTCCCTCTCACTCTCTTTGTCCTTCTTCGTCTCTATTTGTGTCAGTATGCTCTGTTGAATTCGGTTTACAAAACAAAGACGGGACATGGGTCCGCGTCCTTACAGACTCGTCTACGTAGGTGCGCTAGGGAATAAGTCATTGACAGCTTAATGAGGATTGTGGGGATGGTATAGTAGTGTTAAGAAGATGGAAAAGCACATAATTCGTTTTCATTGACGATGGTGATGGCATGAGCATATATATATATGAATTATTATTATTACATTAGACTTTCCAGTCGATCTGTCAGATCAGTAGGCCACAGTGGTCCATAATGAGATCAGTAGTCATATTGGTCCATAATCTGCTTGTACGGGTTCTCATGTGGGGTATAAGATCATCCTTCAAGCGCTTTCTTCAGTAGCAGCTGCATCAGACAGGATTTGGCATCCTTGGGGATCAGCTTTGGTTGGTCCTTTTTTATGTTGAACAGCAGCTGTCTTGAGGTGTTCAAATGTGACTGTGGCCTGTGTGCACTGATTTCTCTCACCAGCTGACTCTGTTGCAGAGAATGCCTCCCTCCCCCTCTTCCCCTCCTGTGGAGATGCGGGGGCTCTTTCGGTATAAATAGTATCCCCACCTTTTGGAAATTCTGTGCTACAAAGTTTCTCTTTTCTGTCCCTCTCTTTGTTTCTCCTTTGTTCCTTTGCTTTCTATAATTTCTTCCTGTCACTTTCTGTATTTGTGTATGTAGAAATATTGCAACAAGTAAGTGTTAACGTCACACAGATATCCGTAAAGAATTAGGGACGGAAGGGAGAGAAAGACAGAGGCAGAAAGAGACAGACAGAGAGAGAGAGAGACAGACAGACAGACCGAATGACTGACAGACTGACTGACTGACAGACTGACAGACATTCAGGCGGGTAGACAGACAGACAGACAGACAGACAGACAGAAGAAAGATACACAGAGAGATGATAAAAATGAAGACAACCTCAACGATAAACAAACACTGTCTCGTCCAACACACGAGAGTGTAAATTTCTCTCACTCTCTTCAAAGGGAAACAGCATTACGAAAGAAAAGGTCAACAGGGTCTAAAGGATTTCTCTAGAAAACTACAAATATTCATCTTCCACAGCAAATTGCTCATTCAGGGCAGTCTCATCCTTTCTGTCGCGCTCATGTTTACCCATCTCGGTATACAGTGAGACGAATAAAATGTGAATGCTGATTAGTTTGTTTGAAGCCGAGAGTTTGATCAAAAAAGATTTCTCATACGGGGCAATTCCTTATGCGCTCCACGCAAATCTGCAAGTAATTACCAAACAAACTCCTCAAAATCCAAAATATAATTGAATACCCGAATTCAAGCAAACATGAACCAGAAAAACACAGAACCAAAGCCAACATGCCTTTTTAATGTAACAAGACAGGACAAGTGAAATTTTTCGGTCAATTGATCTTTGTGAAGCGTATCTGCAAGACAAGGGGACTAAAAATGAGTCAGACCACGTGCGCCTTCTGGCCTGCGCACGTGAAAGATCCCACGACAGTTGAAAATCGTGAAGAGCAGGGCGTTGGACTGGTTGCCCTGGTATAAAACATTGGAGAGATAGGTTGGTTTCCCAGGTCCCTTTCCTTGAAGGTCAGTTCGCCTTCTTGCCTTTTTGAAGTCTTGGTTAAAAAAAAACACAACTAGGTTGGGTTGCACTGCAGCGAAGTCTCAGGTTTTAAGGGGGGGGGGGGGGGTTGAGAGCAGTCTGAGCTTTGTATAGTAAGTACACTGACAAGAGAAATGAATATGAACATGAATATGAATATGAATATGAATATGAAAATGAATATGAACATGAATATGAATATGAATATGAACACAAAGAACAAATATTATACAGAATTTAATGGAAAAGCGGCAAAACTTCCCTGATGTTTCGTCCAGACTCGTTAAACCCATTCAGAACCCTAGGGACTGGCAAGACCTGGAAATAAGCATGGACAGGTTGGATGGATGGGAGTATGGAATCTATGAAGCACTAAGCTGAATCCACATAAATGAGAATGATTGGAGCATTAAGACGGGCATCAAGCAGGCCAGATTTTATGCTGCAAGCTTAAATTAAATCGGAGACATGAGATTTTTAAAGGATCATTGCACTTAGGGAGGTTGCCTTTCTGCTCACCCTTCTTTGGTTTTTGTTTGTTTGTTTGTTTGTTTTTGTTTGTTTGTTTTGTTGTTGTTGTTGTGTTGTTGTTTTTTTTTTTGGGGGGGGGTTGTCTCATTTTCTACGCCACCTGAATGGCCACATAAGCTGGCACAGTTTTTACAATGTGATGATGATAATGTCGATGATGATGGTAACCATGATGCTAAGGAGAGTTTCATCTAGGATTGAGACTGCGTGACAGGACTGTACTCTACATTTGCTGTCCTGGTGTCAACCAGGCCCGAGAGATACAGACACCTGCGGTTCTGATCAGAAGATTAGAGCAACACCCTCAGTGACGCATCCGTGACTTTTATGAGACTCGACTGTGTGGTCCCAGTCTTCCTAATGAGGCCATAGCACAGCCAACTCTGGGTAGGAGTCGGTTAGAGCCGAAAAATCCCAGCAATGATTTTGAAGGGACTGATGGGGATTCTAACCCACAACCTTCCAATCGGTAGTCCGTTGCGTTAACCTCTCCACCACGGCGATTTTGAGTCCACGACTCATTAGAGCCGACCTGCCTGCTGGGGAAAAAATACACCAAAATTATCTAACACGCCAGTAGAAATATTCTCAGTATTGTTCACAGAAAGCCAGCCCATCAAAATGCTTATTGAGCTTGGCAAAGTCTGCAATGAATCATCGTGCATTTTGCTACTGGGGAATAGGCGAATTCGTAGTTATTATTTTAATGTAATTCTTTTTTCAAAAACCCTCGTGCAGAATTGTTTGGATATACAAGGATTCATTCTTGTCTCTTTGATATGACCATGTAGGCCTATGAATATATTGTTCTTTTGATGAATAGCTGAAAGATAGAATGCAAAAACTGGAAATGAAGTAAAGAGCAAAATGTTTTCTTTTAATCAAAATCTGATAGCCAAAATTTCCTTTCCTGTTTTTCTCTCTGTCTGTCTCTTTGTCTATCTCTCTCTCTTTCTCTCTCTTTCTCTCTCTGTCTCTCTGTCTCTGTTTCTGTCTCTGTTTCTGTCTCTCTCTGTCTCTCTCTGTCTCTCTGTCTCTCTGTCTCTCTCTCTCTCTCTTTCTTTCTTTCTCTCTCTCTGTCTGTCTCTTATTCTTCCCATCCTTCTCTTTCTCTCTCTCGCTGTTTCTCTCGCTCTTTCTCTCTCGTTCTTCCCTTCTCTGTCCGTCTCCCTACCTGTCTCTCTCTCTATTTCTGTCTCTCTGACTGACTGACTGACTGTCTGTGGTGTGTGTGTGTGTGTGTGTGTGTGTGTGTGTGTGTGTGTGTGTGTGTGTGTGTGTGTGTGTGTGCCTCTTTCTCTCTCTCTCTCTCTCCTCTCTCTCTTTCTCTCTCTCCTTCTCTCTCACTCTCTGTCTCTCTCTCGCTCTCCCTTCTCTCTCCCTCTGTCTTCCTGTCTCTATTTCTCTCTCTCTCTAATTCTCTCTCTCTCTCTCTCTCTCTCTCTCTCTCTCTTTCTTTCACTCTCTTTCTACTTCTTCATCTCTATTTGTGTCAGTATGCTCTGTTGAATTCGGTTTACAAAACAAAGACGGGACATGGGTCCACATCCTTACAGACTCGTCTACGTAGGTGCGCTAGGGAATAAGTCATTGACAGCTTAATGAGGATTGTGGGGATGGTATAGTAGTGTTAAGAAGATGGAAAAGCACATAATTCGTTTTCATTGACGATGGTGATGGCATGAGCATATATATATATGAATTATTATTATTACATTAGACTTTCCAGTCGATCTGTCAGATCAGTAGGCCACAGTGGTCCATAATGAGATCAGTAGTCATATTGGTCCATAATCTGCTTGTACGGGTTCTCATGTGGGGTACAAGATCGATCCTTCAAGCGCTTTCTTCAGCAGCAGCTGCATCAGACAGGATTTGGCATCCTTGGGGATCAGCTTTGGTTGGTCCTTTTTTTTTATGTTGAACAGCAGCTGTCTTGAGGTGTTCAAATGTGACTGTGGCCTGTGTGCACTGATTTCTCTCACCAGCTGACTCTGTTGCAGAGAATGCCTCCCTCCCCCTCTTCCCCTCCTGTGGAGATGCCGGGGGGTCTTTCGGTATAAATAGTATCCCCACCTTTTGGAAATTCTGTGCTACAAAGTTTCTCTTTTCTGTCCCTCTCTTTGTTTCTCCTTTGTTCCTTTGCTTTCTATCATTTCTTCCTGTCACTTTCTGTATTTGTGTATGTAGAAATATTGCAACAAGTAAGTGTTAACGTCACACAGATATCCGTAAAGAATTAGGGACGGAAGGGAGAGAAAGACAGAGGCAGAGAGAGACAGACACAGAGAGAGAGACAGACAGACAGACCGAATGACTGACTGACTAACTGACTGACAGACTGACAGACATTCTGGCAGGCAGGCAGACAGACCGATAGACAGATAGACAGACAGGGGCAGAAAGAGACAGAGAGAGAGAGAGATGATAAAAATGAAGACAACCTCAACGATAAACAAACACTGTCTCGTCCAACACACGAGAGTGTAAATTTCTCTCACTCTCTTCAAAGGAAAACAGCATTACGAAAGAAAAGGTCAACAGGGTCTAAAGGATTTCTCTAGAAAACTACAAATATTCATCTTCCGCAGCAAATTGCTCATTCAGGGCAGTCTCATCCTTTCTGTCGCGCTCATGTTTACCCATCTCGGTATACAGTGAGACGAATAAAATGTGAATGCTGATTAGTTTGTTTGAAGCGGGAGTTTGATCAAGAAAGATTTCTCATACGGGGCAATTCCATATGCGCTCCATGAAAATCTGCAAGTAATCACCAAGCAAACTCCTCAAAATCCAGAATAAAATTGAATGCCCGAATTCAAGCAAATATGAACCAGAAAAACACAGAACCAAAACCAACATGCCTTTTTAATGTAACAAGACAGGACAAGTGAAATTTTTCGGTCAATTGATCTTTGTGAAGTGTATCTACAAAACAAGGGTACGAAAAATGAGTCGACCACGTGTGCCTTCTGGCCTGCGCACGCGAAAGATCCCACGACAGTTGAAAATTGTGAAAAGCAGGGCATTCGACTGGCTGCCCTGGTATGAAACATTGGAGAGATAGGTTGGTTTCCTAAGTCCCTTCCCTTGAAGGCCAGTTAGCCTTCTTGCCTTTCTGAAGTCTTGGTAAAAAAAACTAGGTCGCGTTGCACTGCAGCGACACCCTCTCAAGCGGGGGGTGGGGGGAGGAGAGCAGTCTGAGCTTCGCATATTAAGTACATGTACACTGACAAAAGAAATGAATATGAACATGAACATGAATGTGAATATGAATATGAATATGTGAATATGAATTTGAATTTGAATTTGAATTTGAATATGAATACGAACATGAATATGAATATGAATATGAATACAAATAACAAATATACAGAATAAATGGAAAAGCGGCAAAACTGCCCTGACGTTTCGTCCAAACTCGTTTAGCCCATTCAGAGCCGTAAGGACTGGCAAGACCTTTTAAATAAACATGGACAGGTTGGATGGGTGGGAGTACGGAATCTATGAAGCACTATGCTGAATCCGCATGAATGAGAATGATTGGAGCATTAAGACGGGCATCAAACAGGCCAGGTTTTATGCTGCAAGCTTAAATTAAATTCGAGGCATGAGATTATTTAATTGAATTAAGGATCATCGCACTTAGGGAGGTTATCTTTGTGCTCATTTTTTTTCTCGTCCCGTTTTCTCCGTCACCATAACGGCCACAGAAGCTGGCACAATTTTTTTACAATGTGATGATGATAATGTCGATGACGATGATAACCATGATGCTAAGGAGAGTTCCATCTAGGATTGAGACTACGTGACATGACAGTACTCTACGTTTGCTGTCCTGGTGTCAACCAGGCCCGAGAGATACAGACACCTGCGGTGCTATCAGAAGATTAGGGCAACACCCCCCGTGACACATCCGTGAAGTTTATGAGACTCGACTGTGTGGTCCCAGTCTTCCCAATGAGGCCATAGCACAGCCAACTCTGGGTAGGAGTCGGTTAGAGCCGAAAAATCCCAGCAATGATTTTGAAGGGACTGATGGGGATTCGAACCCACAACCTTCCAATCGGTAGTCCGTTGCGTTAACCTCTCCACCTGCTGGGGAAAAAATACACCAAAATTATCTAACACACCAGTAGAAATATTCTCAGTATTGTTCACAGAAAGCCAGCCCATCAAAATGCTTATTGAGCTTGGCAAAGTCTGCAATGAATCAGTCGCGCATTTTGCTACTGGGGAACAGGCGAATTCGTAGTTATTATTTTAATGTAATTCTTTTTTCAAAAACCCTCGTGCAGAATTGTTTGGATATATAAGGATTCATTCTTATCTCTTTGATATGACCATGTAGGCCTATGAATATATTATTCTTTTGATGAACAGCTGAAAGATAGAATGTAAAAACTGGAAATGAAGTAAAGGGCAAAATGTTTTCTTTTAATCAAAATCTGATAGCCAAAATTTCCTTTCCTGTTCTTCTCTCTGCCTGTCTCTCTGTCTCTGTCTCTCTTTGTCTTTCTCTCTTTCTGTCTCTCTGTCTCTCTTTCTGACTGTCTCTTCTGTCTCTGTCTCTGTCTCTGTCTGTCTCTGTCTCTCTGTCTCTGTCTCTCTCCCTGTCTCTCTCTGTCTCTCTCTGTCTCTCTGTCTCTCTGTCTTTCTCTGATATTACATGATGCGTATTTTGTTAATGGGAAATGTTTCTGCAAACAAACCAACGTTAAACAGCTATTTTGTTCACATAACTTCTAGTATTAAATATCTTTTATCACTAAAACACACACATCCACACACACACGCACACCCAGACACACACACCCACTCACACACGCACGCACACACACACATACACACACATACATGAACACACACACACATACACACACACATACACACACACACACACACACACACACACACACACCACACACACACACACACACACACACACACACACCACACACACACACAACACTTAATGGTGCTACTGCAGAAATCACTGTACTCATATTACAATCGGTTTGTAGTCGGAATTTCTAATTCATTTTTCGTGTATCATTAGAAATACTAACAAAATCTCTTTCGCTCCCTCTGTCTCTCCATATATCTGTCTGTCTGTTTGTCTGTCTGTCTTTCTTTCTTTCTCTCTCTGTCTCTGTCTGTCTCTCTCTCTGTCTCTGTCTCTCTCTGTCTCTGTCTGTCTCTCTCTGTCTGTCTGTCTCTCTCTCTCTGTTTATCTCTCTGTCTGTCTGTCTCTCTCTGTCTCTCTTTGTCTCTCTCTCACTCTCTCTCTCTCCCTCTCTCTCTCCCTCCCTCTCTCTCTCTCTCTCTCTCTCTCTCTCTCTTTAACAATGTTTGGTTTTGTCACAACAGAATCTCGTGCATAAAAGTGTTTTCGTGTCTGAAACTAATGTCTATTCCCATTAGATTCTTCTCTTGTCTGAAAATTAGTATAATCATGTTCCTTCAGCCTCTGCCGGTTAATATGGACATCCCAGCACCAGACTCAAAACTGAGGTAGCAGCGTTTCTTTGTCTGACATTTTCTCGAAGCAGATTGTGCGATTAGGCGTAATGTTCACTTTTAATTGAGTAATTCAGCGTTATTTAGCATTTCTTTTGAATGGTGGGTAACCAGAACCGTAGTCTGACTTAAATGTCATTCCTTGACACGCCCTGCCTACGATGGATACTGTTTCTGTTCACAGACGCGAAAGGTAAAATGATTAGAGAAGGATGAGATGGCTGCTGTCTTTTCATTCCTGGCCACACATTTTTTTTTATTCTTACTTACTTATCTATCAATCATTATGCCATTGGGCATCTTGGTTGGATTGGGTTTTTTTTTCAAAGCCATGGAATCAAGAACTCATTTCTCGAGTTCAATTCTGTCCATAACGTTAAATAATGACCTTTGGCTATTCATATCAATGTTTCCGATCATTCTGGTGGTGTCAGCTTTGTGTTTCACGGGTCTTGTGTCTTTCTCTCTTCCCTATTTCAAGACTTCGCCGGCGCATAGGGTTTTGCGCACGTTTGGGGAGTCTGTCAGATAATTGATGGCAGATTTGGATGGAGGGCTTATGGAATTGTCCGAGTGCGATGAGTCGCACTTGAACAAACCCCGAAACTCCAAACTTTATACTATTTGCAGGTATGACAGCAACGAACATTCACCATTTCTTTCCGTTCTGGGCCAGCCTCTGTGTTGAACCTTATATGTGATTCGAGGCATTGGAGTCTCTTTCTATTGTTCGTCGCCAGAAGTTCTCCAGTTTTCCTTACTTACGTGTTTCAGTTTCATTCTTTCTCTCCTAATTTTTTTGTATATGGTGTTTGTTTGTTTGTTTGTGATCTTAAGCTTGACAAAGGCCAGTTGGCCGAAAATGTTCGCTTGTCTTGTCTTGTTGTATTAAACATGCGTTCTTATTCGTTTTTCGTGTTTATTTTTTCTGGTTCCTGTTTGCTTGAACGCGGGCAGTCACACTTGTTTTGGACTACATGTGTCTTATTGTTTTCTGTGAAGGGTAGTCTCGATGGTATTATCTTGATCTCTTTGGACGATGTTCCCAATTCATTTCCATTATATGTTCATGATGATAATGTCCAAACTCTCTTGACTGCATCGTGCAAGTGGTAGTTGACTGGATATGCTGTTGGGTGAGAAGGTTCGTGTTATTCTTCAGACTTTTTCAAAGTGTGGAAGGATGATAGGTTGGTAAGGTTGCTTTCTGTCATCCTGAAGCGGTTTGAGTCATAAAGTAGGGTGGAAAGCTCTGGTACAGTCTCAGTTTGGTGCTAGTGCTGTACTTGAGGACAACTCCACACGTTGTGTGGCATTGTGAAGACGTTTCTGTTTTTTGTTGAGACGGGCTTTTGAAACTTCCTATGCCTTCGATGTGTCTGACAATGCTGCCTAGGTAGGTAGATTCTTCAGTTGTGGGCAAGTTTGTTTTATTCATTTGAATTGGTGACCTGGTTTGAGATGTTTAGTGTCTTTGTCTCATATTGTTCCTCAGTCTGACATTTCGGCTCAAGACACCCTGGCATTAATAAGTACTTTCCATTTTTCATCACATGACATATAGAAGGCAAAGCAACAAAAATAGGACATGGGCACTGCACTCATAATGCTGACGATGAGAGTGCCTGAGATCTGACACCTCGCTGTCCTAGACCTGTTCAGATTACAAGGAGAATTCTTACCTAACCTTACAGAGAATTTTCTTTTTTTTTTTTTTTTTTTTGCAATAGAAATAGTTTGCCTTTGTGAATGTTATGAATAGTTTTTGTAAAAGCGGTATTCACAAACCACATTTGGACTCACTGTGCATTACACGTAATCATGCATTTTACAGGAACATGAAGAACTCAAGTTTTTAGGCGAGCTGACCACGTTTCCATAGTGCTGTTGTATGGTCTGCATCTTTGC
>CM060309.1:61756533-61774033 GCA_030674185.1 Monoplex corrugatus
TTAATTTTGTATGCTTTCTGCTAAATTAGGTATGAAATTAACGAAGGGGGGGGGGGGGTAAATGTCTACACACTTTGAGGTTATACAATACGAGTTTTCCAAGGAAAGAATCAAGGTGACAATAATGTAGCTACCAACCTTACCCACAATAAACTCCAATACAAACTCTGAGTCTTACTTTTTCAGAGATAAGCAAACATGCTGAAATAACATCAGCAAATTTGCGTTCTGGGAGCTATGATCACCAGCTCATTAAAAGATTAGTTCTCTCCTGTAGTTCTTCTCCTTCCTACCTAATTCTCCTGAGTCTCCTGATCGTTTCCCTACATTCTTTTTCAATCACTTTCGCCTATCTCTGGGCAGTGATAATGACATAAGTGTCCTTGTCATTGGGGAACGTCTCAGCAAGAGGTCAGTTTCAACAGTCATTTTGCTCAGTAGGCTAGGGCTTCAAATGCAATTACCCTGGTGCTGAAGGTAAACACTGCGAATGGAGTCACACATTTCAATGTGTAAATGTCAGGATTCTTAGCTTAGGGGTGGGGTGTGTGGGGGGGGGGAGACCATTTCCAATGAAACTGTTCAGACTTTGGTTTGCATTTTACGTGGACCACTGCCGGCACTTACAGAGTAACTCTGTGTTCTATGGTGACTCTTTCTGATAGATGTTCTTTTTCGTGTCTGAAACTATGAGTTATCTAAAGTTCCTCAAGTATGTCCATGTTTGTATAGATATTACTCCACTAAACAAGAATGAGGCAGTGGCCTTTCATCTCCTGACAGTTTCAAAACAGCCTTTGACAAATCTCATATCGTGTGTGCTGTCTCTGATGGCATGTTCGTGATTGGCGTGGATATTTTCAGCATATTTCAACGAACTGTTTCAGTCTCCTGTTTTCTATGAACTACCTGTAACTGAAATAGCGTCTCTTACGGCTTTTTAAAGAACTGCGAAACCCTTGTTCCATTTTTTATCTTTTTTAAATTTACTATTAGTTCGTTTTTGACAAAACACAAATAAAAACAATATTTGCTGAACACTATTACGATATCATGAGAAAACTGAACAAGATTTGTACTCAATGGATTGAGCAAACTCGTATACATACGTCCTATCTACTAGTCTGTTACTTGTCCTAGTTCCATTTTCGTTTAGATATGAACCATACAGTCAATTTGCCCAGTTTGCGTACGAAAACGAACTCACTGTCTCTTTTCTCCCTCAAACATGTTATCTGGACATTCACGGTTGATTTTCTTGGGCTAAACATTTTCTGATAACTCGACAACGTTTATTCTAGAAAATAAGAAAAAATACAGAAAAGCTATTACTGATAAACAAATGCACACAGTCAATAGATTAGACACTTCCAATTTTACAAGTATGACAAGTCTGTCGAAGCATTCAAAACATTGTTTTTTCTTGACTCTGTTAAGGCTTCTCCTTTACGCGTATGAGATGCAGCCATACATATCCATTGAAGCATGAGCTGCATCCATATATATTCATTCAAGGAAGACCCGCAGTCAGCCATATTCATTCTGGATGCCAAGATAAGAGCAGCAGGGTTGGTACAGAACATGGAGATGCAGCAGAAGGACAAGCAGAAAAAGACACAGAAGGATAGCGAGGGAGGGAGGGGGGGGGGTGAGAGAGAAGTAGGAAAGCAATGCTATATGTTACATTTTGGGAGAGTCACAGAAACGTTACATAATGATTGTGTACAGAGGGTGGAAACAGCTGCCCTATTTTCATCTCCGATTTTTTTTTTAAAAAGGGAATAATCTGTTATTTGATTATCATTTACATGACAAAAAAAACCTATGACTATCAATATAGTATATAAAAATTTCTGCTCAGTAGCCTGTTTGACTTTTTTTTGGGTCCATTTTCTTTCTCCTAGACTGAAATATTTCTTACTGATTATCAGTAAATACTTTGAGACTTATATTGCAAACTATTAAGATGTAGACAGTGTTCTTTAATAACATAATGGAATTTTTAAAATTACCATTTGGTCTGCCTGACACAAACAGGCTCAACATTTCACCAAGCAAAAGTCATTTAGCACATAATCAGCTTTCTTTTCTGACTCTGTTTCTGATAGCAGTAATTTTTACAATAAATAAATAAATAAATAAATAAATGAATAAGCTAAGACACTCAAGTCGTTTTAATAATGTCCCTTTTTACACTAAAAGTATTCAAGACAATTCAGATCTTGTACATCTCAAGATCAGTGAGGCCTTGAAGAAGATACAGTTGAAATATATTTAAAGAACATGGAGGATAACGTCAGATAGACGAAACGGTGAAAATCGAAAATAAATATTGCCAGAAGTTCCGAGAAAGTGCTGTACACACATCTTTTTTCGAAACAGCGTTGATTGTTGGCACGGGTTTCGCTTGTCTGACCTTGACCTTGGTGCGGTAACTTCCGAACTTACGCATTCGCGACTCCATGCTGTCGTACTTTGGACCCATCTTTGGTAAAAGATGTATCCACAAACAACCGTGAAATTGTTGCTAACACCACGTTCTTGTCTCACACAGACACACAGACACACATACATGTACACATACATACATACTACATACAATACATACATACATACATACATACATACATACACACACACACACACACAACACACACTACACACACATACACACATACACACACACACACACACACACACACACATAACACACATCATACACACACGCACACACAACACATACACATGCATCCTCATTTATCTCTCTATTCTTCCCTCTCCCCACTCACATCTCTCTCTCATCTCTCACACACTCACCCCACACACACACACACACACACACACACACACACACACACAAACACAAATGTACACTCACGCACACGCACAGAGAGAAACACACGCATTTTTCTTAAACAAGTGAGGCTGAAAATGAAAGAAGCAGACAAAGAATCAAACAACGAGCCAGTAAAATCAAACAACGAGCAAGTAAAACCAAACGACGAGCAACTAAAACACACTTACCTGGGGGATAGTAACATAAAGATAGGGACGGCAGCTCAGGACGCGCGAGATGCCAAGCGCGGTCCGCAGAATAGCAAAGAAACCTCGCTCCTTTCTTTCTGTACGCTTCAAATGGTAGTCTGGGGGACTAGTCTTGCTGTAGGTGACGATACATCGAAGTCTTGCTTACGTCATACACGTGTTGTTATGTAACAGGAATCACTGCAACAAAAAGGCCAAAAAATCTGTAGTTAATGCGAGTTTATGGGAACAAAAATATTATGTCTACAAAGCAACAGGCAAGCAGTATCAAACAAACGAAAAAAGAAAGAAACTAAAAAGTAACAAGCACCGAAACAAGTGTGACTGCCCGCGCCCAAGCAAACAGGAACCAGAAGAACAAGAAAACCAATATAAGCGCGTATTCAACAAAACAAAACAAAACAAGCGCAAATTTTCGGCCAACTAGCCTTTGTCAAGCGCGAACGCACGGTCAAAAAACAGATCACAAACACCAAACAATGGATAATAAAAACGGGACTAAAAACTTCCTGCCGCAGACAAAAAAATTTTTTTTGGCGACTGTGTCATTGGAGAAGAATGGCAGTATGGTTCAGATGTTCGTTTGCCAATAACTATACTAGAGGTTCCAGAGTTCTCTTCCAGCCGAAACCTCAACTTTTCTCCTCATTTGACCGGGAATTTAGAATATTCTCCGGGAGGGAAAGAAAAACAAGCCGAACCCGTTTACCTTCTGGCCCGAGCACGCTAAAGACCCCACAGCACTTCAAAATTGTAAAGAGCAGAGTATTCACCCGGCTGCCTGGTATAAAACATTGAAGATGTAGATTGATTTCCCAGGTCTCTCCCTTTAAAGGCCAATTAGCCTTTTGCCTTTATGAAATCTTGGTAAAAAGAATTGGGTGGCGGCGCACTACGGCCACGCGCTCTCAAAGAGGACAGCAGCCAGAGGTTGGCATGGTAAATCCATTATGACAAATGCAAACGAATAATAATGAATAATATTAGATAAAAGTAGTAGTGGTTAGAGCAGCAGACCGACGACTGGCAGACTTGGAGTTCGAATCCCATCAAACAGGATCATCGAGTGTTTTTCCACCATAGCCAGTTTGACCAAATATGGGTTTGCTATCGGGATCAGCCGGGAAGACAAGGATGACATAGTCACAGTCGTGGACGGATGCATCATTGATGGTGTTTCTTCGAATTTATAGACCGACATCATCATCATCATCATCATCATGTGCCTTGCCGCATGGCGTTGGCGATCATGGCCATCCATACGAATCTATTTTTGTTGTTGCTGCAAGTACATTTCCCACTCTGGCTCTCTTCATCCATTCTGCAAGTCCGTCCAGTATTCTACACCAACACCGCAGGTATATCGGCCTGTGTCTCTAGGACTTTGTTGACGCCAAGTTACAAAAGGAAATATACAGTATAGTTTTTTTCTTGTAGTCTTATTCCAAACTGGAGCTGCCTCGCATCATCGGCATTTCCGTTCTCATAAATCATCAGAATCATTTGAAAAAAAAGGTTTGTCCCAATTTGTGTAGCAATTCATGCATTGATTTTGTAGTGGCCCCCTCCTGTGTTTTGTGTCTTCTGTCGCTTTCTTTCCTGTAGTAAAATCACTTTGGGATGTTGGTATCAGTCGCGCGTAGAGGTTGTCGTTGAAAGGACTTGATGATGGTCTCTTTGCCAAGAGGGATATTCACGTAATCTGACCCATTGTATCGCCTGTCAAAAAGTCTGAAGTCCTCAGAAACTTTTAAAAAAGCATACTTTGCACGCAAACCCTATATCTACACAGCGTTAATTGTCTTGATGAAAAGTTAATAATACTTGAGGAGTAGCAGAAAATCCATCATGAAGGGAAAAATAAACAACTGTTAACATTCTGATCTGTTGGGTATGTTGCATACGTTTTCACGGCTCAACGTTATTTTCCGGCGACGAGGTACGATTATTTAGATCAGAGCAGCTGCCAGCACTCAAGCAAATAAAAACCAGAAATAATGAAAACAGAACGACAGCGTGTATTTCAGTTACAAAACGAGACAGGTTCAAATATTTCCATCACTGGGCTTTGTCAAGCGTACACACATACACACACACGCACATATGCACGCACGTACACGCACACACGCACACACACACACACACACACACACACACACACACACACACACACACACACACACACAAACGGATAAACAAATCGTAGGACAAAAATACCACCATAACTTCTCTGATGTTTCGTTAAACTGAAGAAAGAACCGAAAAATGATTGGTAAAGAACAATAATTAGCCAAAATCTGTACATTTCATGGGACAGCTGAGGGCTAGTGGAGAAACAGATTTCAATGCAGTCTGTATACACTGTTTTAACAGCGAATGTAGGAGACAGGAAAAAGAACTGTAGAAAAAAAAGCGTGGGGGATACATTAGGTCGAACCTCAAAAGATCTAGTCAGCACACGAAAAATATGTTCCAGTCACTTGACACTGATTGAAATGGTCTTGATGCAAGTGGCGCTTGATTGCAGTAGTTTTTTTTATGTTTTGTTGTTGTTATTGTTGTTTTGTTGTTGTTGTTTTTTGTTTTTGTTTTTCGTTTTGTTTTTCATGAGCTTTCTGGAATGTTAGAGATGGACAGAACCATTTCGCTATCATGTAGCCCAGTATTATTTCAGTGACATAGACTTGTACAGAGATAGACAATAGTAGATACTTGCAGGCTATACAGAACAGACGATAGTGGGGTATACTTAGAATCTCAAGACCCTCCTCCCATTCTCTACACCACGTTGATGGCCGCAGAAGCCTGCACACTTTTCACAGTGTGGTGATGACGATGACGATAAAGATGATAATCATGATGCTGTGGAGTGCCAGCTATGATCGAGACTGCGTGACGGGGCTGTAATGGACGCTTACTATCCTGACGTCAACCAGGCCCGAGAGATACAGACACCTGTGGTATTGGTCAGGAGCTTTGAGCAATACCTCAGTGACGCATCCGAGACTCGGCTATGTGGTTTCCAGTCTTCCCAATGAGCCCATAGCACGCTCAGCTCTGGTTAGGAACTGGTTGGAGCCGAAAAATCCCATAGTGGTGTTTGAAGATACTGAGGGGAATTCGAATCCACAACTTTCCTGTTACACACTAACTATACGCCAACTACTACATTATGGCGACTGGTGAATTTCAAGACTTTGCAAGAACTTTTGCTTATACTTAGGCTTAGTGTACCATTCATGGTCCTTTTCTGTCACATGTCATTTGAGCTGTTTGTGCGTATGGAACTTTTTTTGTTCTTGTCCCTTTTCCTATACCACATCAATGGCAGTAGAACACTGGAAAATATTCACAATGAGAATGAGACTGTATGATGCAGTTGTACTCATCGCAAAACATAATAGATCCTGAGGACATTCAGGCCCGAGAAATACAGACACCTGCCGTGTTGGTCAACAGAGTTAAGTAACACTCTCAGAGACGCGTAAATGAAGAGGGTGAGATTCGACTGTGTGGTGCCAGTTTTTCCATTAGAGCGGCATATTTCCAGTTTGGGATTTGTTCACGAAGGATTCATCGCACTCGGAGGTTTCCATATTCGCTCCACCCATATCTACCAGCAAAATGATCTGGCAGACTCCCTGGCGCTATGCAAAACTATATGCACTGGCAAGGTCTTAAAACAGGAAGGGGTGAGAAGAGCACCATGAAGAACTAACCTGACACCACCAGAATGACGGTAATACTAAGTTGGGCGGTTAACAGGCAAGTTTTCAATTTTGCAGGTTAGGATTGAACTCGAGACATCACATTTCGAGTCCATTCTTCTATCAAAAGAATCCAACCAACCCATTTGAAATAGTTAAAAAAGATAAAAAAAACATGCGTGGTCAAACCCAAGACCTGTGTGTTTCAGCATGGCACTCTGACCAGCTGGGCTGATGGACCCACCGAAAAAGCTGTGCTCCAACTGAGGATGGACTCCACAAACGTTACGTCCATTAACGCGTCGTTCGAACCAGCTGACATAACGTACCAGTTTTCCCCACTGACCCTATATGCACACTCAGCTCTGGGTAGGAGCCGGTTGGGGGCTGAAAAGGCCCATAATCATTTGACAAGACTGACAGGATTTGAACCCACAGTCTTCCAGTGGGTGGTCCGACTTGCTAACCATTGCACTACGGTGTGTATATGAAACTTTCCGAGCACGGCGATGTTGTCTTGAGAAAACGCACAGAAATTGAAATACGGATACGAGTCTGTTCCGAAGGGAATCGAGACTGTAATATATCTTAAATACAGATAGATAGATAGATAGATAGATAGATAGATAGATAGGTAGATAGATAGATAGATGGACGGACAGACAGTCAGACAAATAGACAGATACATACATACATACATAAATACATACATACATACATACACACACATACATACATACATACGTACATATATACATACATACATACATATACATACATACATACACACATACATACATACATACAACATACATACATACATATATGCAAACATACATACATACATACATACATACATACATGCTTACATGCCTAAATACATACTACATGTACACACATGCATACATACATACATACATACATACATGCATATATACATACATGCATACATACATACATACATACATACATACATATACACATACATAAATGCATAGATAGATAGATAGATAGATAGATAGATAGATAGATCGATAGATAGGTAGATAGATAGATAGATAGATAAATAGATAGATAAATAGATAGATAGATAGATAGACAGATAGATAGACAGATAGATGCACATGTAGATATAGACATATTTATACACGGATATGCGATGACGACGATAAGAAACAACATTGATAAATATCGCCAAAATAACCGAGGAGGCAAAGATTGCAACAATGAAATCAAATATCTACATAGAATTAAATGTAAAATAAAATATAGGAATAGTTCATGTATATTAACCAACTAACCAACTAACTAGATTGAAGACAAATGAAATATCTAAATGAGCCAGAAGTGTCAAGATAAGAAACTTTATGACCACGAAGAAAAAAAGTTTCAACATAGATATAATGAAAAGTGATTAAATTAGCAAACAAACCAATGATCAAATGAATGCATACGTCGAAGACATGCATGTTAAGTGAATAAATGCATACATGAATGAAACAAATAGAAAAACAGGTAACTACATCAGCAAACAAAATAAACGATGAAATGAATGAATAAGTTGATGACATATAAGTAAGTGAATAAATAAATGGATGAATTAAGAAATACATAAACAGACCGATAGATAGACAGATAACTGAAGACATAAATGAATAAATCACTTCTCACCTTTTTTTTTTCAACTGGAGTTCGAACAAACCGCATAGAGCTAAAAAATCAGACGATACTCTTTTCAAAGCATCGAAGTCATCATCATCAGCGTTCTACAATGACAGGCAGGCAGCTGGGTAGAGAGGAAGTAAACACTGCTGGAAGGAAAAGAAGGAAGAAATGAAGGAAGAGAAGAAGAAGGACAGAGCGACGGAAAGCACGAAGGCAGGAAGGAAGGAAAAGAGAAGGTGGCCGCTTCAGGCTCAGCTCCACCAATCAGAGAAGAGAAGCCACCGACGTCATTTGGTCATCGCGGCGCGTGCTTGTCGTACGCCAGCAAGTGGTACTGGTAGCAGGGTCCTGATGCTGTTGTAAGCCTTGCAAAAGTAAGTGATGGCTGGTGAGCAGTGAGTGTGTGCATGCCGCAAGACTTTTTCGCCTCCCCACCCTCTTTTAACAAACAAACAAACAAAAAGAAAGAATCAAAATAAGGGGGAAAAATCCAATAGAAAGTAAGCACATTTCATCAGAAAATAACAAAAACATGATCATACGCCACACTGACAGCTCTCTCTCTCTCTCTCTCTCTCTCTCTTCTCTCTTCCTTTCTCTCTCTCTCTCTCTGTTTCTGTCTTGTCTTTTCTCTTCTCTCTCTGTTCTCTGTCTTCTCTCTGCTCTCTCTGTCTCTCTCTCTGTCTCTCTGTCTCTCTCTGTCTCTCTCTGTCTCTCTGTCTCTTCTCTGTCTCTCTCTGTTCCTTCTCTTCTCTGTCTCTCTCTGTTCTCTCTCAGTCTTCTCTGTCTCTCTCGTCTGTCTCTCTGTCTGTCTCTCTCTCTCTCTTCTCTCTCTTCTCTTTCTCTCTCTCTCTCTCTCTCTCTTCTCTCTCTCTCTCTTTCTTCTTACTGAACATCTACTGCACAGATAACGTCTATCGTATAAACAAAAAGGCAAGCAAATACACAAATAAACAAACAAACAAAATGCATTTTGCTTTTAAAATGTCAACATTCTGGATCCATAAGCAGGATTTCTGGACAGCATGTCAATTCTCCTGATAGCCATTCTGCCAGAATGCACGAAAAAATGGGAGAAAAAAGAAGAAGGAAAAAAAAAAGAAAAACATTGAATGCTGTCAAACTGCTATTTTTTATGCCTTCATCAGAAAAGAAACAACTTTGCTTGTAGACATCTAGATCTGACCGTATTTAGATCATTTCATTTGTTCATCATTACTCAAAGTTCGCGTGCAGTTTCTTTCCTTATTTTTCTTTCTTTCTTTCTTCCTTCCTTTCTTTCTGCCAGTCTTTCTTTCTTTCTTTTTTTTCTTTTTGTCAATGTTTTAGTCCTTCTTTCTTTCTGTCAGTTTTTCTTTCTTTCTTTCTTTTTTTTCTTTCTGTCAATGTTTTATTCCTTCTTTCTTTCTTTCCTTCCTTCTTCTTTCTTTCTTCTTTCTTTCAATTTTTCAGTCTTTTTTGTTTTGTTTTTATCAGATATGGAGTATACAGCTATGCAGCTCTATAGAATGTACAAAATCTACTAAAGTGTAAAGAAATATGCACTCTCCTTCAAAGGCACCCATACAAGGCACTGAACTGAACTGAACTGAATTGTATTGTATTGTATTGTATTATTGTATTGTATTGTATTGTATTGTATGGTATGGTATGGTATGGTATGGTAGGTACGGTACGGTATGGTATGGTATGGTATGGTATGGTATGGTATGGTATGGTATGGTATGGTATGGTATGGTATGGTATGGTACTGTACCGTGTCGTATCGTGTCTTTTCGTATCGTATTGAATTGTATTGTATCGTATCGTATTGTATTACATTGTATTGTATTGTATTGCGTTGCACTGTGTTGTATAGCATTGTGTGGTATTGCACTGTGTTGTATCGTATTGTATTGAGTGTCTTGTGTTGTGTCTTGTCGTGTCATACCGAATCGTACCGTGTCGTATTGGATTGCATGGCATAATATTGCACTAAGCTGAATTGTGTTACATTGCAATGTGTTGCATGGCATTGTACCATATCCTTTACTGTACGCTCGTATTACAATGCATTGAAATGCAACACACTGTCGTTTATTGCGCTCTATTCGACCAGTGTCTTAATGGAATGCTTGTATTTATTAAATTCACGTTGACATCATCAAGGTGAGCTCGTCGTCACCGCCTAGCGCCACCTTTCCTAGTTTTCATCTGTTTATGAGTAGTTTTGTTTTCCTTTTACGTGAGCATTGTATATATGCTGCTAACTGGACCGAATCTCCGTTTATCGTCCAATCTGAAAAACTGTTTTTTTTCTCTTTCTTTCTTTCTTTCTTTCTGTCTGTCTGTCTGTCTTTCTTTCTTTCTCTCATTTTTTCTGCTTTCTTTTTGTCTTCTTTCTTCCTTCTTTCTTTCTTTCTTTCTTTATTCTTTCTTTCTTTCCTTCCTTCTTTCTTTCTGTCTCTCTTCTTTCTTCTTTCTCTCTCTCTCACTTTCTTCCTTCCCTCCTCTCTTTCTTACTTTCTTTCTTTCTTCCTTCCTTATTTTCTGTCTTCCTCCCTGTATATATGTCTTTCTTTCGCTTCTTTCTTTCTTTCTTTCTTTCTTTCATCCTTTCTGTTTTTCTTTCTTTCCTTCTATCTTTCTCTCTTTCTTTCTTTTTTTTTTCGTCATTGTCTTTTTCTTTCTTTCTTTCTTTCTTTCTTCTGTGGTTGAAGTAAGACAACGTTGGGAGCAGCCGACTTCTAACTGGCGAGACTATAATGAGGGAAAAAGGCTGGCAGCTATGCTAGCTGGTGGCACGGTTGGCTGCCCGAAAGAAAGATGATCAGAATGGCGCGATAGAGGCTCTTGCATTCTCTCTTGGTCCGGAGGCTGGTATGGACCTGGTTGATGAGCGCTGTGTGGCTATGTTCGTCATCCCCCATCTTGCCATTCGGCTTGTAAACAAGGTAACTGATGACTGGGTCCGAAAGGGTCGTGCAACACCCTTTACTTGGTGAAATAACTTCGAGTGGTGTCGGGAGCTTGGGAGGTGATTGTCTGGAGAGTGGCGAAGCACTGGTGCTCTATATCCCATCCGCACCCTCATGGTTTTTCTTGTTAACTAGTATATGCTACAAACTGGACCGTATCTAGTTTATCGTCTGATCCGAAAGACTAGCGCTCAGACCACCATTCAAAGTCTAGTGGAGATGAGGCGAGATCAAAATTATTTGTTCCAATCAGGGATTGAACCTAGGACGTCATGCTTCTTAAGCAAAAACTTTTATCACTGGGTCACCACTCATCCTCCGTGGGGACGCCATAGGCTGTGTCAGCATGAATATTATCGTCACATTCTGGCAATTCTGTGCTAGAAATTTCCTCTTTCCTGTTACTCTTTTTGTTTGTGCTTTGCTCCTTTGCTTTCTGTCATTTCTGCCTTGCTGGTCCATTCTCCTGTATGTGTTCTATAAAGTCTCAGGCTACATGCTTTCTCATAGGATCGGTGACTGGGTACAGGAAATAAGTGTGTTTTGGGAAAGAAGTAAATGTGATGTGCAGAATCAATTTTAGGTAATATTGGCCAGTTTTTATATATGTTTCAGTGTCTTTTCTTATGTTTACATTTTTCTTTTGCTTTGTTGTTTCTTTTAAACCCCCTGGTCATAAATTATATGGAATAGTAAACGCTGGGTGGGGGGGGGGGGGGGCATATCCTTAGATTACGTGCGCGAAAGCAGTATGTGTGCTTGATTTTCTTTGCCAGACTGGTTCCTTTTTTTTTTCTTTTTTTTTTAGTCTTTTGTTCTCTCTTTATGTCTGTCTGTCTCTCTGTTCTGTCACTGTCTCTCTCTTTCTTTCTCTGTCTCTCTCTCTTTCTCAATTTCTCTATCTCTTTCTCTTTCTCTTCTCTCTCTCTCTCTCTTCTCCATGTCTCTATCTCTTTCTCTCTCTCTCTCTCTTCTCTTACTCTCTGTCTCGTCTCTACTCTTCTCTCTTCTCTCTTGTCTCTATCTCTCTCTTCTCTATCTGTCTGTCTCTCTGCCCTCTTCTCTCTCTCTCTTCTGTCTGTCTCTCTCTCTCTGTCTCTCCTCTCTTCTCTTTCTCTCTCTCTCTCTCTCTCCTCTCTCTCCTCTCTCTCTCTCTCTCTTTCTCTCTCTGTTCCCCTCCATCGTTTGTATATCCATTAACTCTAGATTATCTTCTCGGTTTGTCTGCCTTGCCGTCTCCGTGTCTGACTTCCTGTCTCTTCGTGTGTTTTGTTATTTTCATTGTCCTGTTTTTTTTTCTGTGTAATGCTTTAAATGTTTGTATGTGTGTGTGTGCGTGTGTTTGTTTTTGTGTGTGTGTGTGTGTTTGTGTGTGTGTTGTGTGTGTGTGTGTGTGTGTGTGTGTGTGTGTGTGTGTGTGTGTGTGTGTGTGTGTGTGTGTGTGTGTATGTGTGTGTGTTTGTGAGTATGTGTGTGTGTGTGTTTGTTTGTATGAGCGTCTCTGTCTGTGTCTGCGTGTGTGTGTGTGCATGACTGTATGTATCTGCGATGTGTCTGTGTATATGTAATATAATAATAATAATAATAATAATAATAATAATAATATATAATAATTACAATATTCATATAGCGCAAAATCTTGATAAAATCAAATCTAAGCGCTGAAACAGACACACACACACGCATGCACACACACGCACGCAACACACACACACACACACACACACACACACACGCACGCACGCACGCAACACACACACACACGCACACGGCTATAAATGGGGAGAAAGAATAAAAGCAATGGAAAATCATAGAGAGCATATTATATACAATTATATATTACAGTGTGATTCCCCTCCGAGTGGGGACAGGCTGCAGAGGGGATTGAGTGAGGTCAGGATTTTATGCAGAGGAGAAAAGGTGAGTTTTGAGAGCGGACTTGAAGGAGACAAAAGTAGGTTGCTGACGGACTGAGAGAGGAAGTTTGTTCCAGGAGAGCGGACCAGAAACAGAGAAGGCTCGTGGACCATAGGTATTGAGCTTAGTGCGTGGAAAGCGAAAAGTCAGAGGATCGGAGGCAGAGCGGAGGGTACGTGAGGGAACACAGATCTCAAGTAGGCTTGACAGGTAATCGGGGGCTGCGTTATTGAGGCTTTTGTAGCACATGGTGTCTAGTTTGTACTGTATGCGCTTTGATACAGGGAGCCAGTGAAGTTGTGCCAGGAGAGGAGATATGTGGTCAGCTTTTTTCTTTTTGAGTACAAGGCGTGCAGCATTGTTTTGAATGCGCTGTAGAATGTGAATGGTGGAGGCAGGAAGACCGGACAGGATGAATTGTAATAGTCAATGCGAGACATTATGAAGGAGAGAACGAGTTTTGCAGTTGTTTCGACAGAGAGATACTTCCTGATCAGGCTTATACGATGGAGGTGATAGTAGCAAGATCTGGCAGTTTGAGAAACAAAGTTGTTCATGGAGAGGGTAGAGTCAATGCAGACACCAAGATTTTTAGCTGAATCAGAAATTGGGACTGATGTGTTACATAATGGGAGAGAAAGAGGAGGCAGGTGAGAAAGTTTCTGACGGGTGCCAATGAGGATAGCTTCTGTCTTGTCGTCATTAAGCTGAAGTTTATTGTATGTCATCCAGTTCTTAATGTCCGAGTAACACTCAGTAGTGCGAGTCAAGAGGCGCTGTATATTGTTAGGTTAGTCACTGTCTTGAAGTTGGGTGTCATCAGCATAGAAGTGGTGTTTTATAGAGTGGGAGTTGATGATGGTGGACAGGGGGGAGGTGTAAAGAGTGAAAAGAACAGGGCCAAGGACAGATCCTTGTGGAACACCACAGGTCAGGTATGCAGGTTGAGAGTAAGTGCCATTGATGAGAACAGTTTGTTTTCTGTTTGATAGATATGAAGTGAACCAGGAGAGAGCAATGTCAGAGATGCCGAAAGTATGATGAAGTCTAGAAAGGAGAATACCATGATCAATGGTATCAAAGGCTGCAGACAGATCAAAGAGTGTGAGGAGAGAGACTTTGCCAGTATCAGTTGCAAGGAGGAGATTGTTGAGAATGTGTAGCAGGGCAGTTTCAGTGCTATGGCACTGGCGGTAGGCTGATTGGAAAGGATTGAGGAGATTGTTGGCAGACAAGTGAGAGTTCAGCTGGTTGAGGACAACGTTTTCAAGGAGTTTTGACAAGAAAGAGAGATTAGAGATAGGCCGGTAATTTTTCAGTTCATTTGGGTCTAAATTGTATTTCTGAGGAGAGGGTGAACAATAGCAGACTTGAAAGAATCTGGGACAGTTCCAGTTTGAAGAGAAGTGTTGATGATGTCAGTGATGAATGGGAGGAGAGTAGGGAGACAGTCAGAGTAGAGAGAACCTGGAAGAGGATCCAGTTCGCAGGTTTTGAACGACATGGATCTGATTGTGTTGAGAATTTCTTCTTGTGAGACTGGGGTAAAAGTAGTAAGGGTGTGCCAGAGAAGGAAGGGTCAGGTGGGCATGGTTGACAGGGTGTCCTGTCAAGCCTGTCACGAAGAGTTTGTATTTTGGTGGTGAAATACTTGGAGAATAACATGGGAGTTCTTCATTTGTGTGTTTTGTTGGGAGAGGTAAATCTTTTCGTGTGCCAAGGAGATGATTCATTGTTGTAAAGAGTTCTTTTGAAGAAGAGGCATTCAGGATTTTGGTTTGGAAATAGCTTGTTTTTGCAGATGCAATGAGGGTGGATACTTTTGTTTTAGAGGCTTGGAAAAGTTGCCTATGTACAGTGAGTTTGGATTTGCGCCAGCGGCGCTCTGCTCTGCGGCGGGCACGTTTTGCACAGGCAATCTCATGAGTGAGCCAGGGAGTAGGGGGGCGGTCAGGTAAAAGACGGGTTGTGGCTGGAGCATGAGTGTCCAGAAGATGGTGGAGAGTAGTATAGAATTAATCGGCAAGGTTATGTGACTTTTCAGAAAGGAGACGGAAGGCATCAGATGAAAATGTGGAGAGGTCGATAGATTTGAGATTGCGTCGAGTCACTGTGCGCGTGGTACGGGAAGGAGGAGAAATGTCAAGAGAACAGAGAATTGCAGAGTGGTCAGATGGGAGGGCTGAAGTTAGACGGGTAGAAAGAACTAAGCAGTTGTCAGTAGCTGAATTGTGGTGATCACGAGAAATGATATATATATATATGTGTCTGGTGTGTGTGTGTGTGTGTGTGGCGCGCGCGTGTGTGTGTGTGTACGTGTGTGTGGATGTGTGTATGTGTATCTGTGTCTGTGTGTGCGAATGTGTGTTTATGTGTATGTGTGTGTGTTATGTATGAATGTGTATGTGTGTGCGCACGTGTCTATGTCTGTGTGTATCTGTGTTTGTGTCTGTGCGTGTGCGTGTGTGTATGTGTATGTTTATGTCTGTGTGTCTGTGTGTGTGAGTGAGTGAGAGAGTGTGTTTAATCTACTTATCTAGCTGTCTATCTAACTAGCTAGCTAGCTAGTTAGCTATCTACCTACCTACCTATCTATCTATCATCTACCTATCTGTCTATCTATCTACCTATCTATCTGTCTATCTGTCTGTCTGCCTGCCTGTCTATCTATTCTATTCCATTCTATTCTATTCTATTCTACATGTCTGTCTGTCTATCCATCTGTTGTTGTTTTTTTCTCTACTATTTATCTATATATTTGTTTACATGAACTTGCACATGTTCATCTCATCTGGTTTTAATACTAAATCGTAAAAACAAACATAGTCCATTGCCTTCTATAAGCATAAGGATTCGAGCTTCACAATCGATATTGTGAAAAGTATATACAGCCGTAAAAGACACTTCCATCGCTCATATAGTCAGCTTCATGTCACCAAGCAAAATACGTCTGAGAGCCCTGACATCATTGTGAATGACTGACTGCTAATCAAAGAAACCGATCTATTGAATATTTAAAAAAAATCCAGCCAGTTAGGGGACAAGCAGATCTTATATTTTCAGAGCAGAGATGTGGTGGGGTTTTCAGAGAAGGTTTGATGACTGGAGGAAATCTGATGGATACGGCAGACACTAAAAAGTTCTATATCAGCCTCACATCATTCCTTCTGAAACCTAAGCCAGACGGCAGACCGATCATCATTGATCCAGAGTGTCTGTATATCTCTAAAGATTTCCAGCAGGCCCACCTCGTTCTATGTCACCAGTCTAAGAAGAGATGTGGGTTTGTCAGTGTCATCCATCTTGTCACAGTAACGATGCGGATGATGGGATACAAAATGGAACCAGTTTGTCTTTGTCTTGTTAGCAGCAAAATTTGTCTCACAGGTGCATATCTACTGTGAATTTGTAGACCGTGTTTCTTTTAGCTACCGTTCTTACGTTAAAAGTGTATATTAACGTACATGTGCTGTGTATAATGCGTAACTAAGTGATACGAAAGGGAATCGATCAATCTTCGTCATTCGTCGAGAGAAATAGAGAGGGGGAGAGAGATGTGTGTGTGTGAGAGAGAGACAGAGAGAGAGACAGAGACAGAGAGAGCTACAGAAGACACAGAAAGACACAGAGAGAAACAGAAGACAGACAGACAGTCAGTGAAAGACAGACAGACTGACTGACTGACAGACAGACAGACAGACAGAAAGACAGAGAGATAGATACAGAAAGAAAAACAAACAGAAAGAGAAAAAACGATTGACAGACAGATGATAGAGGAGTGGGGAAGGATAAGGTGATAACAAAAAATGACAGAAAGAAAAACATAAGAAAAATATATAACAGAACACAAGAAAAAAGAATAAAAAAAAAGAAATCACAGAAGAACCAAACCAAAAGGTCAAAATATATGTGAAGAAAAGAAACGACCATTAGAATGAATTACGACGTGTTTGCGAGTAAGATTCCTATCACAACAAGAAGAAGAAAAAAGAAAGAAAGAGATCGAAAAGAAAGAACGAAAGAAACAAAGAAGAAAAATGTCTTCGCCTAGCCTCCATTTTTATATGACTTTGTCATGTGCTCCACAAGAAATGTATAGCGATTCTGATCATGTAAGTTGAAATAAAAGAGCTGTCAGGATCAGCTTCAACACATGAACGGTTCCATAGCAAGATTTTCTCCCTGTAATTACTACTATCTCTCCTCGTA
>CM060309.1:61779033-61786533 GCA_030674185.1 Monoplex corrugatus
TGACAAATGAGGGAATGAATACAGACAGACAAACAATCACACAGAGTGGAGAGAAAAAAAAGACAGAATACAGTTTACAGAGAAAGTAACAGGTACACTGGAGGGAACCAACTGGGCGCGACAGTGACCACAAAGCTTCATTACACAGATACCAGTTAGTAACTCTCTCAGTAACTCTCTCCCTACCAGCCCCATTGGCCCACAGACCGCTTCAGTGGTTCCGTCTTTCTTGCTAAAGAGTCCAAGACTAACAGAGGACTTGATTGAAGGAGGGAATATCAGGGACACCACTTGGTGACTGCTCTGATATTATGTATATAGCTTGTCATACTGTTTCCTATTTATCTAATGTCTTCACTTTATTTACACAGTGTATACACACACGCGCACACACACACACACACACACACACACACACACACACACACACACACACACACACACACACACACACACCCCACACTTAACACACACAGATATACATACATACGTATATATGTACATATATATATCTATCTATCTATATATATATATATACTTATAGATATATACGTACATGCATACATACACATAGATACATACATACATACATACATATGTGCATAGATAGATACAAAGATAGATAGATGGATGGATAGATAAGATAAATAGATAGACAGACAGACAGATAGATAGACAGACAGACAGACAAACGAACAGACAAACAAACAGACAGACAAAAGACAAACAGAGAGACAAACAAAGACAGAGACAGACTGACTGACTGACAAAGACAGACAGAGGCAGACAGACAGACAGACAGACATAGACAGACAGACAGACAGAGACAGAGACAGACAGACATACAGACAGACAGATAGACAGAAAAGTAATACACTGGGCCTCTACCATGATGGAAAATGGTTGTGTATTTCGCAAAATGCCATTCGTTTTCTTTTCCGTGATTTCGAACTATTTGTTTATTTATGTGTCTACTGGGTAATATTGTTGTCAATAAAAGGCATACTTGATTTTGTCAACCCAGTCATCTTGGGACTCGGTTTTGTTTTGCTTTGTTTTGTTTTGTTTTTTGTTGGTTTTTGTGTGTGTGTGTGTGTGTGTGTGTGTGTGTGTGTGTGTGTGTGTGTGTGTGTGTGTGTGTGTGTGTGTGTGTGTGTGTGTGTAAGTGTGTGTGTGTCCGTGTGGTGTGTGTGTGAGGGTGGTGGTGGGGGCGATGTATGGGGTTATGTGTGTGCGTATGTGTGTGTGTGTGTGCGTGTGTGTATACATATATCTCGTGTGTGTGTGTGTGTGTGTGTGTGTGTGTGTGTGTGTGTGTGTGTGTGTATGTGTGTGTGTCTGTGTGTGTGCGTGTGTGTGGTTTGTTGTTGTGTCTGTGCGAAAGCGGGACAGGATTTTACGTCTCAGGATGAGTTTTCTTTTATTCAAACCTTAGCATGAATTTGACAGGAACGAAAAAAATATGTATCCATTTATGGAGTCGAACGTGGAACTTTATGCTTCCTTAGAGAGCAGATTAACCCCTCAGTCTCTACTCCACACTAACGAAAACGTATGGTTATTTGTGTTCAACGACATAAATGGGAGACAAATAAAAGAGACAAAGCACGATCAGACAAAAATGCAATAAAGTGAACAATAAACAGCGGCATGAAGCCCTATAAAAGACATATTACGTTCCCGTTTTTCTCATTTTTTTCCCTCTTGCGTCTTGTTATCGAACAAAACGTTTTAGTGTTCGTGAGATGTCTCACTCACACACACACACACACACTTACATACACGCACGCACGCACACACACACACACACACATACATATACGCACACAGGCAAACACACACAGGCACACATATACACACACGCAAAACACACACACACACGCATACACACACATACACACACATACGCACACAGGCACACACAGGCACATACACATTCACATACATACACACAAACACACCTCACACACACACACACACACACTCACACACACACTCACACACACACATCACACACACACACACACACACACACACACACACACACACACACACACACACACACACATTGCGCACACACTCTCTCTCTCTTTCTGTCTCTGTCTATCTCTATCTCTGTCTGCGTGTCTGGGTTTCTCTGTGTGTGTGTGTGTGTGTGTGTGTGTGTCTGTCTGTCTGTCTGTCTGTCTGTCTCTCTCTCTCTCTGTGTCAGTCTGTCTCTCTCTCTCTCTCTCTCTTTCTCTCTCTCCATCTCTCTCTCCATTCTCTTGCATCTCACCCCAGCTTTAGATTTCTTCTGTCTTCCTACTTTCTTGTCTCTTTGTCGTTCTGTCTCTTTTATCTGGTCTTTTGTCTGTTTTTTTCTCTCTTTCTTGTGTTATCTTGTTGTTCCTATTCATGTATGTGTTATTTGTCTGTCTACTGCTTGTGTTATGTAATGACAAATTCTGAATGCAAAAATTCTCAGACTTCAACAACAAACAAATCCTTACGTTTAATGAAACGATCCCAATACTACCTACCAAACTCCTTTGTAGTCATACTGAAAATCTCTGTATAGATTACCTAGCAATTACAGATGATGCCGATCTTCTTTTCCAAATTGTTCTATTTATTTCAAACAAGATTCAAAGCCAAAAAGCAAAGGTCTTCATATTCAACATGCATGTAAGATATCCACACCTTCAACAAAAGATTTACATATATGTGCATGACATGCGATCAGTAGCAAAAACATAAAAAATAAGAAATGCATGCGGGTGCTGCTTTGGTATAGCAATTATAAATGTTATGAAAAGACAAAGGACTCTATCAAACTTCACCTATAATTAGTCGCCAGACGACAGATGCGCATTTGAAACACCCAGTAGAACTGGCAAAGCTGAAACAGCGTTCGAGAAAATGAGCCCGTTCTTACTAACAAATGCCTATCAATAGACATAAAAAAAAAGAGTTTTCCAGTGTTTTGTAGATCCAGTACTAACACATAGATGCGAAGCCTGGACAATCAACAATCACAGTCAGAACAAGATTGAGGCAGCTGTAATGTGGTTTCTACGAACAATGTTAACAGTTCCATGGGCAGCAAAGAAAACAAGCGAGACAATCTTGAAATGACCAAACACAAAAAGAACACTAATAAAGAAGATTAGGAAAATAAAATAACACTGAAACACAACTTTTATGAGGTTATAGAATTTTGAGCACCTTGTCACAACAGGAAAGCTAGAAGAAGGGAAAAGAGCACAAGGCATACCCAGGGAGAAAATATTAGACATATTGCAGAGTGGATGGGAACAGAAAGAATAGGAGATATATACTTGCTGCGACAAAAGATAAATTCGCATGCAGGGCCGTGATCGCCAACGCCATGCGGCAAGGCTCACGATGATGATGATGATGAGTGGCAAATACAGCAATCAGTTCTTTTAAAACGTGTGGTTGGAAAATCCATGTTATTTTCCATTTTAATCTGCCTTGTGGTATTTGTTGTTCCATTTTATTCCACTTTGTACTATTTGTTTATAAGGTGTCTAACTTTAAAATAGTGATGTTGAGGAAAGGTAATGTTTACGACTATGCACCTGTGTGCACACGTTTTTCCTAAAAGAATTGTAAAATCAAACATTCAGTCCGTGTGCATTTTTTTTTTGTCAAAGCCAAATACAATTGTCTTCAGTTAATCTAATATTTGCACAAGTGACTCATTTTCACTATAAGAACTCTTCTATCTTTTCCCGCGATCTTTTGAGATGCAAACATTCTGAAAATATATAACCAATCGTTTCCTTCGTTTCCAAACAGAAATCACAGAAAAGAGTATCTACAAGTCTCATTTCTTTTAGAATGACATTAAATCCTAGAATTCTGTAGACAGTATATATTTTAAACCATTTTATACAATTTCTTGCGTTTTATTCATTTCCATAATGATTTCACACGGAACATTTGTTCCCAATTTATCCGATCATGTTAAACGATGATGCAGTGATCCTTACATAGTTCACCTATCCACCTCGGAAACAAATGATTTTATGTCACTTATGAAGCCATTTTATCGTCGAATGAGTCATTATACCTCACCAAGGCACCTAAATGATATAGTGGTCTTATGTTGCTTAGCAAGCCAATTTATCGTCGAATGAGTCACATAGCTTACCAAGGCACCTTGTAAATAACGTAGTGATCTTACCTCGCTTATCAAGCCACTTTATCATCGAACGAATCTTACAGCTTACTAGGGTGCCTCGTAAATAAGGTATTGATCTGAATGTTGTTTAGCAAGCCATGCCTGAAGTTCAGATAACCATAATGAGAGTTATTACATCAAGAAATTACTCAGTCCAATATTTGAAAAATTCAGTACAGTGGAAAAACGTCCTTGTATTTACTAAGTTTCGAGGAGAAATATTCAGTACATTGGAAAAGTGTCCTTGTATTTACTAAAGTTTCGAGGAGAAATATTCAGTACATTGGAAAAGCGTCCTTGTATTTACTAAGTTTCGAGGAGAAGTATTCAGTACATTGGAAAAGCGTCCTTGTATTTACTAAGTTTCGAGGAGAAATATTCAGTACATTGGAAAAGCGTCCTTGTATTTACTAAAGTTTCGAGGAGTGGAATGGACGTAGGAAAGTTTGGTGACTGGAAGGAGTGGTGGATATAGCTGGAAGTTAAGGTCATATATCAACCACATATTATTCCCTCTGATTCCCTTATCCATTCGGTAGACTTGGTTAGCATTAATCACAGAAGGTGGTTGTAGATCTTCCAGAATTTCGATTACTGCCCCCTCCCCCCCCCCCCCCCCCCCGCCATTCCCTTTCCTTTAGACGTTGATCTTATTCTATGCACCAATCTGAGAGAGATGGGCTTTTTCAGTATCATTCGTCTTGTCATTTGAACGATCTGGATGATGGGACAGAAATTGAAAAAGTTTATCATTGTCCTGTTATAAACAGAATTGTCTATGTCTGCTTCCTCTCTGTCAGACCTGTTTATTGTTCTTGATAGTTTGCATATCTCATATACATGACTGGTGCGAATGGAAACAGGTCAACGAACTCATTTTTCATTCGTTACAAAGAAAATGGAATATAAAAAAATGGAAAAAGAGAAAGAAAGAGAGAGAGACAGAGAGACAGAGACAGAGACAGAGAGAGACAGAGACAGAGAGAGAGAGACAGAGAGAGAGTGAAGGCTGAGACATTAAACAGAAACACAAAAAATAAAAGAAAAAAGAATAAAAATGAAAAGAAGAAAAGAGATAGAAAATACAAATATAAAAAAGCAAAGAACCAAACAAAAAAATCATAATTATTACACTTGCTGGGAAAAAAATAATATAATGAAATGCAACCTATAAGCAAGTGAGGTGTCCATTACAACAAGAAAAAGAAGAGAGAAAAAAAACTCAAAGAAAAAGAACAAGCGAGTAAACAATGGGACCCAAAACAAACAATGCCTCACCACTCACCGTACATTCACCTCCCAGCTCCCTACACAAAACTGCCGCCATATTTCGCCAAGCATTTGTTATTTTCTGTGCGTGAACGCCTTCATTTATTATAGCACCGTTGATTTATTTTGCTAATATCTGTTTCTGTGTCTACACCGATACTGCATTTCCCTCTCAAATATTAGCTGTACTAAATAAAGGCTGAGGTCTGAATAATTGTAGCTCTTGTTTTTCCTTTCATAGTAGATTTTCGGCCACTCCCTCTCTCTATTTCTTTTTGGGCAAGACGTTCGATGGTATGACGACTCACATTTTGTTCGCGAAGGTACAATTTTAAGTGTCTACGGACCTCAGATTTTCCCAGATGGAGAATTTTTGTTGTAGTGACACTATCATTGAAATCATTATGATCATCATCATCGTCATCAATATCATTATTGTCATCATCATCATCATCATCATCATCATCATCATCATCATCATCATCATCACCATCATCATTATCATTATAGTATTATTATCATTATCATTATTAAAATTGCTATTATTATTGTTGTTGTTGTTATTGTTATTATTGTTGTTGTTGATGTTATTTTTTTTTTTATTATTATTATTATTATTATTATCATTATTATTATTATTATTATTATTATTATTACTGTTGTTGTTGTTGTTGTTACTTTTATCGTAATTATTATCATTCTTACTTTTGTCACTATTGTCATTACTCTTTTTTGTTACTATCATTATCAACATCATCACTATCATTATTGCATTCCTCTGTAGCTTGGTTTTGTTGTTGTTGTTCTTTGTTTGTTTGTCTGTTTGTTTGTTTCTCTCTTTCTTTGCTTCCCTGTTTCCTTGTGTTTTTTTTTAATTGTTTGTTAGTTTCTTTGTTTGTTTGTTTATTTGTTTGTTTGTTTGTTTGTTTCTTTGTTTGTTTCTTTGTTTGTTTGTTTGTTTGTTTCTAGGTGATCAACATTGCTGAAGCGTTTCAAAGTGAACGCAGGTAGACAAAGAGAAAGAAAGATGAATAATAATAATAATTACAATATTTATATAGCGCAAAATCTTGATAAAATCAAATCTAAGCGCTGAAGCAGACACACACGCACGCACGCACGCACGCACGCACACACACGCACGCACACACACACACACACACACACACCCCACACACACACACGCATGGCTATAAATGGGGAGAAAGAATAAAAGCAATAAAAGCAAGAATAAAAGCAATGGAAAATTAGAGAGAGTATAGCATATACAATTATATATTATAACCATGTGATTCCCCTCCGAGCGGAGACAGGCTGCAGAGGGGGGGGGGGGGTGTTGAGTGAGGTTAGGATTTTATGCGGAGGAGAAAAGGTGAGTTTTGAGAGCGGACTTGAAGGAGACAAAAGTAGGTTGCTGACGGACTGAGAGAGGAAGTTTGTTCCAGGAGAGTGGACCAGAAACAGAGAAGGCTCGTGGACCATAGGTATTGAGTTTAGTGCGTGGAAAGCGAAAAGTCAGAGGATCGGAGGCAGAGCGGAGGGTACGTGAGGGAACATAGATTTCAAGTAGGCTTGACAGGTAATCGGGGGCTGCGTTATTGAGGCTTTTGTAGCACATGGTGTCTAGTTTGTACTGTATGCGCTTTGATACAGGGAGCCAGTGAAGTTGTGCCAGGAGAGGAGATATGTGGTCAGCTTTTTTCTTTTTGAGTACAAGGCGTACAGCATTGTTTTGAATGCGCTGTAGAATGTGAATGGTGGAGGCAGGAAGACCAGACAGGAGTGAATTGCAATAGTCAATGCGAGACATTATGAAGGAGAGAACGAGTTTTGCAGTTGTTTCGACAGAGAGATACTTCCTGATCAGCCTTATACGATGGAGATGATAGTAGCAAGATCTGGCAGTTTGAGAAACAAAGTTGTTCATGGAGAGGGTAGAGTCAATGCAGACACCAAGGTTTTTAGCTGAATCAGAAATTGGGACTGATGTGTTACATAATGGGAGAGAAAGAGGAGGCAGGTGAGAAAGTTTCTGACGGGTG
>CM060309.1:61794033-61796533 GCA_030674185.1 Monoplex corrugatus
AAATCATAAAACAAAACTTTCTTTTCCCCCCAAATAAAGTTCTATTACAGAAAACGTAAAAACCCCTGTGACTAATGCACAATGTGACAGGAAACTATTTCCGAAAGCAGTTAGAATACAAAGACATGCAAAGTGTACGGTCTCACTGGCTCCACTGACTCCAGCGTCACATTTTGTCTGGTTTGAAAAACCTGCTATGGAAGCTTACTGTCATCCAAAAGGGAAAAGCTAGAATTTCTTAGAGATTTTATAAAACTGTGAAACAATTAACCACAATACTTGTAGTATTTTTATTGTGCTTAGCACATTGCACAGTGAAATGACGATTGAAGGTTTGTGGATTTTGAAACTTTGTCACTACAAAATGTTCACGATGTCATTTTTTTAGAACTGACAAATTTCTCTTCTCTATTGAACATGCTATGGGTTTACAGGAGATGATTAGGTCAAAACATCCCACAGTCTCTATTTTTAAATGTTATCACACGTGTCTCTTGTCTCTATCTCTACCTCTGGTAAAATTTTGTCACACTTGTTCATCTCTGTTTAAATTCTATCACACTTGTCTCTTGCCTCTGTCTCTATCTCTGTTCAAATTTTATCAAACCTATCTCTTGACTCTATATCTATATATGTTCAAATGTTATCCCACTTGTCTCTTTTCTCTATCTCCATCTCTATTTCTGTTCAAATGTTACCACACGTTTCTCTTGTCTCTATCTCTTTCTCTATCTCTGTTCAAATTTTATCACACTTGTCTCTTGTCTCTATATCTATATCTGTTCAAATTTTATCACATTTGGCTCTTGTCTCTATATTTATATCTGTTCAAATTTTATCACATTTGTCTCTTGTCTCTATATTTATATCTGTTCAAATTTTATCACATTTGTCTTTTGTCTCTATATCTATATCTGTTCAAATTTTATCACATTTGTCTCTTGTCTCTATATTTACATCTGTTCAAATTTTATCACATTTGTCTCTTGTCTCTATATTTATATCTGTTCAAATTTTATCACATTTGTCTCTTGTCTCTATATCTATATCTGTTCAAATTTTATCACATTTGTCTCTTGTCTCTATATTTATATCTGTTCAAATTTTATCACATTTAGCTCTTGTCTCTATATTTACATCTGTTCAAATTTTATCACATTTGTCTCTTGTCTCTATATTTATATCTGTTCAAATTTTATCACATTTGTCTCTTGTCTCTATATCTATATCTGTTCAAATGTTATAACACTTGTCTCCTTTCTCTATCTCCATCTCTATCTCTGTTCAAATTTAATCACAGTTGTCTCTTGTTTCTATCTCTATCTCTGTTCAAATGTTATCACACTTGTCTCTATCTCTATCTCCGTTCAAATGTTACCACACTTGTCTCTATCTCTATCTCCGTTCAAATCTTACCACACTTGTCTCTTGTTTCTATCTCTATCTCCGTTCAAATCTTACCACACTTGTCTCTTGTTTCTATCTCTATCTCCGTTCAAATCTTACCACACTTGTCTCTATCTCTATCTCCGTTCAAATCTTACCACACTTGTCTCTATCTCTATCTCCGTTCAAATCTTATCACACTTGTCTCTTGTTTCTATCTCTACCTCTGTTCAAATGTTATCACACTTGTCTCTATCTCTATCTCCGTTCAAATCTTACCACACTTGTCTCTTGTTTCTATCTCTACCTCTGTTCAAATGTTATCACACTTGTCTCTTGTTTCTATCTCTATCTCCGTTCAAATGTTATCACACTTGTCTCTTGTTTCTATCTCTATCTCCGTTCAAATCTTACCACACTTGTCTCTATCTCTATCTCCGTTCAAATCTTACCACACTTGTCTCTTGTTTCTATCTCTATCTCCGTTCAAATCTTACCACACTTGTCTCTTGTTTCTATCTCTATCTCGTTCAAATCTTACCACACTTGTCTCTATCTCTATCTCCGTTCAAATCTTACCACACTTGTCTCTTGTTTCTATCTCTATCTCCGTTCAAATCTTACCACACTTGTCTCTTGTTTCTATCTCTATCTCCGTTCAAATCTTACCACACTTGTCTCTTGTTTCTATCTCTATCTCTATCTCTGTTCAAATCTTACCACACTTGTCTCTTGTCTCTATCTCTATCTCCGTTCAAATCTTATCACACTTGTCTCTTGTTTCTATCTCTATCTCTGTTCAAATCTTACCACACTTGTCTCTTGTCTCTATCTCTATCTCCGTTCAAATCTTATCACACTTGTCTCTATCTCTATCTCCGTTCAAATCTTACCACACTTGTCTCTTGTTTCTATCTCTACCTCTGTTCAAATGTTATCACACTTGTCTCTATCTTTTGTGTCAACATCAGAATCATGTACGATCTTTTATGCCGCGCTATCATGCTGATTCCAGCTTTCATTCATGATTGATATTTCATTTTGATTTCCAGATCACTTTCTGCTGTCACAACCCTAACCCCTCTTCCCCTCACCCCACCCCTGTGGCACAGTT
>CM060309.1:61811533-61819033 GCA_030674185.1 Monoplex corrugatus
TATATATATATATATATATACATATATATATATATATATATATATACATATACATATATATATATATATATATAGTTTTCTTGCCTTTATTTTCTTTTTGTTTTCTTTCTTTCTTTCCTTCTATCACGTATTCTCATTTGTCAACACAGCACCCACGTGTCATGAAAGAAGGAGAGCAAGAAAGAAAGAAAGAAAGAAGAAAGAAAGAAAGAAAGAAAGAATGAATGAATGAATGAAAAACAAGGAAAATGTAAGCAAACAAAAAAGAAAGAAAAGAAAAGAAAAAAAAAAAGAAAAAGAAAACAAGAAAAAGGGAACCAGCATGAAAATAGGAAGAGAAAAAAATTCTGTTAATGGATATAGTCCTAGTCTACTGCTATCCAGGAATCAGGTTATTCATCTTGCTAATCCAGTCTTCAAAGATTTTTTTTCCTTTCACCAGACGACCTGTCTGAGAGATGGCCATAATTCATTATTTCAGGCAACAGGAGTACATCTTGATGACAAGACGCGATGTCACCTTACCTCACCTTAACAGCTCTCTAAAGAAAACAACAGATGCATTACAACCCTAAGAATAAAGCATTGTGAGAAACATTATGATGGAACATGTGGGGTACACTTGATCAGCAGCTCACATGTATCCGAATGGGAAGTTCTGTGGACACGATGATCATGATACTTTTTCCCATCGTGTCTGCTTAGACAAGTCAGCAACAGAATGAATGAACGAATGAAAGAACAAAAGCAAAAGACGATGACTATATTCAACCATAAGTAATTCTCTCTTAGTTTTGAATAAGTTACACTGGGCGTGCTTATCTCTTTCTTTCTTTCTGTCCGTCTTTCTGTCTTTCTTTCTTTCTTTTTTCTTTATTCATTTGTTCAACACTTTACCATCTATCTATCTATCTATCTATCTATCTATCTATCTATCTATCTATCTATCTATCTATCTATCTATCTATTATCTATCCATCCATCCATCCATCCATTCATTCATTCATTCATTCATTCATTCATTCATTCGTTTATTCATTTATTTATTTATTAGTCCATCGCCTGTCTGTCTATCTGTCTGTTTTCTATTTATTTATTTATTTATTTATTTATTTATATGTATACTTTGTCTATTTACTTACAAATTGATATAGTTGTTTATTTGTTTATTGATTCATTTATCTATTGTTTATTGGTTCATTTGTTCTTTTATGCATGTACGTATTTATTTGTTTTACTAAGTATATAATTTCGTGTGTTTGTTTTTTATGTTATTTGTTTGTTGGTGATAAGATGAAGACAGATCTCAGTTATATCAAGATTCATGAAGACAGAAAAACAAAAACAAGAAAACAAAATAAGTGAAAACAAAACAAAACAAAATGATGAAATACGTAACAGCAACAAGAACAACACCAACACCAACCAAAAGGAAGACGTGAAACGAAACAAAAGTCCCTACATACTGCAGTCTGAGATTCTAATCTAGTTTTTGTCTCCACCGTGAAAAAAAACAACAGTTATTGATCCTGCTAACCCAGTCTTTCTTTCTTTTTTTTCTTTTTTTTTTTTGCTTTTGTTGTTGCTGTTGTTTTGCTTTGTTTTGTTTTTTTCTTCCCTCTTCCCCCAACTCTCTCCCAATCCTCAAATGAAGATCAGACTGTCTGGGAGGGGATGATAACTTACAGCACATTGAATCGTGATGACAAGGCGTTATGTGCCCTTGCCTCAGCAGTTCAGTAAAGGGGATAGACGCAGGTACACTGCGAGAATAAAGGCTTGTGAGAAACATCTGTATGAGAAACGTGAGGTTTCTGTGATTAAGCTCACTGACATCCCAGTGGGACATTCTCTTACTCAGACACGAGACACTGCTTTCTTTTTTTTTTCTCCTTTCCATGTTGCGTGTGTTTCCTCATATATGCTAAACACACACAAAAAAGACGGAGAAGAAGATGGTCTACTCTTTTCAACAAAGTTTCTTTTTTTAAAATGAAGTATAGTCGTAGATTCATGTTATTGTTGTTGCTATTGTGGTTGTTGTTGCTGTTGTTGTTGTTGTTGTGGTTGTTGTTGTTGATGATGATGATGTAATTGTGGTGGTTGTTGTTGTTGATGTTGTAATTAGGTTAAATCCCCCCCCCCTCTCTTTTCTGCTTTTTTTCTTTTCATTACGTACCCTAATTGCTTCAGATGTATATTACCCCCATACCCACAGCTTGTTTTCGTAATACAACATCAAACTTAGTTCATTCTTTCACATTCCAATGTGAGAGAGCCAGAAGAGATGTTCAACATCAAGTCGCTATAAACCTTCCCACTGGAGGAGATAAGCCGACATAAAGCCACTCACGAGAGGAGACTCTTCGCTGCTGACCAAGATCGCTTTAGTGGAGACTACTATACTTGTGTGGACCCTACAAATGTTGTCAGGCAGTTTCTCTCAAGAAAGGTCATCCCAGATTCTGGAGCCTCTCATCCCCTGATCTCATGGTGACCTCAGTTTTGGTTTCTTCTCTGCTGCTTCCATGCTTGTTGGAAGTTCATGTCGGGGTCTTTGATGTTGGTGGTTCGTGAGAGCTGTCACTGTAACGATGCAGTGGCAGTCTCCTTACCAGCGGGTCGCTCACTCAGTCTGGTTCTATAACTGAGCGATTACTGTCCATGCTCTTCTTCTTCTTTTGCTCCCTTCACTTTGTGAAGGATCATTGGGGTGTCACATTGAAAAACTGTTTACCACATTCTCCCAGCTCTTTCAGTTGTGTGCAAAAGCCTGGGTCTTAGCAAATGGCTTCTCTATCTTTTCAGTGATGTTGTCAGTCCATCGTTTTCTCTCTGTCTTCCCTTTCGTCTCCTTCCCTCGATGGTTCCCTGGAAGCTAGATAGAGCATGTCCATTGGATACATGGCCATACCAACATAGTTTTCTTTTCTGTGCTAACGTCAGTACATTTTTATATGTTCCAGTGTGCTGCTTGATGATTCGGCGTATTTGTTCGTTTGTGATATGATCAGTGTATCTGATGTTTGGTATCTTTCAGTAACATCTCATTTCCATGGCTTTGATTCCTCTTTATATACGAAGGGGCATATCAAGCAATATCCTTGGGTACAATCGAATCAAAATAGATACTGTAAACTTTATCCAAGTAACCAGACAGCAGTAAAAGGGTGTCCTTAGGTGGGTGGCCTCTGAGCAGCTGGGATATCTCCGGTTCCTACGGACGTCCTGGCACTGGTGTTTCGGTTTGATGGTGTTCACAGGAGCCATTATGAGCGGCGTAGAAGCAACGCCTGTAAAACATCATCATCATTATCATTATCATGTGCCCTGCCGCATAGCGTTGGCGATCACGGCCCTCCATGTGCATCTGTCCCTTGTCGTTGCAAGCACATCTTTCACACTCTCTGTCCTCAGCCACCCTGCAAGTCCGTCTAATATTTTCTCTCTGGGTTTTCCTGGTTTAAAGCATCATGGATGGAAATATGCAAACACACAAACATCTGCATTGTCATAAGCCTGCCTGTAAATCTCATGCGAGTTCTTGACTTTCCGTCTGCACTTTAATTTTTTCTTCTTTTTCCTTTTTCTTCTTCTTCTTCTTTTTCTTCTTTTTCCCTTCTTCTGTCTTCTTCTTCTTCTTCTTCTTCTTCTTCTTCTTCTTCTTCTCTTCTTCCTTTTTTTCTTTTTCTGTCTTCTTTTTCTTCCTTCCATCCTTCCTTCTTTTTCTTCTTCCATCCTTCTTCTTTTTCTTCCTTTTTTTCCTTCTTCTTTCTTCTTGTTTTGTGTTTCTTCTTTCTTCTTCTTCTTTCTTCTTTTTCTTTTTTTCTTGTTATTCCTTCTTCCGTTTCCATCTTCCTTCCTTTTCTTTCATCTTGTTGTTCTTTCTTCCTTCTTCTTCCTTCTTCTTCCTTCTTTTTTCTTTTTCTTCTTCCTCTTTTTCCTTCTTTTTCTTTTCTTTTTTTTTTTGTTTTTCCTCTTCTGCTTCTTCTTATGCGTATAAATTCATACAAGCCTACGTACCTTCGTCTTCCTTCTTTCTTCTTCTTCTTCCTCTTCTTCTTCGTCTTCTTTTCTTTTCTTTTTCTTTTTCTTTTTCTTCTTCCTCTTCTGCTTCTTCTCTAGGCCTATAAATTCACACAAGCCTACGTACCTTGCAGAAGGAGCAGATTTCACAAGTCTTCACACAGTCTTCACTTCACACAGTCACGAAACTCACCTATAATATAGAGGTCGATTGTTCACAAACTTATGGTTTGCCACACACACATGGTATATTCTAAGATTTTTTTTCTTTCAATTTATAATTTTTACGGCTTCATCTTATTATTATTTATACACCAGTTCGTGATTTTTTTCTCTCTTTTTTTTTTTTTTTTTTTTTGCGATTCGCCACAGAGTATATTTCATAACTGTCAATTTGTATTCCAGTTTATGCTTTTAGGGGTACAATATTCCAGTTTTTACAAGAGATCAATAGATTTTACCAGATACGACTTTACAGCTGTTCTTCTTTAATTGCATTTTAGAATTGCAAGGTTAACGGTGAGCATAGTTTTTAACTGTTGTCTTTTATCTTAACCTGGTTGTCATTTTTGACGTGGTGTTAGCCCTGATATCGCTCTAGTAGTCGGCTGGGCTATAAGCAATATGAATTTGACTTGACTCAAGGGGGGAAGGGGGATGGTATTATCATTAGTTTTTATTTATAGTCTCCATCCTCTCATTTCTTGTTCCAGCTTTTGGATTTGGAATGAGACAACTCACTCGCTAACACGTTCAGTTAACACGGAAAGATTGAGTCCATCCAATAACAGTCACCCACTGCATGGTCTGAGGGGATAACCGCTGCCACACTTTTGCAGCTGGCTCTTGTCTAGGAACCTGGCAAATCACGATTAACATAATTACATCGCTGAGCCCACACACTCCCAGCTTCAACATCCAACACCTCAGCTACGAGTGCACGTGAAACACATTAGGGAAAAAAAGCAGACATGATACCATTCCTCTGACTCCGCTGCCACAGCAGCAAAAACATGAATTATTCACAAACTATCGTAGGTTCCACAGTGTCCAAACTCTATTACACATCATTACACGCACAGCTTCAAGGTCAGACACTTAACCCACAGGACTCAAGGATATGAGACAAGCCAAGGGCAGCTCTCATTTTATACTGTTTGTTAATCATCCACAATGATCTGTATGTCATTCAGTGTCCACCAACTGGGCATAAACCACGACCACAGCCCTTAAACCTAATCTTTGAACTCAATGAAATGGACTATCCTTTGGAAATGCGTTATTTTCCTGTTCCCAAAAACATTGACGATATAATGTCCTTGAGGTAACATTCAATAACATTTTTTCACCAATATTAAACAACCACACAATAGTAATAAGGAACTCTGGGGAGAACCGGACAACAGAATGTCCTCGGAGGAGAAAACCCCGTCAAGCAAGTGTTTCAGCCCTTAATTTCTGACTCTCTAATGGGGATATTATTTTAAAGAAATTTGTTCTCAGCCTGGAATCGAACCCGTACATCCAAGATGGTCAAGTGTCTCAAGACAAAGTCACCCTTGCAGCTGATGTCTTAATTAATCACTTGGCTATCGGTCACAAGCAGTATGTAGTGGAAATTTTAAGTCTTACAAAGTCCAGTTTTGTTCCGCCTGGTCCAGATCCAGTTGGAACTCTTTTACACTTCTTCTGCCACTGCCTTTACGGCTCTGGTCTTCTCTCTCCCTAAAGTCGAGAGTTGCTTCATGAGATCATAGGCCTGATGTGCCTATCAATCACCTTGCTCCAACCTCTATGGCTAGGGCTGGCTTGAAAGCCAGATATCATCAAGATGCTGGCTAGACTGGCATACTTTTCAGTCCCCAATCCCAAACATATTGACGAAAGAATATCTATGAGGTAAAGTTCAATAATATTATTTTCCCGATTTAACAACCACATACATTCTCAGCACTTAATCAAGACATATATACGCGCATAGTTCTTGAATACTGCTGTATGCCTAGCATCCAACTCTAATGGTTATGTGCATATAACTACTACTCAATCAAACAAGATGAAATTGCCACAGTAGTGATAAACAAGGTTTCATGGACGAAATGTATCTTTAATTCTCAACAGTGTGTGCACACCACTATCACATCCGCGCCATACATAATCAAACAATGGAACAGCTTTTGCCACTATGAATAATATAGTGATCTATGTAGCCAAGATCTGGCGCGCACTTCCGCATACCGGTGACAATGACGCCGAACAAACAGGCAGACAGAGTTTAACTCAACAAATAGGCAGACAGAGTTTTGCACATACAAACAGGCAGGAAGAGCTTAGCCCGAACAGGCACAGTTAAGCCTATACAAACAGGCAGACAGAGTTTAGCACATACAAACAGGCAGGAAGAGCTTAGCCCGAACAGGCACAATTAAGCCTATACAAACACGCAGGCAGAGTTTAGCCCGAACAAATAAGCAGACAGCGCTTATCCCGAACAAACAGGTTGACAGAGTTTAGCCCATACAAACAGGCAGAGAGAGCTTAGCCCATTTAAACAGACAAACAGAATTTAGCCCACACAAACAGGTTGACAGAGTTTAGCCCACACAAACAGGCAGACAGAGTTTACCCCACACAAACAGGTTGACAGAGTTTAGCCCACACAAACAGGTTGACAGAGTTTACCCCACACAAACAGGTTGACAGAGTTTACCCCACACAAACAGGTTGACAGAGTTTAGCCCACACAAACAGGTTGACAGAGTTTACCCCACACAAACAGGTTGACAGAGTTTACCCCACACAAACAGGTTGACAGAGTTTAGCCCACACAAACAGGTTGACAGAGTTTACCCCACACAAACAGGTTGACAGAGTTTAGCCCACACAAACAGGTTGACAGAGTTTACCCCACACAAACAGGTTGACAGAGTTTACCCCACACAAACAGGTTGACAGAGTTTACCCCACACAAACAGGTTGACAGAGTTTACCCCACACAAACAGGCAGACAGAGTTTACCCCATACAAACAGGCAGACAGAGTTTACCCCATACAAACAGGCAGACAGAGTTTGACCCATACAAACAGGTTGACAGAGTTTACCCCATACAAACAGGCAGACAGAGTTTGACCCATACAAACAGGTTGACAGAGTTTACCCCATACAAACAGGCAGACAGAGTTTGACCCATACAAACAGGCAGACAGAGTTTACCCCATACAAACAGGCAAACAGAGTTTGACCCATACAAACAGGTTGACAGAGTTTACCCCATACAAACAGGTTGACAGAGTTTAGCCCACACAAACAGGCAGACAGAGTTTACCCCATACAAACAGGTTGACAGAGTTTACCCCATACAAACAGGTTGACAGAGTTTGACCCATACAAACAGGTTGAAGAGTTTAGCCCATACAAACAGGCAGACAGAGTTTGACCCATACAAACAGGTTGACAGAGTTTGACCCATACAA
>CM060309.1:61829033-61839033 GCA_030674185.1 Monoplex corrugatus
CGATGGTTGTTTAGAGGTAGAATTCCAGCAGCTTTGTACGTTTCCAGAGTAGAAGCATGAGTTGGTACACCTAGTGCAGTTTTAAGACTTTTGCAGTCCAAGCTCTGAATCTTTTTTAGTAAATATTTAGGTGAATTGAAAAAACTTCTTGCGCATAGGATAATTTAGACCTGACCAGCGCTGTTGACAGATGACAGTATATTTGTATCCATTCCCGAGGGCTTATTATCTTTAGAAAATTTAAGGTTTTTCACGCTTTTGTTAAAATATAATCAATATGGACATTCCAGGTTAATTTCGACATGATGTAATCTCCCAGAAATTTTACGACCTGTTTGTAATTTAACACTTCGCCAAGCAATTGGAAAGTAGGCACGTTATTTGAGTTACCACCAGGATCAAACAGCATCATGTTAGTTTTTTCTGCTGACAACGACAGACCATTTTCTAACACATAGTTTCCAAGATTATCAAGATCAATTTGATACAACTTCCTGATGTAATTCCGCGTTCTCTGTGGAGTAGTCTTTTTTAAAGTGATATTCATCCATGGTGTGTGTGTGTGTGTGTGTGTGTGTGTGTGTGTGTGTGTGTGTGTGTGTGTGTGTGTGTGTGTGTGTGTGTGTGTGTGTGTGTGTGTGTGTGTGTGTGTGTGTGTGTGCGTGTGTAAAGCACTTGCGAATGTGTGAGAGTGTCTGCACGTTCGAGTGAGTGCATGCATGTGTATAACATGTGCAAACCCCGCGCCTAAATCTTTATCAAAAAAGAGAAAGCAAGAGACCAACAGACGACATAGCAACGTCCCTTCGGTTGTTCTTCTGCACCCTAGTAACGACTATGCAACGAGAACATCCATGCAGTCCTCTCGCCCACCCACACGTATCTTGACTCATCCATCCATTATACCTCCGTCCGACCATCCTTTTGTTCCTTCTTTCTTCGCTCACTCACCCTCACACTTTCCCCTCCCCTCCCCTCCCCCTCCTCACTTCCTCCCTAAACCATCACGATCTCTGTTGTCCTGCTGCTACCAATGGAGAAGTTTAAAGTTGTTATTTACAACTTGAGGAAAATGTAGGTTAAGGAGACTCACACGCTCACTCCCTTTCTCTTTTCTCCCCACCCCTTCTCTCTCTGTGTCTCTCTGTCTCTCTGTCTCTCTCTGTCTCTCTGTCTCTGTCTCTGTCTCTCTCTTTCTCTCTCTCTCTCTCTCTTTCTTTCTGTCTCTTTCTCTCTCCATTTCATTTTCTCTACCCTCCGCTCTCTCTCTCCTTCTCTCTTTCTCTCTCTCCCTCCCTCTCTCTTTCTCTCCCTCTGTTTCTCTCCATCCCCCTCTCTCCTCTCTCTCTCTGTCTCTTTCTGTCTCTCTGTCTCTCTCTGTCTCTTTTTCTCCCTCTCTGTCTCTCTGTCTCTCTCTCTCTCTCTGTGTCTCTTTTTCTCCCTCTCTGTATCTGTCTCTGTCTGTCTGTCTCTCTCTCTCTCTTTCTCTCTCTCTCTCTCTCTCTCTCTCTCTCTCTTCTTTCTTTCTCTCTGACCGTTCTGCACCCTAGCAACAAGTACATTGTATTCTGAATTTCTTTGCAGATTTCTGACCCACCCACCCACCTATTTTGTTGACTCATTCATCTTCTCTCCGTCCATCCATCCTTCTCTTCCTTCTTTCTATGCTCACGCCCAACGCCCATTCCCCCACCCCACTTCACCCTGTCATTCTCCCTTCGTCCCCCTCCTCGCCTCTTCCCTCAACGATCACGATCTCTGTTGTCCTGCTGCTACTAATGGAGAAGTTTAAAAAGTGTTATTCACAACGTGAGGAAAATGTAGGTTAAGGAGAATTTTTATCTATCTCTGGCTCTCTCTGTCTCTCTCTCTGTTTCTCTGTTACTGTCTCTGTCTCTGTCTGTCTCTGTCTCTTTCTCTTGGTCTCTCTATCTCCGTCTCTGTCTGTGTGTCTGTCTGTCTGTCTCTGTCTCTCTCTATATATATATGTATATATGTACATCTATATATATTTATGTATATATACATGTATATATTTATATATATTTATATATGTATATGTGTATATATACATATATTTATAATATGCATGTATATATGTATGTATGTATGTATGTATGTATGATGTATGTATGTATGTATGTATGTATGTAAGTACGTATGTATGTATATATATGATATATATTAATATATATCTTTTTCTCTGTGTGTGTGTGTGTGTCTCTCTCTCTCTCTCTCTCTCTCTTGTGTGTCTCTCTCTTTGTCTCTCTCTCTCTATCTTTCTCGTTCTCTCTCTCTGTCTCTGTCTGTCTGTCTGTCTGTCTCTCTCTCTCTCTGTCTCTCTCTCTCTCTCTCTCTCTCTCTCTCTCTCTCTCTCTCTCTCTCCCATCTCATTCTGTCATTCTGGCTATAATCGAACAAAGTTTCGTCACAAGTACACATCAAGTCTTTCTTTCCTGGCATGTGAGCTTCCAGAAGCCCTTCATGCTAAACCTGACCAGCTTCAGCCAGCTTCAGTCAGATGTCGGTTACAAATTTGATTTGTACTATGCACATTTCTTTTTCCGTCTGGGTGGTGTAAAGGGCTGACATTTTTTGTGACTACAATGCTATGATTTTCACAAATATGTTTGAAAGATTTGCTGACGATTGTGACATAAGCGCTTTGGTTGGTTGGTTGGTTTGTATGTTTGTCTGTATGTTTGTTTGTTTGTTTGTTTGTTTGTTTGTTTGTTTGTTTTTTTGTTTGTTTGTTTTTTTTCCACGAGGACAGCTCCGTTCCTTTGATGGAGCTGTTGACTCAACGATCTGATATTTCCAGTTTAATCCCACTTCTCAACAATTAACGCTCTGACTCCCGCATCCTATCTTCCAATTACAAAAACAAAATTCTTTCATTCCTGCAGGAATCTGGTGGATAGGGTGAGGGAATCAAAGGGTTAAAGTTTTTTGCTTTGCTGACATGGTTGACGATGCACGATGCTGGTGGATAGGGTGAGGGAATCAAAGGTGTTTTTATTTTGTTTGTTTTGTTTGTTTTGTTTTTGTTTTGTTGTTTTGTTTTGTTGTTTGTTTTTTGTTTTGGGGATTTTTTTTTTTTTTTTTTGGGGGGGGGGGGGGGGTCTTTTGCTTAGTTGGCATGGTTGGCAATGCAGGACGCTTGTGGACAGGGTGCGGGAGTCAAAAGGTTAAAAACTGGTCTCTTCTTTTCAAGTTCATGTCGCGGCCCATCGTAATGTTTCCGTGATACTGATGGTGTCAGTATATATTTCAGTTTCATAGGTCCCTCTGCCCCCCCCCCCTCCCCCCTCCTCTCCATTTCAAGACCTTACCATAACATAGAGTTTTTGTGCAGATTCAAGGAATCTGCCTGCTAGATTGCTGGCAGATTTGGCTGGAGCACACATGCATTGTCTGAGCGCAATGAATTGGTTTTAAACAAACTCGAAACTTTTGATAAGGGTGTCTAATTGTTTACTATACTGAACACACTGATCCAGCAAATGCCGAGGTCGTATTTGTATGTACTCTACTTCTGAACAATCACTACATAATCTGTTGCATCATTCTCGCTCTCCCGCCCCCCCCCCCCCCTTTAAATCATAGTTTTAAGTATGGCTGCTGCAAGTGTGAATGTGATGGATGAATGTCCGTTGCAAGTGTGAAGGGGATTGATAAGTACATCTGTTGCAAGTGTGAATGGGATGGATAAATATGTCTGTTGCAAATGTGAATGGGATTGATAAGTATGTCTGTTGCAAGTGTGAATGGGATGGATAAGTATGTCTGTTGCAAGTGTGAATGGGATGGATAAATATGTCTGTTGCAAGTGTGAATGGGATTGATAAGTAGATCTGTTGCAAGTGTGAATGGGATGGATGAATATGTCTGTTGCAAGTGTGAATGGGATGGATCAATATGTCTGTTGCAAGTGTGAATGGGATGGATGAATATGTCTGTTGCAAGTGTGAATGGGATGGATGAATATGTCTGTTGCAAGTGTGAATGGGATTGATAAGTAGATCTGTTGCAAGTGTGAATGGGATGGATGAATATGTCTGTTGCAAGTGTGAATGGGATGGATGAATATGTCTGTTGCAAGTGTGAATGGGATGGATGAATATGTCTGTTGCAAGTGTGAATGGGATGGATGAATATGTCTTTTGCAAGTGTGAATGGGATGGATGAATATGTCTGTTGCAAGTGTGAATGGGATGGATGAATATGTCTTTTGCAAGTGTGAATGGGATGGATAAGTATGTCCGTTGCAAGTGTGAACAAGATGGATTTAGTATATCCGATGCAAGTGTGAATTGGATGGATGAATATGTCTGTTACAAGTGTGAATGGTATGGATAAGTATTTCTGTTACAAGTGTGAATGGGATGGATGAATATGTCTGTTGCAAGTGTGAATGGGATGGATAAGTATGTCTGTTGCAAGTGTGAATGGGATGGATAAGTATGTCCGTTGATAGTGTGAATGGGATGGATTTAGTATTCCGTTGCAACTGTGAATGCGATGGATGAATATATCTGTTGCAAATGTGAATGGGATGGACACCATTTTGCTATATTTCTTATTGTTTTTGTTCGAATTGTTCTTGTCGTTGTTATCGTTAGTAGTAGTAGTAGTAGTAGTAGTAGTAGTAGTAGTAGTAGTAGTAGTAGTAGTAGTAGTAGTAGTGGTGGTGGTGGTATTATTATTATTATTATCATTATTATTATTATTATTACTATTATTATTATTATTACTGTTATCATTATATTATTATTGTTGTTATTATTATTTTACCATTAATAATAATATTATTATATTATTATCACCATTATTATTGTACTATTATTGTCATTCTTTTATTATTATTATTACTATCATTATTATTGTTATTATTATCATTATTATTATTGAAATTGCTTTTTTCTGTTTAAGTTTTTTTCTACGCCAGTCACGGAGAGTGGGGATAGGGGGTGGGGGACTGCCTTTCAATCTGGCAAATGCCTCGTGTTGCTGCTAAGCTAATGACTACTGACTGTGTCTCATATGAACAATGTTGCTGGATCTGGCCGACAGTAAAACTGACTCAGCATGGTAAACAAGTTCACGTGCAATATTTTCGATTTTAAGTTTTTGTTAAACTCGTCTTGAAGTTTCAAGTTTTTACATTAGTATGCTTACAATCAGAACTAATTTAGTATGCTTACGATAGAACAAAGTTATCGGGGTTTTTTTGTTTGTTTGTTTTTTGTTGTTGTTGTTGTTTTTTTGTTTTTTTTTTAGTTCGCATTCGTTCTTTGATTTATCGTCTTTTCACTATGAGTGATATATTAGAATATTTTATTTCTCGTTTTAGACGTGTTTGAATTTTGATAGTCTATTTTTGCCAAATAAAGTAATAATTCATAAAACATTTTTGGACAAAAATAATACTTCGTAGGTGGTTTTAGTTTTAAGATGCGATAAAACTTCAGGAAATTGAGGATTAGATCTTGAAGATTCGTATTATGGAAAGGTCTCAGTTTAGCTATTTTTGGCCTGCCTGCCTGCTTACCTACCTGCCTGCCTGCCTGCCTGCCTGCCTGTGTGCATGCTCGCTGTCATAAATGTACTTGCACACATGCGTGTGCGTATGTGTCTGCCTGTGTGCGTTTGCAACAGAGGCAAAAACAACAGACAGACGAACAGAAAGCGTAGCAACCTCTCGCAATTCCCTGTATTTCATAACTTTTTGTCTAATGTTTGAATTATACGTTGTCTAGTAGTTTTAATTGTGTGTCCTAGCCAAACAGACATGTATGTTGGCCATTATGTAAATATCTGTGCACCATTGGAAACATTATCCCTGCCTCCCTTTCTCTCTGTCTTTCTTTCTTTTCTTCTTTCTTTTTTTTTCTCTCTCCCTCTCTCCCCCTCTCTCTCTCTCTCTCTCACTTTCTTTCTTACTTTCTCTCTCTCTCTCACTCTCTCTCTCTCTCTCTCTTTCTCTCTCTCTGTTTCGCCATTTGTTTTTCTCTCTCTGACTCTGTCTATGTCTATGTCTCTCTATCTCTCTCTCTGTGTCTTTGTCTCTGTCTCTGTCTCTGTCTCTGTCTCTCTGGCTCTCTGGCTCTATCTCTCCCTCTGTCTCTCTCTGTCTCTGTCTCTCTGTCTCTCTGATTCTCTGTCTCTGTCTCTGTGTTTCTCTCTGTCTCTGTCTCTGTCTCTGTCTCTGTCTCTGTCTCTGTCTCTCACTCTGTCTGTCTGGCTGGCTGTCTCTGTCTCTGTCCGTCTCTGTCTCTGTCTCTGTCTCTGTGTTTGTCTGTTGTCTCTCTCTCTCTCTCTCTCTCTCTCTCTCTCTCTCTCCTCTCTCCTCTTCTCCTGCTCTTTCTCTCTCTCTCTCTCTCTCTCTTCTCTCTCTCTCTCTCTTCTCTCTTTCTCTTTTGTCTTTGTCTCTGTCTTTGTTCTGTCTGTCTGTCTGTCTGCCTGTCTGCCTGTCTGTCTGTCTGCCTCTCTCTCTCTCCCCCTCTCCCTCCCCTTCTCTCTCTCTCCCTCTTCCCTCCCTCCCTCGATGCGATCGAAGTGATTTCAGCCTAATCTCCGTTTCAGACTGCCAGGAGACACCCGTTATCACTGGCAAGGCGGTAACCACGTGCTATAACCGTGTTTCACACTATGCACGGTCTGACACCCTGTGTTTTACTGGTTTCATAGTGGACAGCGACCAACATTACTTCTTCCAGCACTGACAGACTAGACTGCCTTCCACACACAGAACAAGAGAAAGTCCTGGTTCACAGTCCGTTTGGCTGAATGCTGTGGACTGGATTCTAGTAAAGATGGTAAATGTTGGGAGTTCTAAATTGTTGAAAGTCCGGTGTTCAAATCCGCCTTGACATCTCAAATTTGTGGGTGAAGGGTGGAGATTTATTTTTTCTGATCTTCCAATACAAGACAACATGGGCGCAGACATCCAATGTGTGAGCCCCGTTTCACATGTATATACACTCAGAATCATCATCATCATCATCATCATCATCATCATCATCATCATCATCATCATCATCATCATCATCAAGTGTCCTGCCACATGGCGTTGGCGATCATGGCCCTCCATATGCATCTGTCCCTTGTTGCCGCAAGCACATCTTCTACCCTCTCTGTCTTCAACCATTCTGCAAGTCCGTACAATATTTTTTTTCTCTGGGTCTACCTGGTGCTCTCTTTCTCTCCAGCTTTCCTGTTGTGACCAGGTGCTCCAATTTCCCTTTCCTCAAAAAATGGCTTATAAATGTTGCCTGTCTTTTCGTGATCTTCCTTATGAGTGATGTTCTTGTGTCTGTCTCCATCAAGACTGTCTCGTTTGTTTCCTTTGCTGTCCACGAAACTCTCAACATTCGGCTGCCTCAATCTTGTTTTGGCTTTGCCTGTTGACTCTCCACGCCTCACAACCGTATAACATTATCGGTTCTATATAACATTCAAGAACTCTCTTCCTGATGTTAATTGATAGGCACTCAGAATATCAAGTTAATTCATTGTGCCAGAAGCGGGCTAATGGAACTATTTAAAAAAAAACATTTCCACGCGAACTAAAGATGCAGACAGACTGTATGATAATATAGTGGAATGTGGTCAGTTCGCTCTTCAGTGTGAGTTCTCCGTGTTCCACTAAAATTGTCTGATTATGTGTAATGCGCAGTAAGTCCAAATGAGTTTGGTACAACAACGATTTAAGGAGAAGAAGCAGAACAAGAAAATGATGATGATGATGATGATGATGATGACGACGACGACGAGACGACGACGATGCTGATGCTGATGCTATGCTGCTGCTGCTGCTGCTGAGGATGATGATGATGATGACGATGACGACGACGATGCTGCTGTGCTGCTGCTGCTGCTGCTGCTGCTGCTGATGATGATGATGATGATGATGATGACGACGACAATTATGACGACGATGACGAAAGTGACGATGACGAGGAGGAGGAGGAAGACGACGACGACGACGACGACGATACGATGACGATGATGATGATGACGACGACGACGATGACTACGACACAACGACGACGACGACGATGATGATGATGATGATGATGATGATGACGACGACGACGACGATGATGATGATAATTATGACGACGAAGACTCCGATGCCGACGCGCGACGCCGCCGACGACAACGACGATGATGATGATGATGATGATGATGATGATGACGACGACGACGACGACGATGATAATGATTTTTGTCTAGTTTGGTCTCAGACTGCAACGTAATAAATGGTCTTGACCATGGTGTATAACTACGGTGTCAATCACACCAGTGCGCACAGTTTCGATTTTAACCAACGTGCAGTTGGAAAAGATCGTTTCATAAAATCCGTCTTGTTTAAAAAAAACACCTTTGACTCCCGCACTATATCCACCAACTGCAAAACACTTCACTTCTTTACTCTCTAACCCTATCCGCCAGCTTCCTGCAGGAAACTGGTGGATATGGTAAGGGAGTCAAAGGGTTAAGCTTTTGTTTAGCTAGCATGGTGACAACGCAGGATGCTGGTGGACAGGGTGCGGGAGTCGAAGGGTTAATCGAAACTACCAGCTTTCATGCAAATACAAAAACAAAACAACGAAAGTAGAATTGTCACGCGTATTTGATTTACAGTGTTAGTTTGTGGATTAACTATGCGTTTTCGTGTGTTTCTGGTGAAAACAAATACTTTTGAATTGGTGCTTCGTGGACTTCTTGCAATTGATTTCTATAGGCACAATACACACACATACGCATGCACATACACACACACACACACACGCACATACACTCACGCATTCACACACGTGCACACACACACACGTACACACACGCTTACATGCAAGCAGACACTCATGCACACATCATACAGACCACGCATGGAGCCAATTAAGCGGTGTAGGGAAATTAAGTGTGTGTTGAGTTAAGCTTTTTTGTTTTCCAATCTCTCTTGTTTTAAAAAGGAAATTTCTTTTGTATTGCCTTAGGGATGCTGTGCACAACCATTATATGCGTCTGCCTGCTGTATATCAATCTGTTAATAGGCCTTAGTCTGTAGCAAAACGTGACAGTAAAAAAAAGTTTGTTTTCAGAGGCTTCATTCTTTTCTAGCTGTGTTTGTTTAAATTCTTACCCAACTTGAGCGACACGTTCTGACCGAGAAACCTATAAGCTGAAGTTAGCATGACCCATTTGGTACCATTCAGGCTCCACACCTCACCACCAACCCTATAATAGGCCACCTCAGTGGAATTTCGGTGCCAGAAAGCCCACAGAAAAGCAACGATGTCGAACTTCAATGGGTTCATCCACTAGTGGAGACCGAACATTGCTGCAGTTGGGTCAGTTTCAGTTTCAGTCTCAGTTTCTCAAGATGACGTCCCGTGCTCGGAACGAATTCCATATGCACTAACGTCACAGCTGCCGTGTGTATGGTGATCGTGGCACAAGCCTTAAGCCTGCACATGAAACCCATGAGCTGGCCAGATCCTGAGGTCCTACCTAGACTATGTTTTACCTAGTCTATATTTCATACTGGTGTTTTATCAACCTTCCGCTGGAATAATCTTGGTATGTGTGTATCTGACCTAAGTTTGGTCACTTCCATGGAGTTCAACAATGCGAGATCTGATCTAGATTACTAAAGGATAGATCTACGGCCTACTAAGCCACTACTGACGACAGTAATCAATCAGTCCGTGAGTCTCATCGAATGAGACAGCCCCCTGTGGGAGACCACCATCGCTGTCCCTCCAACGACAGTTCCGATGAACCACTGACCTAAAGACCCCAACTTGAACTCACCTCGGCTGTTACGTTTTCTTGGTGTGACTGCAAAGGAAGTTAACTCCTGCGCAACTGTCTCGCATTAAGCCCCTTGGCCAAAAGAGGCATTATTAAAAAAAAGAAGAAAAAAAAGGTTGTTTTGGCAGTATTATCATTGTGTCTTTCTCTTTATGACAGATGACCGACGTAGATTTTACAG
>CM060309.1:61844033-61851533 GCA_030674185.1 Monoplex corrugatus
TCTCTTTCTGTGTTTCTGTCTCTCTGTCTCTGTCTCTCTCTCTCTCTCTGTCTCTCTCTGTCTCTGTCTCTGTCTCTGTCTCTCTCTCTCTCTCTCTCTCTCTCTCTCTCTCTCTCTCTCTCCCCTCTCTCACTCTCTATCATATAGGCATGTTTCCTAGTGTACACTTTTTTTTTTTATCTGTGGGAAGTTTATGTTAAAATATTGTCATTATATGTGTACTTGAGGCTGGGTTGATATTTTCCCCGTGTTTGCTTTTTGTTCTTTCTTTCTCTCTTTCTTTGTTTCCTCTGGCACTTCTTACTTTTTTGTCCTCTTTACTTGATTGTAGTTTACGTTTTGTCATAAGTATGTATTTTCATTATACGTTTTTTTCGTTGTTTTAATTCACATCGTCTACCAATCGCACACACGCTTGTTATAATTACAGAAACATTTTTATCAAGTTATCGTTCACCTTCTCCATGATTCTCTCTCTCTCTCTCTCTCTCTCTCTCTCTCTCTCTCTCTCTCTGTCGCTCCATGTTTCTCTCTGTTTTTCTATTTATATTTTTGTCTGTTTGTCTATCTGTCTGTCTGTGTCTGTCTGTCTGTCTGTCTGTCCCTCTGTCTCTGTCTCTTTCCCTCTCTCTCTCTTTCTCTCTCTCTCTCTGTCTCTCTCTCTCTGCCTATGGTCGAACTGATATTAACCTCCAGTACTTTTTAAACTACCATTTCTCTGCCAGGCGGTAACTGATTGTGTTTTACACTGTGTAGTCTCACCACCCTGTGTTTTACTGGTTCTTAAATGGTGGTCTACCAACATTATCACCGGCACCATCAGCAAGGTTGTCTGGCACACACACTGTGGTCCTCAGACTATTCACCTTCTGTCTGTGACATAAGATAAATGGTCTGCTTTTTTTATAACGTGAATGGGTATGTTATCTGTGTGTTGCGACATAAGAAAAATGGTCTGGTTTTTTATAACGTGAATGGGTATGTTATCTGTGTGTTGCGACATAAGAAAAATGGTCTGGTTTTTTATAACGTGAATGGGTATGTTATCTGTGTGTTGCGACATAAGAAAAATGGTCTGGTTTTTTTTTTTTAGTTACGTGTGTAGGTATGTATCTGTGTGTTGTGGCATAAGAAAAATGATCTGTTGTTTTAGTTACTTGTGTAGGTATGTATCTGTGTGTTGTGGCATAAGAAAAATGGTCTTTTTTTTTTAGTTACCTGTGTAGATATGTATCTATGTGTTGTGGAAAATGGTCTGTTTTTTTTTTTTTTGGTTTGGTTTGGTTAGGGTTTTTTTTAAGTTACGTGTGTAAGTATGTATCTGTGTGTTGTGACATAAGAAAATGGTCTGGTTTTTTGTTTTTGTTTTAGTTACGTGTGTAGACATGTATCTGTGTGTTGTGGAAAATGGTCTGGTTTTTTGTTTTGTTTGTTTTGTTTTGTTTTGTTTTTAGTTACGTGTGTGGTATGTTTCTGTGTGTTGTGACATAAGAAAAATGGTCTGTTTTTTGTTTTGTTTTGTTTTGTTTTGTTTTGTTTTAGTTACGTGTGTAGGTATGTATCTGTGTGTTCGGACATAAGAAAAATGGTCTGCTTTTTGTTACATTGTGTAGATATGCATTTATGTGTGTTGCAGCAGCGAGAAAAATGGTCTGCTTTTGGTTAGGTGTGTAGGTATGTATTTGTGTGTGTTGCAACATAAGAAGAATGGTCTTCTTTTTTAGTTACGAATGTGGGTATGTATATGTGTCTTCCAACATGAGAAAAATGGTCTGTTTTTTTGTTACGTTTATAGGTCTGAATCTGCATGTATATATAATTATGAGCGTGTGTGTTTCCCTTCCCCCTATAAAATGTTGCTATGTAATTGAATACAAATCTGATAAAATAAAATCTTTTTAATGATCAGCGAAAAACATGGCACGCTCCTTGTTTGTTTGTTGGTTGGTTGTTGTTGTTGTTTTTTTCTTTTTTGTATGTATTAAAATTATAGATCGCTTTTACATAAAGCTGTTTTCTAAACAAATTTGGACAATGCGCAGTGCACATATTTAGAAGTTTTAAGTGAAGCACAGAGAACTCAAGCTGTTGAGCGGATTGATCACATTCTACAATGTTGCTGCATAGTTTACATCTCCTGTGAGCATGCATATTGGGTGTCTTCATGTTTCCCTGAACCAGTCACTGTACGTGACGTACAGGATCTTTAACGTGCATATTTGATATGCTACATGCGTTATACACACGAAAGGGGTTTAGGCACTGGCAGATCTGCACACATATTGATCTGAGAGATCACGAGAAAATAAATCTGTTACCTTTTACCCGCCGGGCGGAGGTGTCTGGACAGATCGAATTCAGGGCCTTTTGACACTTACCAACTTGACCACTACACCCATTACTGCTTCCACCATCAGTAGGCTGTCTAGCATGCAGACAAAAATGGCGGCCAACAGATAATTCTATTTCAGTTTCTGTATGTATTATTCCAAAAATGGCCTGGTCCTTGTTTACTTCTTTTTAACCCTTTTACGTGCCGCGTTCAGTGATCCAGCATTCCTGTTGGGACTAGGTGCTCAAATGTTTCTTGACTCATAAAATGTCCTGTAAATGTTGCTTGTCTTTAACTAATCTTCTTCATCAATGTTCTTTTCTGTGTTCAGTCCACATATCTATCAAAATAACTGACCAGCCTGGGTAAAAGTCATCCCTAGCAGAATTAATCAAGAAGCTGGACTCTAAAACATCTGCTGACAACGGATAAGGCAGAAGGTCAGCCTAGTGTCGACTGTCGGGTCTTGTTAGGACATACACACATGACGTGTCTCGTCAAAGCTAAGGGTTCGAAAAAGAACAGATTGGAGTCCACATGATCGAAGCATGCAACTCACCCACAAACGGAAAACACACAAAACATACTTGTGCGTGTGCGAAAAAAAAAAAGAAGTTCGCTGTCGACAATAGCTTGCAATTCACCCACAACTTAGGAAAACATGCAAAACATACTGGTGAAGTATGCAAAAAATGGAGTCCGCTATCGACAAAGCATGCAATTCACTAACAAATAAGGAAAACACGCAGAAAATACTTGTGCTTGTGCGAAAAAAAATGGAGTCCAGTGTCGACAAAGCATGCAATTCACCCACAAATTAGGAAAACACGCTAAACATATTTTTGCGTGTCCGGAAAAAAAAATCGATCCGCTGTCGACAAAGTATGCAATTCACCCACAAGCTGGGAAAACTTACAAAAGATATTTGTTCACGTGTAAAGATTGGAATCCACAGTCAACAAAGAATGCAATTCACCCAAAGAACTAGGAAAACGTAATGAACGTATTTGCCTGTGTGCGCGTCTGGTCTGTGCCAGCTTAATTTTTTTTAAAGTTTTTCATAGATAAACGAATGTGCTTGAGAAAAAAGTCGAAGCTGAACAAAAACACGACTGTTTCTTCTTGAAAGCACTGACGTGAACCACAGTCTTGCGACACGTGTCCATGCTAGTTCTATTAATCAAGACTGTTGCATTTATGTTTGTGACATTCTTTTTGTGTTACCACCTGCTTGGGGCATCTTCAAGACAGTCCTCCTGGACACTATAAAAGAAGCCTGTGGCACCAAGAAGACAGGAGGAAGAAACAGAAAGGCAACAGCTTGGTGGAACAAAGAAGTGAAGGATGCTATCAAGGAAAAGAAGAAACTATACAAGATCTGGGTCAAGTCAAAGGATGAAGAGGACTACATCAAGTACAGACTTGCAAGAAGACACAGCAAGAAAGTTGTGAGAACAGCAAAGGAAAAGTCATGGACCTAGTATGGTGAAAAACTCTGTGAAACATGCAAAGCTTCCCCAAGAGAGTTTTACAAGAGTGTGAAAGCGATGAGAGTGCGAGATGAACCTTTCGATCCAACCACTATCATCAACGATGCAAACGGGGAAACATTGCATGAAGAGGAGAAAATAGTGAAGAGATGGGAAAACTATTTTTCAAAGACCTACTCAACCCATCAGGAGTACGGGCACAAGACACACAGTCCCGGTTCACCCCCAGCCACCCAGACCACTCAGAACCTACCATCCTAGAGAGTGAAGTAAGAAAAGCAGTGAAGACCAGTCCTAAAGGAAAGGCAGCTGGAGTCGACGGCATAACAACTGAAGCCATCCATGTGTGCGGTGAAACCGGAATTCAGTGGCTCACCACCATCTTTCAGAAAGCTTGGGAGGAGAGAAAAGTACCAGAAGACTGGCAAAATGCAATAGTGGTGCCAATATGGAAGAAGAAGGGCAGCAAGAAAGACTGCAGTACCTACAGAGGCACATCACTACTCAGCCATGTAGGGAAAATGTACGCAAAGATCCTGGAGCAGCGCACTCGAGCGAAAACAGAACATCTCCTCAGTGACGCCCAATTTGGCTTCAGAAAATGAAGAGGGTGCACCGATGCAATCTTTACACTTCGACAACTGTGCGAGAGGGCGATCGAATACGATCGAGATCTCCATCTTGTATTCGTTGATCAAGAAAAGGCCTTTGATCGAGTCAACAGAGACACGCTATGGAAGGTCCTCGAGCAGTACGACGTCAAGGGCCAGCTGCTAGACAACATTCGGGCCATCTACGCCAACAGCAGGAGTGCAGTCCGCACCGCCAGTGGAACATCTGACTGGTTCCCAGTGACATCGGGAGTAAGGCAGGCTGTAATCTCTCCCCTCTTCTCTTCGTGATCTATATGGATCAGATTACGAAGGAGGCAAACCCAGACCCTGAGGCACTCAATGAACTCATGTTTGCGGACGACCAGGCAATGGTGAACGATGACAAGATACAGCTACAGGAGCACACAGACCAGCTCAATGAAAGCTGCGAGACACACGGCACGAAGATCAGCGTCAGCAAGACCGAGGTCATGACTGTCAGTAAGAGACCAAACAAACTGGACATCAACATCAACGGAACCCAGTTGAAGCAAGCCAGTGAATTTAAATACCTGGGCAGCATCTTCACTGAAAATGGCAAACTAGACAGAGAAATCGAGACCAGATGCCAGAAAGCCAACGCAGTCAGCTACAACTTGCCCCTCTCCTGAAACACCCCAGCATTCCCACCAGCACTAAGGCGAAACTCATCAACGCCATTTTTCTACCAACGCTGACATACCAGTGCCAGACATGATCCCTAACTAAAGTCCTCGAGAGAAAACTGGTCACCTGTGAAATGAAATGCCTGAGGAAGCAGTAAACAAGACGAGGCGGGACAAGATCAGAAATGAGGTGATACGAGACATGGTAGGAGCAACACCAATCCTACAACACATCGAACATATGAGGATCAAGTGGTTCGGACACCTCACACGTATGCCACTAAACCATCCAGCTCTTCGGGCATACAACACCAGATACTCTGGCTGGAGAGCAAGAGGAAGACCAAGACGACGATGGAGCGACTCCGTGCAGACACCCTCAGAGCTCACGAGATGTCCCTTCTCCAGGCCACCCGCCTTGCTGCTGACAGACGACTGTATCTCCCCGCTACGCCCACCGGTACAAGCGGAGGGAAAAAGTAAAGTAAGTAAGACCTGTGGTTCAGCACCAAACAATACTGTCAGTTTAATATTTTTACCTCTTTCAGTTACTGTAAGTTCTTTTTCCATATATATCACATATCACATACAAGTTGGGTTGTTTTTTTTTTGAACGGGCATACGATTAACAACTTATTATTCATAAAATCTGCCTTTTTTAACAGAGCTTTTGAAACTATTTTCTGTTCACGAGATGCAAAGAGACATAAGACCCTGAACATAGTGCCACCATATCATGCTGTTAAAAGAAAAAAATTCTCCAAGCCTGCCTTTCCAAAACGAACGAGAAACAAATCAGAAATTTGTAAAAATGAAAAAAGATGAATAACAAGAACAAAAATAACAAGAACAAGAAAAGAAAAGCAATATAATCAGTTTGATTTTTTAAGTGCTCTGTGGCCTCCATACAATTCGGGCTTATAAAGACCTGTCCAAATTTGTTTTGGGGGTTTCTGGGGTGCTTTTTCATTTTGTTTTTTGTTTGTTTGTTGTTGTTTTTTATTGTTGTTGTTTTGCAGAATGTCGATGATATGTCCAGATCATTGCTGGAGAATGTTTGGCTGAAGCTTATAATGGATATGTGCGGGCACGCTGAATCCCTTTTCCATTAATTCCAGACTGCCATTTCTTCAGCTTTTGCCTTTACTGATAAATAACCGTAGTATTCATCATGTCCAGGCAATGTTGATGTCTTCATGTTGTGATTTGTTTATGTATGACAAAATTGACCCCGAGTCAGTAAATGTTATCATCATCATGTGCCCTGCAGCATGGTGTTGGCGATCATGGCCCTGCATACGAGTCTATCCTTTGTTGCTGGAAGTACATCTCCCACCCTATTTGTCTTAAACCCTTCACTGCCAAGCCTATTTTATGCTCAGTGACAACTATTTGCCAAGGATTTTTTGGTTGTGGACGGTAATAATTAACAAAAAATTTCTTGCATGCAAACTACAGAAGGAAAGTATATAAAACCTATGTTTTTTTTCTGAAAGGGCATTGAACACACTTTTCATTTATGATAGTTTTAACTTTATTTATCTAATGTGTTCATAGTACATGGCCTATAAATTTGAAGATTACTTTTTTCCCCTACGTTTTGTGATAAAAAACTCATAGCATGCCTATAGTAACAACTGAAAGCCCAAAAGATAAGCATGAAATATGAAGGAAAATGTATCTCCTTACCTAATATGGGTATCAGATGTTGACTGGTGATACAAAACCCAGGGTATTCTTCAGGTATTCATCACGCACAAAAGCACACATTTTTGCATCCACAGTAAAATTTTTACACTTGCGTATGTTTTCTCAGGGATGTTTTTTTTTTCACAACACTAAACACATAAAATGAAAGGTATCACATAGTTGAAAACACAACACACTACGAGTATATACTTGAATACACCTCCTTGTTTAGTAATTTTTGTGTATGATACTCCTCGAAGCATGGGTACGCACACAAGGCTGGTTGGGATGGACAGTGTTGGCACAGAAATACACTTTCTTTCCTTATGCCCTTCTTCCAGCACACCTTGCACCTCCTTTTCTTCACTTTTACACCTTCATGTGGGACACGACCAAGAAAATGTCTTTCGGTCAGGCGAGAGACATCCTCATTTCTGGCAAGATCCCCCTGGGCTGGCGGGTTGTCACCGTACAGAAGGTCACTGATGCCTTCATGCTGAGCTGTCAAGAAATCCATCTTGCTGCTCCTGTCCTTTTTGTAGACCAGGTAGGCATTTAGAAGGCTGACCTGGAGAAGATGAATCATCACCTTCATGTACCACCTGGTGGTTTTTCGGGCTGCATCATAGGGCTGCAGCATTTGATCCGCTCTGTCCACGGCTCCCATCTTGGAGTTGTACGCAACAACACAACCAGGCTTGGAGACTCTGCGCACACTTTTTACCACCTCT
>CM060309.1:61859033-61871533 GCA_030674185.1 Monoplex corrugatus
ATCATCAATGTATATAGAAGAAACGTTCATTATCATCATCGTCATCATAATCACCATCGTTATCATCATCATCATCATCAATGTAAATAGAAGAAACGTTCATTATCATCATCGTCATCATAATCACCATCGTTATCATCATCATCATCATCAATGTAAATAGAAGAAACGTTCATTATCATCATCGTCATCATAATCACCATCGTTATCATCATCATCATCATCAATGTATATAGAAGAAACGTTCATTATCATCATCGTCATCATAATCACCATCGTTATACATCATCATCATCATCAATGTATATAGAAGAAACGTTCATTATCATCATCGTCATCATAATCATCATCGTTATCATCATCATCATATAGAATGTAAATAGAAGAAACGTTCATTATCATCATCGTCATCATAATCACCATCGTTATCATCATCATCATCATCAATGTATATAGAAGAAACGTTCATTATCATCATCGTCATCATAATCACCATCGTTATCATCATCATCATCATCAATGTATATAGAAGAAACGTTCATTATCATCATCGTCATCATAATCACCATCGTTATCATCATCATCATCATCATCAATGTATATAGAAGAAACGTTCATTATCATCATTGTCATCATAATCACCATCGTTATACATCATTATCATCATCAATGTATATATATGAAACGTTCAATATCATCATCGTCATCATAATCACCATCGTTATCATCATCATCATCATCAATGTATATAGAAGAAACGTTCATTATCATCATCGTCATCATAATCACCATCGTTATCATCATCATCATCAATGTATATAGAAGAAACGTTCATTATCATCATTGTCATCATAATCACCATCGTTATACATCATCATCATCATCAATGTATATATATGAAACGTTCATTATCATCATCGTCATCATAATCACCATCGTTATCATCATCATCATCATATAGAATGTAAATAGAAGAAACGTTCATTATCATCATCGTCATCATAATCACCATCGTTATCATCATCATCATCATATCAATGTAAATAGAAGAAACGTTCATTATCATCATCGTCATCATAATCACCATCGTTATCATCATCAATGTAAATAGAAGAACTGTTCATTATCATCATCATCATTATAATCACCATCGTTATCATCATCAATGTAAATAGAAGAACTGTTCATTATCATCATCATCATTATAATCACCATCGTTATCATCATCATATCAATGCAAATAGAAGAAAAATTCACTATCACCTTCGTCATCATAATCACCGTCGTCATCATCATCATCATCATCAATGCAAACAGAAGAAAAGTTATATCGTCGACGTATCAAGAAACAGAACACAGCTTGTATACACTAAGAGGCTATAGCTTGGAGGGAGAAGGGAGAGTAGGAGGAAGCTTTTCCTCCGCAACTCAGCCGACCCAGCCCACTCGCTTCCTGGCTCATCTCCAGAGAAAAAGCCAGACTCATAGAAGGAACAGCTACCGAAAAGTCCTCCACATCATCTTACGACAGATCACATCGTCGATCAGTGATGAAATCGGCAGAAAGAAACCAGAACAGCCATAGGCTCCCACGTGAAGAGCTTCTCACCACCACCTAGAAGTAGAAGACAGAAATGGTAGAATTCGTCTCAAGATCATCGGAATTGACACAAGCCATCCTACAAGGCATCCTGCCAAGTAGGAGAAGCACAGGAAGACAACAGAAGGTATAGGAAGACACTATTGAAAAAAATGTATGGATGGGATTGACCTTTGCAGACTCGCAGAAGCTTGTTTACTTAAGATAAGAGACAGACTACAGGGGTTTGTTAAGTAGTACGGAGTAATGACCCTAAGACTCCCGGGTTAATGGACAAGAACAGGACGAAGATGTACGGGAAATTCAGACAATACGACCAGTTTTGATAAAAACGAAAAGAAAAACAATAGAAAAAAAAATAGGAAGACTGCAAAAAGAAAAAGAAAAAAAAGAAAGAAAACAAGAAGAAGAAAAAAGGACTGGTGAAAAATTATGTACAGAATGGTAGATAGATAGATAGATAGACAGACAGATAGATAGATAGATAGATAGATAGATAGAGAGACAGACAGACAGACAGACAGATAGATAGATAAATAGATAGACAGACAGACAGACAGAGAGATAGATAGATAGATAGATGGATAGATAGAAAGATAGATAGATAGACAGATAGATAGATAGATAGATAGATAGATAGATAGAGAGACAGACAGACAGACAGACAGATAGATAGATAAATAGATAGACAGACAGACAGAGACATAGATAGATAGATAGATAGATAGATAGATAGATAGATAGATAGATAGATGGATAGATAGAAAGATAGATAGACAGATAGATAGATAGATAGATAGATAGATAGATAGAGAGAGAGAGAGATAGATAGATGGAGAGAGAGATAGATAGATAGATAGATAGATAGATAGATAGATAGAAACAGACAGACAGACTGATAGAGAGAGACAGACAGACAGACAGACAGACAGACAGGCAGGCAGGCAGGCAAGCAGGCAGGCAGGCAGGCAGACAGGCAGACAGAGACTGACACAGACACAGAGAGACAGAAACAGAAACACAGAGAGAGACAGACAGAGATAGACAGAGACAGAGAGACAGTAAGAGAGACAGAAACAGAGAGGCGGAGAGAGGCACAGAGAGAGAAACAGAAAGAGAGATTCAGACAGAGAGACAGACAGCTGTTGATGCTCGCGTGTGTTTATTTGTTTACTAACTTCTCCTCACTTGTAACTTGCCGGGTGTGATAGTCAAGTGGGTAAACGTAAGATTTCCAGTCGGAACGTCCTAGGTTTGATCACCTTAGTTACTTTTTGACCTGGTAGGTAAAGGGTGGACAGTTTTCCATACTCCCAGGTCAACATGTATGTAGATCTGTCAGTGCCTACACACCCGGCGTGTGTATAGGCATAAAGAATATGAAACAAGCAAACAGGAACCAGAAAAAAAAACATGAAAAAAAGAATCAAACGAGTATTTAGTACAACCAGACAATATTCGGAAATAATTGTATTAAATACGCGTTCTGGTTCTCTTTTCGTGTTCAATCTGGTTCCTGTTTGCTTGAACGTGGGCATGACATTTGCTTTGGATGAACCAAGCAAACTGAAAATCCTGTAAATCATGTTTGTGGCTGGCATATGGAAACATGAAAACACACAGCATGTACGCCCACTGAAGAGGCATTCTGTGCAATAACATAGTGGAGCGTTGTCAGCTTGTCTAACAGCTTGAATATTTAGCATTCTCCAAAAGAAATGAACAGGAAAGCTGGAGGGAAAGAGAACACCAGGTAGACATAAGGAGAAACTATTCGACGGACTTGCAGGTTGGCTGACGACAGAGAGGGTGGAAGATGTGCTTGCGGCGACAAGGGATAGATGCATATGGAGGGCCATGGTCACCAACGCTATGCGGCAGGGCACATGATGATGATGATGACTAAAACAATTCTGATCTTAAGTTCATATAGGGTTCATATTGCTTATAGCCCAGCTGACTACTAGAGCCATATCAGGGCTAACATCACGTAAAAATGGATAACCCGTTATGATAAAAGACAGCTGTTAAAAACCAAGCTCCCATTAACCTTTCAAGTCTAAAATGCAATTTAAAAAAACAGCCGTAAAATCATATCATGTGAAATCTATTGATCTCTTGTAAAAACTGGAAAATTGCATCAGGAGGGATGCCTCGGAAGAGGTTCTTTACGGAGTCCGCCCTGTAATGCTTTTGTCTCACATTGCACAAATCCCAGCAATCAAGGAGGAGGTGTCTGATGCTCAACGGCTCGTCACACGGTATACACCACGGTGCTTTTTCAGTTTTTTAAAAGGTACCAATGAGTGTAGGATGTGTGACCCGTGCGTGACCTACATAACACTGTCTCTTTCTTACGGTTTCCTGCTGACCTTATGTAATGCACAATGAACATAAACGAGTTTGAAGAGTAGCATTATACAAAAAAAGGATCTATGATAACTTTTTCTCCTTTTTATGTCAAGGTGATGAGACGACTGCTGCATCCAGTCAGTACACCAGCTATCCATCGCAAGACTACGGACAACAGCTCAACACGGCAGCCAACACAGATGGCCAAGTTCAGTTCAAGTATTTCCTCAGCTCCTCCAACGGAAACCCTCCGCGCATAGGACCCACTGATTCCTCATTCAAGGCAGTTGCTATCACTGAGGAAAGTGCTAAGAAGCTGTACCCTCACACAGGCAGTATCTATTCTAAAAGAGGACAATTTCAGATCTCCGAGTTCGGGAGTGGCAAGTACAAGACCAACGTCAAGCTTACCACCTCCACATCTGCTCAGAGACAAGACAATGTTCGTCAGTGACGAGAAGAACGATAATAAAGGCAACGCTTACGATGCGGCCGTGGAGGGAAGTGTTGGAAACGGTCCTCAGCCTAAAACTTACAACGCTAATTACTACTACTACTACAAACCAGACAGGTACCGCTACAGCTCGGCAGAAAGGGGGATAAGACAGCCTGGTCAGTGGAATTCAGATGACCCCCAGAAGTGGCGGAGAATGGCCGGAGAGGAGATAGTGGAGATCAGTAACAGAGCCTTGTTGGAGGAAGCCGATTCTGACGCCACTGGACAGACCCACTGCCTGGATGTGCCAAGGTGCTCTTACGTTCCCATACGAAAAGTAAGTAAGCCTTTCGTCTTGTCACAATACAAAAATGTCACTTAACCTTTTGACGCCCGCACCTTGTCCGACCAGCATCCTGCTTTGTCAATCATGGAAGCTAAGCAAAAATCAAAGACAAGTGCGACTGCCCGCGTTTAAGCAAACAGGAACCAGGAAAACACGAAAATAGAATCAGAACGAGTAATTTATACAACAAGACAAGACAGGCGCAAATTTTCGGCCAAATGGGCTTTGTCAAGCGTGAAGGTAAGATCATAAACAAACACCAAAATACAAAATTATGAGAAAAAGACTGAAACGAGAAAAACGATAATAAAGATGACGCTTATGATGTCGCCGTGGAGGGAAGTTTCAGTCTTTTTCTCCAAATTATGTATTTGGTGTTTGTTTGTGATCTTACATTCACGCTTGACAACGGTCAGTTGGCCGAAAATTTACGCCTGTTTTGTCTTGTATTAAATACGCGTTCTGATTCTATTTTTGTGTTTTTCTGGTTGCTAAGTAAAAACTTAACCCTTTGACTCCCTCACCAAACCCACAGCTTCCTGTTCTTTGTCTCTCTCTCTCTATCTCTCTCGCTCTCTTTCTCTTCTCTCTCTGCTCTCTTTCTTTCTCTCTCTCTCTCCTCTCTCTCTCTTTCTCTCTCCTCTCTCTCTCCCCCTCTCTCTCCCTCTCTCTATTTTTCTCTCTTTTTCTCTCTATCTCTCCCTCTCTCTCTCCTCTTCTCTCTCTCTCTCCCCCCCTCTCTCTCCCTCTATCTATCTTCTCTTTCTCTGTAGCTTTCTGTCTGTCTGTCAGTCTGTTTGTCTGTCTCTGTCTCTGTCTCTCTCTCTGTCTGTCTCTCTGTCTCCGTCTCTCTCTCTGTCTCTCTCTGTCTCTCTCTGTCTCTCTCTCTCCCTCCCTCCTCTCTCCCTCTCTCTCTTTCTCTCTTGAGGAAGTCCAAACCATCACAAGCAAACCCAAACTAACCCAGCAAACCAAACAAACTCAACAAACCATCAAATCAACAAACAAACCAACCAACCAACCAACAAACAGACAAGCAAACAACCCCATTTTTTTTTGTCCAACAGAATAAACTGCTCTGTAACAACACAAGGGAAACATTCAGCATACACGCCCACCGAAGACGAAATACGAAGACTGTGCAGCAACATATTGCCTGCACATTAGTGGGATATAAAACAACGCGCGTGCACGCATGCGATAAAAATAGGAGCGCTGAAAATGAAAAAAGAAAAAAGAAAAGAAGAAGAAGAGAAGGAGCCAAACAAATAAAGGATTAGCCAGCTCCATTTCCGGGCATGTTTTGTACTCTTTTGCGCATCAGCTACCGAAAAATCGATGTTAGTGTGTGCGTGTGCGTGTGCGATGATGCGTGTGCGTGTGCGTGTGCGTGTCAGTGCATGCGATATGTGTGTGTGTGATGATGTGTGTGTTATGTTTAGTGATGTGTGTGTGTGTGTGTGTGTGTGTGTGATGTGTGGACTGTGTGTATGTGTGGCGTTATGTGTGAAATGAGTATGTGTGTATGAATGTCTGTTTGATATTTGTGTGTACTTCGTGTGTGTCTTTTCGTGTGTAGTGTGTGTGTTAGTGTGGACTGTGATGTGTGTGTAGTATGTGTGTGTGTGTGCTGTGTGTAGTGTGTGTGTTATGATGTGTGCGTAAATGTATGCGTGGGCGTTTGTGTGAATGAGTAAGTGTGTCTGTTTGATGTAGTGTTTATTTTCGTGTATGTGTGTGTGTGTGTGTGTGTGTCGTGTGTGTGTGTAGTGTGTGTTGTAGTGTAGTGTGTTGTGTGTATGATGTGTGTGTGTGTGTGTGTATGTGTGTGTGTCTGTGTGAATAGTGTGTGTGTGTGTCTGTCTGTCTGTCGGTTTGATCGTTCTCTCTCTACTCTCTCTCGTGTCTCTCTCTCTCTCGCTCTCTTTCTCAATCTCTCTCTCTCTCTCGTCTCTGTCTCTCTGTTCTGTCTCTGTCTGTCCATTTCTCTCATTACTCACCTTCTCACTCATCTCTCACTCTCTCATCTCTCTCATCTCTCTCTCTCTCTCTCTGTCTGAGCGTGTGTGTGTGCTGTGTGTGTGTGTGTGTGGTGTGTGTGTGTGTGTAGTGTGTGTGTGTCCCTTAGTTACCAAGTACCTTTTTCTTCTTTTCTTTTCTTAAATTGGTGATTTTCTTTATGATGAAGTTTGTGTACTGTAAGACCATTGATTATTCTTAGATTATAATAATAATTCTAGTAATGACAACTATTTGGCGGCAAATCGATGCACCTTTCATTATTCATTTAAACAGTCACTCACAATGGCAAAGGTACAAAGCACATGCATACTAAGTGGGGGGGGGGGGGGACGGCAGGATGGGCGTAAGACGAAAGGATGGAGCACCGAGGGAAGAGGGGGAGGGAGGAATCATGCTAACAAAAAAAATACATCTTTAAATAGACTTGAAGGAAGACACAGTATATGACTGTCGAAGGGTGCAGGGAAGCACTTCTGCGGCTGTCCACCAGTATGATGATGATGATGATGATGATGATGATGACGACATACGACGATAATACTACGACGATGATAAATGACGACGACGACGACGACGACGACAATGCTGCTACTGCTGCTGCAGCTGCTGATAATGATGATGATGTCGACGACGACGACAATGCAGCTGCTGATGATGATGATGATGATGAATGATGATGAGATGATGATGATGAGAGATGATATGAGACGACGACGACGATGACGATGATAAATGACAACACGACGACGACAACGATGGCAATGATGATAACAATAACTATCATGATGACGACAACCAATGATGATGACAATAACTATCATGATGACGACAGCCAATGATGATAACGATAACTATCATGATGACGACAACCAATGATGATGACAATAACTAATCATGATGACGACAACCAATGATGATAACGATAACTATACATGATGACGACAACCAATGATGATGACAATAACTATCATTGATGACGAAACCACTGATGATGACAATGATGACGACGATGATGATGACAATGATGATAACGACAACGACGACGACGACGACGACGATGACGATGACAATAAATGACGACGATGACGACTCATGCATCGGTTCCAGGAGTGCCGAGGTCACGAGCAATCGAGGACGTCAGACGGCACGTGCAACAACCTGCACCGTCCTCTGTGGGGCTCAGCCTTCCAGCCCTTCCAGCGCTACCTGAAACCGTGTTACCAGGATGGTACGTATCATTATCGTCGTCGTCATCATTATCATCGTTATCATGAACGTTATATTGTTATCATCATTGTCATCAGTGTCATCATCCTCACGATAGTTATTGTTATTATCATTGCCATCGTCATCTGTTTCGACATGATCATCGCCATTATAACATCGCCGTCGTAATCTCTGGTTCTGGCTTTGGCTCCCTCTCTGTCCCTGTCTCTCTGTTCCTACTTCTGTCTCTCTATCTGTCTGTCTCTCTGTCTCATTGTCTATCTTTGTGTCTTTGTCTGTCTGCTGTTTGTCTGTCTCTCTCTGTCTGTCGTCTCTCTCTCCTCTCTCTCTCTCTCTCTCTCTCTCTCTCTCTCTCTCCTCTCTCTCTCCGTCTCTGTCTCTCTCTGTCTCTCTGGCCCTCTGTCTCTGTCTCTGGTTTCTCTCTCTCTCTCTCTCTCTCTCTCTCTCTCTCTCTCTCATTCGCTCGCTCGCTCGCTCGCTCGTTCGCTCACTTACCTATTCACTGTGTCTTTCCCTTCATATTTTACTTTCTTAATGATAGTTGATGTGTGTATGCATGTATGTATGTATGTATGTATGTGTATGTAGCATGTATGCATGTATGTATCTTCCCCTTCATATTTTCATTTGCTAATAAATTATGTATGTATGTATGTATGTATGTATTATGTATGTAGTATCCTATTGTATGTATATCCGTATATATATATATATATATATATATGTGTGTGTGTGTGTGTGTGTGTGTGTGTGTGTGTGTGTGTGTGTGTGTGTGTGTGTGTGTGTGTTGTATAGATAGTTAGATAGATAGATAGATAGACAGACAGATAGATAGATAGATAGATAGATAGACAGACAGACAGACAGACAGATAGATAGAATAGATAGATAAAAGATAGAATAGATAGATAGATAGAAAAGCATATGTGCATGCACTAATTTATGCCTGTATGCGATGTATACGTAAAGAAATGTCTTTTTCAACAATTGTAACATCAAAATATATAAAACCCTGTAGGTGTGGAAACTCCACGAAGCCTCAGCACCCACGTCCACAGCAAGGGAGGTCACCCCCACTCCCCAGCCCTCGTCTGGTATCCAGGACAGTGCATCTCCTTCAGGTAAATTATGTCTGTAGGACTTTACCAACAACATTAACATCCTAAATCTTAGCAAGAGTTACTGTTCTTTTTACTTTTGCCTTCATGATATCGTCTGCTCCTAGTATTTCTCCTGGCTCTCCTTCATTGTACCCGCTTCTGGTTTTTTTTTCCTTCCTTGTCCTGCTCCTCCGTCTCTTTTCTTCTTTCTTTTTTTCTTCTTTCTTGTTCTTCTTTCTTCTTTTTCTTCTTTGTTCTTCTTGTTGTTCTTTTCTTGTTCTTGTTCTTTCTTGTTCTTCTTCTTCTTTCTTCTTGTTCTTGTTGTTTTGTTTTTGTTTTTGTTCTTCTTTTCTTCTTCTTTCTTCTTCTTCTTCTTCTTCTTCTTCTTCTTCTTCTTCTTCTTCTTCTTCTTCTTTTTCTATTTCTTCTTCTATTTCTTTATCTTCTCCTCCTTTCCCCCCTTCTTTTTATTCTTATTCTTCTTACTTTGTTTGACTTTTTCCTCTTTTATAAGCAGATTTTTAGAAAAGGTTTTTCATTGCATAAGTCTTCACCATTAAATGTTTTATAAAAATTCATAACTTCAATCAATGAATTGATCTTCTTCGTCGTCGTCTTTTCTTGTTCTTCTTCTTGTTTCTTCTTTCTTGTTCTTTCTTCCTTCTTCTTCTTCTTCTTTTTTTTTTTCTTCTCCTCTCTTCTTCTTTTTCCTCCTCCTCTTCTCTCTTCATTTCTTCTTCTTCTTCTTCTTCTTCTTCTTCTTCTTCTTCTTTTTCTTCTTCCTTACCACCTTCTTCTATATTTTTCTTCTACTTCTGATCTTTTTTCAATCTTTCTCCTAGATCCTCCTTTGTACGTTATGTTGGTCGACTCCTTGGAAAATGAAATCACACAAAAGGAAAGTGTCAGTTTTGTTTATTTCATTGAAGTGCGACCAATCTTTGAAACAAGATATGGGCCACGCTTGTAGTTGTTGCGGTGTTCACAGTAATGGCAAAATAGTTCAGTTTTCAGTGCAGTTGTATTGGATGTGTAAGGACGGTCAAAATCCTGGATACCTGAAAGAATAACAGTTGTTGTAGAATTCAGTTAAATGTTTCCCTTTTTGGTTTTCTTTCATGAAATGTACACCTTGTAATCGTATACACTCTTTATGTACCAAGATTGTGTGTTTTGTTGTTTATGTTTCTTTTGTTGTTGTTGTTGTTGCTGCTGCTGCCGCAGTTCTGCGAATGTGATACCTGACTATACATCCAAACAATGAACTCTCAGGACACCACAATGCAGAAGTTTAGACCCACAAACGACACACACACACGCACCACACACACACACACACACACACACACACACACACACACACACACACACACACACACAGGCACACACACACATACACAAACACACACACATATACACACACACATTTCAAATGTCATGAAATCTAGTACATTCCCTTGTCTTTTTGTTCGGGTTTATTTTCAGTATGTTTATTTACGTATTTGTTTCTTTTCTTTTTTGTTTTGTATTGTTTTGTTTTCCTTTTTGTTTTGTTTTGTTTAGTTTCCAAAAAGTGGGAAGTAGTTTAAAAAATGGAACATTTTAATTGGACATGTGTGAGAAATGCCAGCAGTAACATAACACCTGACAGTGACAAATTTTACTGATTAACGAAACGTGAGACTCAGACGATTATTGTTCACTTGCGTTTTGACCTCGCTCAGTTCGTTCGTAACTTTTGCAAAGTCTATGGCCCATTTTCTTGCAACGTCCCACTTTCTCACAATAGAATGACAAAAGCATTGATTCATTCTGTATCCGTGTCTCAACAAAGAGCATTTCATCTTTGACAACGAGATTAAAGGTGGTGAGAACATTTGAGACGATCGTTACAAAGGTCAGCAATCTCTTTATTTGCCCCTATAGAGTGATTGCCCATCGAGGGCATTCAGCTGTTTTGACGGCTAGAAAAAGGAGACAAACAAAACACGCGGACAGCGTCCGGTAGCGTGTGCTTTCGCGAAAGTACAATGGCAAGCGAGTGAATTAAATGAAAATTACTGCTCTCTATTTTGCTATTTGAATTTACGACAAGGGAAATAAATCAGAACAGAATATAGACGGTGACAATGAAGCAGATGAACAGACAGACAAGCAGACAGAAAACAAAAACTTCTTCTTCGGTCTTCCCCAAAACTTACTTTTCAGAAAAAACAGGGATTATTGTTTCTTATCGACCGAAGAGAGGTACTATCTGTGTGTCTGAAATGTTCGATTGTTTCTCGGTGGATTTCTTGTTGTTTTTCAAATTTGCATCAAAGGTGTAGATCGTTGAAGAGTTGACGAGCATTAACGTGGACAGCAAAGGAACCAGCTTTTGTGTTGAGGGTTGGGACTGAACTCCAAACATGAGGTCTTAATGCAGAGAAGAGAAATGAGAGAGGGTGGGGAGAGACAGAGAGAGTGAAAGAAAGAGAGAGAGAGAGAGGAATAGAGAGAGCGGCCAAAAAGAGACGAAAATTTGCACTTTCTGAGGAAGGCCTGTGAACAACACTTTCTCAGAAACTTCTGACAATATTCACATGTTTCATTCTTATGACCATTGTCCTTGTTTCGCCTCAAGCTTCATTTCATCTGATGCTTCCTTGCGGTCACAATGACCTTGAGAATCACCAAACCCTGATTTTCTATGATAAATTCCATGTGAAAAGAGGATCTATAGAATGGTTTGATCGCCCTCTGAGTTTTGGGACGACGTTTTTTTTTTTTTCTTATGTTTTTTTCTTCTGTCAACTGTCTTATGGTTGCGGGTGTGGTGTCATTGTTATTTGGTATTGCCTGTCCTCTGCCTCGATCTCATCCACAATATGCTCCCACACGCTCAACGGGCAATCGATCTGTTGACAGATGTGCATAATATCCTCAGAGCATGCACGTGTAGAAGTCGGCTTCTGTCGAAGGAGGGAAGGATTCACAAACTCTGTTGACCAAGGATGCAAAGCATCTTTCCGTGATCCACAACTATTGTTAGAAATAATATAAAAGATTCCACAAGACTTTGTACATGTATCAGTGCTGGGTGCTATTGCCTCTTTGTGTACTGTATTCTACTAATAAATACGAGAATCACCTTTGCCGATGCTGGGGGCTCTTTCAGTATAAAAAGCATTCCTACCTTTTGGAAATCTTATGCTAGGAATTTCCTCTTTCCTGTCACTCTCTTTATTTTGCGTTTCTTCTTTGAGGTCTGTCATTTTATCGTGTCTTGCTGGTATATTCACCTGGATGTATTCTATAAAACCTTACATGCTTATTTCATAGGACTGATAATTGGGTACATGTATTGAGTGCATTTGTTGGCTCTAGGGGAACGAGATCTGCGGAAGCAATTTTAGGCAAATTGTGGCTCGTTTGTAT
>CM060309.1:61874033-61876533 GCA_030674185.1 Monoplex corrugatus
TTTCTCTCTCTCTCCGCCCCTCTCTCTCTCCCCCTCTCTCTTCTCCCTCTCTCTCTCTCTCTCATTCTCACACACACACTGTCTGTCTGTCGCTCTCTCTCTCTCTCTCTCTCTCTCTCTTTCTCTTCTCTCCTCTCTATCTCTCTTTCTCGTCTCTCCCTCTCTCTCTCTGTCTCTCTCTCTCTGTGTCTCTCTCTCTCTCTCTGTCTCTCTGTCTCTGTCTGTCTCTTTGTCTCTGTCTGTCTCTCTCTCTGTCTCTGTCTGTCTGTCTCTCTCTCTGTCTCTGTCTCTGTCTCTCTCTCTCTCTCTCTCTCTCTCTCTCTCTCTCTCTCTCTCTCCTATCTCTCTGTCTCTCTATCTCTTAGATGATACTGGTGGCAATAGCAGAAATACCATGTTATCTTTTTTGTTGTAAAGATGGGTTGTGTCGTTGTCGTTTTGGTTAGTTTTTGATATTTTGCTTGATTGCCATTGATTTTTGGTTGGTTGGTTGGTTGGTTGGTTGGTTGGTTGGTTGGTTGGTTGGTTGGTTGGTCGTTCGTTTGTGTGTGTGTGTGTGTGTGTGTGTGTGTGTGTGTGTGTGTGTGTGTGTTTGGGGGGTATTTGTTTATTTGTTTTTTCTAAAATCACATTTTCTGGACAGAACCTAACCTTGATGTTACCTACCAATAGCGCTACACACACTGACCTTACCAACACACACGATAACCTAAAAGCATTCTTTAACGAACCCATTTTCATCAGCAGCCATGCAGACAGACCTCAAGACCTCGCCAGCGAATAGGACTTATGTGCAACACTTATGGCTCACACCATGAACATTTTCTACCTTCTCCGTCACATGGCATCAGTAGTGTCAGTACTTATGAAATTGAGTCCAAGCGCGGAGACGCTATGTTGAGAAACTGAAACTGTGACTGAAACTGAAATGGGTCGATCAGGATCAGTCACCACACCATAACAAAAATATTCACTAACATTAAATAACTAGCAAAAAATAATCCGATGACAGCAACAAAGGAAATCAATAAAATGATCAATATTTATCGTTTAACATTTATTATCTGGAATTTTTGTCACCAGCAAAGATGATCAGATATCTCTTCGGCAAATAAGTGCAGTCGCAAGCTGTTATTACACAGAACATAACTCCAGATCAAATGGGTTCGAAACGTCCATTAAAAGCTCAGAATTCCTGACTACAATTTTGTGTCACTTACTGGATTTGACTCAAATCGTGCGCTGTCCATTCTTCAGACCTCTGCCATTTTTTTCCGCTGGATTTGCGCTGATAACTAGATGAATATCTGTCACTAGCAGCTGGGCAATTGTTACTGACATGTTGTATCATGAAAACAAGGAGAAAGAATGAAACTGAGAGAAACAAAGAAAGAGAAGGAGAGAGAGGGGGAGGGAGAGAGAGAGAGAGAAATAAATGAGAGAGAGAGAGAAATGAGAGAAAGAGAAAGAAGGGGGTGGGAAATGGTAGAGAGAAAGAGGGAGAGACAGAGACAGACAGACAGACAGACAGACAGACAGACAGACAGAGACAGAGAGAAAGAGAAAGAGAGAGACTCTTGAGATTGTTCAAGAGGGATCCAAAGAACTCGGAAACTCCATATGCGCTCCACCCAAATATGTCAATAATCAACTGGCCAGCCCCTTGATCCTTCACCAAAACCCTCTGCGTTGGTAAGGTCTCAAAATGTTGAAAACTGGGAGAGAGGGGGACGGGATCTCTGAAACACTGACACCACCAGAACGATTGAGCATTAACATGGGCAGCAAAGGAACCAACTTTTGTGTTGAGGATAGCGACTGAACTCCAAACATGAGGTCTTAGTGCAGAGAAACAGAGCGAAATGAGAGAGAGGGGGGGAGAGACAGAGAGAGAGGGGGAGAGACAGAGAGAGGGAAAGAGAGAGAGAGGGGAATAGAGAGAGCGGGGAAGAGAGAAAGCGAGAAAGAGAGAAGGGGAAGAGAGAGACAGGGGAAAGAGAGAGAGAGAGGGTAAGAGAGAGAGGGAGAGGGAGGGAGAGACAGACAGCCAGAGACAGAAACAGAGAGAGAGAGAGAAACAGAGAAACAGAAAGAGAGAGAAAGAGACAGACAGAGAGAGACAGAGACAGAAACAGAGAGAGAAAGAGAGAGAGACAAACAGAGAGACAAACAGAAAGAGAAAAAAGAGAGAGACAGACAGAGGCAAAGACAGAGAGATAGCCGATCTCAATAAAAAATAACCTCATTTCATAAGGAGGTAAAAATAAAAACAAAACAAAAAAAGATTTTGAAGGAAAGATGCTGGAAAGCGCTGTAATGTAACGGTTGATCAAACAGTTGAAATGTCTTTACAGACTTGGCATGTTTGGTCTGATTGCTTCTGTCGATGGGCAATTTCGGATATGAACGACATAAACAGTGGGATGGTTTCTGTGACGAGTGATCATTCTGCCCAAATGCTCACCGTCGGCCATCATTCCTGACCCCCTTGTCCTGGCCT
>CM060309.1:61896533-61901533 GCA_030674185.1 Monoplex corrugatus
TTATCAGAACCACCATTTTTATTGATATTGTTCACTGACTGTCATTATCGTTGTTTATTAGAATAACGACCTTGTGTTTAGGGCAACAGATAAAAAACGAAAAGGTGACAGATACAATCCTTGTGTAGTGATCTGAACTTTTTCTTCTAGATGACAGGACAAACTGAGTTCTCATATGTAGCGCCCACTTCCAAAACGTTTACCTCAGAAATACATAAGTACTCTCTGAGGAAAGAAATAGGGAAACATTCTGGCACTTACACTGTGGTGAAGCGCGCTCGAGCTCCACAAGGAGAAGATTTGTTGTCACGAGATATGACTACATAACAAAAAGAATATTTGATGGATGAAGAGAATTTGCAAGGGAAGAAGTTTTGATTCAGATTCAAAACAGTAGAAGATGAGGAAACAAAGACATCTTATCATTCACAACACGCACCGTCATCACTCAAGACATGGCCTGCCTGCCTGCCTGCCTGCCTGTCTATCTGCCTGTCTGCCTGTCTGTCTGCCTGCCTGTCTGCCTGTCTGCCTGCCTGTCTGCCTGCCTGCCTGCCTGCCTGTCTGGCTACTATCAACTTTGGTATCCCCACTCTTAGTACCATCGCTCATGCTGTCTCTGCGTCTGGTACTTTTGCGTTGTTCCATTAGTCCATCAGTGGTGAAACGCCAGAAAAAGCACGAACTTAAATTAACCATTAAACTTAAAACCCGAATAGCTTAACTCTATGTCTTTTGCTATGTGATTCAGGGTCCAAGTGTTTTTGAATCACCCAATATCGAAAATGTGACGGTAACTTTGTGTGTGGGTAAAGGCATTGAGGGAAGAGTGGTACACCTGTATGTATGGATGTATGTGTGCGTGCGTGAGTGTGTGCGTGAGAGAGACAGAGAGACAGAGAGAGAGGCAGCGAGACAGACAGACAGACAGACAGAGAATGAGAGATAAAGAGAGTGGGTGAGAGAGAGAGATGGAGGGAGAGAAAGATAGGGAGAAAGGGAGGGAGAGAGAGAGACAGACAGAAAGAGAGGAGAGAGAGAAATTGTGACAGAGACAAACAGGGAGAGAGAGAGAGAGAGAGAATGAGACAGAGAGAGGGAGTGAGGGAGAGAGACACACAGAGAAAGACAGGGGGAGAGAGAGATATAGACATAGACTGCGAGAGACAAAGAGAGAGAGAAAGAGAGAGAGAGAAACAGATAGACAGACAGAGAGAAGTTTTGAATGTTTATTATACTGACTTAGAGGATTCAAATCTTATGTGAAACACTGTTGAGTGAGACAGTCTCCAATGCACAAGTTTGAACGAGCTTTGCAAGTTCCAGTGTGTTATAAGATCAATTCATGCGAATGAATAAAAGGCTTTGACATTTCAGCTGGCATTGCGTTTCTATCACAGCGTCGTAGTCTACCATCTTCATTTACCGTCAAGACATATTAGCTGGTATTGTACTTTGATCATAACATTGATATTACTTTTCTGTGGATTTAGCTGGCCTTTCCATGCCTTGCTCTCTCTCTCTCCTCTCTCTCTCTCTCTCCCTCTCTCTCTCTCTCTCTCCCTTCTCTTCTCTTCTCTTATCTCTCTCTCCATCTCTCTCTCTCGTCTCTTATTCCCCTCTCTCTCCTCTCTTTCTCTCTCTCTCTCTCTCTCTCTCTTTCGCGGGCCTCTGTAGCTCAGTTGGTTTGAGCGTCGGATTCACATGCTAATGGTTGTGGGTTCGAATCCTGGGGTGCGCTACATTAAATCTGGCCTTCTCACTGTCCCATCTTAGCATCATTGTTGTTCTGGTGGTGTCAGTATAGGATTAGATAAGTCCCCCATTGCCCCCATTTTCCTGGGATGGTTATCCCCGTCGGCCATATCACCTGAGGTGGGTGCTGACGTAAAACTGAATCAAATCAAATCAAAAAATCAATCTCTCTCTCTTTCTCTCTCTCTCTCTCCCTCCTTTCTCTTCTCTTCTCTTCTCTTCTCTCTCTCTCTCTCTCCATCTCTCTCTCTCGTCTCTTATTCTCCCCTCTCTCCTCTCTCTCTCTCTCTCTCTCTCTCTCTCTCTCTCTTTTTTCAACATGTATCTTCCTTAAGCTGTACTTGTTGCTATAAACAAATGCCATGTGTATAGAATAGCAACGGCAAGTTTGAAAAATGGTTTCTAGCCAATAGATTTTACCGTTGCAAAATAAAGCATCATTGTCATTGTCATTCTCTCTCTCTCTCTCTCTCTCTCTCTCTCTCTCTCTCTCTCTCTCTCTCTCTCTCTCTCTCTCTCTCTCTCTCTCTCCCCTCCACATTCTCTGTCTGTGTCTCACTCTGTCTCTGTCTACTCTCTCTGCCTCTCTTTCTGCCCCTCTCTCTCTCCCTCTCTCCCTTGTCTTGTCTTCTCTCTCTCTCCCTCTCTCTCTCTGTCTCTATTCTCTCACGCTCTTCTCTCCCTCTCTCTCTCCCTCTCTCTCCCTCTCTCTCTCTCTCCCTTTTTCTTCTTCTTCTTCTCTCTCTCTCTCGCTTCTCTTCCCACTCTCTCTCTCTCTCTCTCTCTCTCTCTCTTCATACCTCTCTCCCTCTCTCTTTCTCTCTCCATCTCGCTCTCTCTCTATATATATATATCTCTCTCTCTCTCTCTCTCTCTCTCTCTCTCTCTCTCTCTCTCTCTCTCTCCTCCATAGCGCAGCCTGGCACTTTGTCTTCAGTCTGCCGTACAATCTCTTCAGATGGCCCAAATTAGGAGACTGATGGAAGTATTATCCGTTATTTCCTTCTAGCTTTGTTCTCATTTAAGTTCATTTAGTTGGGTGGCTTACTCACAGCAAGACACTGGGGGGGGCGGGTACTGAGCGTGACTGCCGAAACATGATAGAAGACTCATTAAGTTTAGTATTAACAATATGAATACAAGTCTGAGTGTGTCCAACAGCTTGCAGCAGTTTAGTAAATGTCAAACGTGCCCCACTTACGACGAAAATCTAAAAAATACGCAAAAGCACCTTTGTTTCACTAGGAGTTCTCTTTCATTGTCAACGTTTATTTAAAAACAATTTCCTTCAGATTTTCGTTTGCTATTGTTGTTGTTGTTGTTGTTGCTTATTTGTTTTACATATCCTTTGGATTTTCTTTTTGTTACATATGTTTGTTTGTTTGTTTGTTTGTTTGTTTGTTTGTTTGGTTGGTTGGTTGGTTGGTTGGTTGGTTGGTTGGTTGGTTAGTTGGTTGGTTGGTTGGTTGGTTGGTTGGTTGGTTGGTTGGTTGGTTGGTTGGTTGGTTGGTTGGTTGGTTGGTTGGCTGGTTCGTTCGTTCGTTCGTTCGTTCGTTCGTTCGTTCGTTCGTTCGTTCGTTCGTTTGTTTGTTTGTTTGTTTGTTTGTTTGTTTGTTTGTTTGTTTGTTTATGGTCTAGGCGTTTTTTAACACTTTTAATGCAAGATCCAATACTGCATGCTAGGACTTCATTAGAGAGCTGTGTTCTGTGCATGTCTTTTATTTCAACTATGAGACATATCATTTAGTTTTAAGACATGCAGACGCTTGTAATGCTCGCCAAGAAGTTCAGGCAGCGATCTGGTAAAATGGGTGAAACTTCTCTCTATGTGTATTCCACGTTTTCACATCAAAACCATCACACACTCTGCAAGTAGGCACTTGGGTCAGTGTCTAACAGTTCTGCTCTATATTTGGACTGATGTGGAGTCAAACCCAAAAAAACCCGTTAATTCGTGGTCTGATAAGATGTAAATCTAAACCTACTGTTATCTGAACCATTATTTTATCTTTATCGTTAGCTGTCATTGTCGTCATGTAATCCGACTAATGGACTTATTGTTAATGCATCAGAAGGAAATAAAAAGGTCACAGATACACTCCTGAGTCAGGATATAGACTTCTTTCTTCCACCAGAGCTTGTGTGGTGGTCTGAGTATTTGTCTGTTGGATGACAGGATAAACTGTGTACTCATACATAGCATTTACTTCCAGAAGTCACACTTACCAAAGCAAAATTACTGTCCAAGGAGAAGCAAAGTGAAATCATTTTTGTACTTGCACTGTGGTTATGCGCTGTCCACAGGAAGAAGATTTGTTGTCACAAGATACAAATACAATACAGAAAAGCTTATTGCAAGGATAGAAGTTATGATTTAGTATCAGAACAGCAGAAGATGAGAAGACAAGACACGCCATCATTCACAGTATGCACCGTCATTACTTACGACACGGCCTGCCTTCCTTCTACCATCTCTGGCATCCCCACTCTTAGTGCCATCCATCATGCTGTCTGCATCTCCGGTTCTTTTACGCCACTCCATTAGTCCATCAGTTATGGAACGTCTTTCAGTTGTCGCCATGCGCCAGACAAAAAACATGAAATTAGCCATCGAACCTACCAGTAATGTCAGCCAAATTCGCTGTCTTTTCTTGTGTTAGTCGTCAGGGTCTAACTGTTTTTGAAACGCACAAAAAACGAAAGGGAAAGGATGCTGGATGTTACTGGATAACATAGTGCTTAAAAGCATTTGTTCCCAAAAGCCGAAGTTAATCATGATTGAGCATGTCTGCTTGATAACAGGCTGGCTAGCTCTGTTGACAGTGCCATGGATTCAAGATCTGATGTCTCCAGTTCAGTCCCCATCCCCATCGTCACTGTCATCATAACATTTTGAACATTATCACAGATTCTGTTGCTGTTAACCGTTGGACTCCCGCACCTTGTCCACCAACTACAAAAACCAGCTTCCTGCAGGAAGCTGTGGATAGCGTTAGCGAATCAAAGGGTTAAGTTTTTGCTTTGCTTGCATGATTGACAATGCAGGCTGGTGGTGGACTGGGTGCTGGAATCAAATGGTTAGTGTGGCATAGTGTATGGGACAGCAAAATAATACAGCCCGCACCGAAAATTCAGTTGACTGTACCAGAACGATGGGAACATAAAATGAGCAAACTGAAAGCTATCCTTCATATCTCAGGTTAAGACTAAACTCGAGTACATGTATTAGACTTTGAGTCGGGTGA
>CM060309.1:61909033-61914033 GCA_030674185.1 Monoplex corrugatus
GCTAGTTGTGTTGTGAGTCAGATCTTTAAATATGTATTTATTTACTTTATATGTATGTTCCTTTTTTGAAAGTAAGATACACACATACACGTGTCATTTACACGTAACCAAGATTATTCCGGTGGTAGGCTGATAAAATAATAATGTAAAATATAGACTAGATAAAACATAGTCTAGGTAGGGCCTCAGGACCTGGCCAGCTTATGGGTTTATGTGCAGACTTAAGGCTTGTGCCATGATCACCATACACGTGGCACCTGTGACGTTAGTGCATATGGAATTATTCCGAGCGCGGAGACGTCATCTTGAGAAACTGAAACTGAAACTCCTTCGGTCGGGACTGACCATGAAACATGTGCCCTAACCGTCGGATTTGCAGTTACTTTGGCAGTTTCGAATGTCCTCCACCAGGGTGAGATGATAGGAGAACCAGCCGTTGCTCTATCCAATCTGCCAGAGATTAGCCTGTCTGGCAGACACCTCGGAGTTAGTCTGGAGTTGTTTACAGAGGGGCTCACCACACTCAGACAATCCCATACGTGCTTCACCCACATCTGCCAGCCGGTACTTAGCAGACTCCTTGAACTGGCGGAAAATCCCATGCGCTGACAGTTTATTGAAATGAGGAGGGGAACAGGAACAAAGAAACAGTGACACCACCAGAATGATTAGAATATTAAGATGGGCAGCAAAGCCAACTTTTTTGTTGCAGGGAGGGGTTGAAGCGATACAAGAGACCTTTAGTTATTGGTTCTTTAATTAACCCTTTGACTCCTGCACCCTATCTACCAACTGCAAAACCATAACCCTTTGATTCCCTCACCCTTTCCACCAGCTTCCTGCTTTTTTGCTTTGGTAGCATGGTTGGCAATGCAGGATGCTGATGGATAGGGTGTGGGAGTCAAAGGGTTAAAAAAAAAAAACAGCCATGCCGCCCGAACTTCTTCAACTTTCGAAAAAATTCAATATAAGGGATTGACATGGGAAGAGACGGACTTAAAACTTTCACGAATCTCAATACTCTGGCAAGGGATTGACATGAGAGGGGACGATGGGACCTACAAGTATTTGAAGCTGTCACCTCTAGAGTGGACACTGAAACCGATCTGTTCTTTATAAAACCATTCTACGGTTTGAGACTGAACTCTAGGTAGTCGATCTTTTAGTTCTAAACTCTTTTTGTCTTTCTGTTCGTTCGTACCATTGCAAGGGAAACAATCATACGTTCCCTTTCTTGGGGCCGTAACAACATACCCGCATTTGTAAACTTGTCAATGCAGCCCTGTAATTATTCACTTACTTGGACAGGTGATATCTTTCTTCAGAAGAAACATTTATTATTGTGGTATACTAGAAGTGGTATTTTCCTAGCTTTATTTTACTGTATTGTCATTTGCAAATTAGTCGCACGAGGTAACCTACCTTTAGGCGCAAGTGATTCTCTACTACGCTATGTAAAAGTAATTTGAAGGTCGTCCCATGACCTGTGGTTCGCAGCGAAGAGAGGTGGTAAAATATCAACTTTTCTCGCAGCTAGCATTACCAGGGTAATGCCCATCTCCTCTCCCTTGTTGCTTTATCTACCTTGATCCTTAACAGGGCTCATTCGGTGTGCTACGTATCATTTGATAAATGGATGCTTTTGTTGTTTTTTTATTGGGGGTGGAGGATGGACTAGAGGAGCTGCAATAATTTGAGACAATTGTTTATTCATGTTGTTGGGCAGATGACGATGTGGTGTATTGATTGTCGGGGGTGATTTCAGTGATGTGATCATATAGAACGTTGATGAAATAATATTATACTAAGTGATTGGTTATGTTTTCTTCCGTTTCCGGGTTGGAATTTGTATTTGTTTGATTTCGTTTGGTTTGTTTTTGTTTAGTTTAATTTAAATGTTATGGATCTAGACACACGTTTCATTAAAACGTAGTCAAAATTGCTCCAAAGACACAATGACAGACTGATGCAAATATTGACACAATTACAGAGTGATGCAAATATGAAATATAAAAGCTGTACGCTAAGTAGGACCTTAAGACCATGCCATAGCATAGTGTTTATATGGCTTATTCCATGAACATGTGGGATCTTCTCCATCACATAGCATCTACGGCGTCAGTACATATAGAATTTATTCCGAACGCGGAAACACCATCTTTAGAAAATGAAAATGAAACTACATCCTCGCAGTGCGACAAACTCCTCAGATTCACGACTAAATCTTTTCTTTTTTTTTTTCTTTTTTTTTCATACATTTCCAAACAGGACCTTAGCTGACATCGACCTGTTCAGTGGAGCAGTATCAGAGCCAGCACTTGCAGGGGGCCTTGTGGGACCCACCCTAGCTTGTCTCATCGGCCGCCAGTTTGCTGACCTCAAGTTTGCTGACCGCTTCTTCTATGAAACTACAGGACCTGAAGGTTTTACCAAAGGTAATGTTCAGTCCCTGGCCGTGTTTCAAAGACATGATTACATTGCTGTTTCATTTCATTCCGGTGCCATGATTACATTTTGAACAAACTCAAGACCCCAAACAATTTCCAACTATAATATTCATGTAACAGTATGTGCTTTTCGGTATATATTTTTTTTCAATCTTGAAATAATTTCTGGCGTCACCTCGTCTTTATCTAACTTCCTCTGAAGTTAAAATCGTGAACTGAATTGGATGATTCATTATCAAGGCCATAAAATATAACTTTCTAATCTTTTGGATAATGAAAATATAAAACGTGAACAAAAGGATCGATCTAAGTCATATAAAGTTTTGTTTGTTTGTTTGTTTTTGATTATGATTTTTGTTTTGTTTTGTTTTTTGTTTTTTGTTTTGTTTTAGTTTTGTTTGTTGTGGTGATGGTGTTTTGTTCTGTTTTGTTGTTGTTGATATTTTTTTATGTTATTGTGTTAACATAAAAGTTGTACAGCACACTCACAAACACACACACACACACACACACACACACACACACACACACACACACACACACACACACACACACACACACACACACACACACACACACACACACACAACCTCCAAGAAATCTGACAGCAATTATTGAGATATCAATTCTACTGTTTTCATTGTTCCAACCGCCTGATATCGCAAATAACAGTTACTTTCAATTTATCGTGTATGCATGACAATGTTTCTGTTGTACAGACCAGTTGCAGTATTTTACAAGACGACGATGGCTGGTCTGATCTGTTCCAATACACAATATGTCATCAATACAAAGGATACCCTTTCATAGCCCGTTCTAAATTGTGGTACAATATATACGAATATAGACTGCAATACAGGACTAGGCCAATATAATTGATGAGTGAGTGAGTGAGTGATGAGTGAGGGGGGGAGTGAGGGAAGATGAGGGAGGGAGTGGATGAGTGAATGGGTGGGTGAGTGGGTGGGGTGAGGGAGTGAGGAGTGAGTGAGTGAGTGAGTGATGGTTGCGTGATTAGTTGGTGAGTGGTTGCGTGAGTGAGTGAGTCGAGTGGGGTGAGTGAGTGGTTCAATAAGTGGTTAAATGAGTGGTTAAGTGAGTGAGTGAGTGAGTGAGTGGTTGCGGGAGTGAGTAATGAGTGATTCAATGAGTGAGTGAGTGAGTGAGTGAATTTAAAGTGAGTGAGTGAGTGAGTGAGTGAGTGAGTGAGTGAGTGAGTGAGTGAGTGAGTGAGTGAGTGAGTGAGGGTGAGTGAGTGAGTGATGTGAGAGAGAGCGATTCAATGAAACAATGTTAACAGAACATGCTTGAGTTTTAAAGTTTGGAGTTTGTTCAAGGGGGATTCATCGCCCTCGGACATTTCCATATGCGCTCTTCCCAAACCTGCCAGCAATTATCCGGCAGAATTCCTGAGCTTGCGCAAATCCCGGGCCCCTTGAGGGCGTGGTGGTCAATTGGGTAAAAGTCGGACTTCCGTCGAAATGTCCCGGTCCTTCTAAACACATGACGTATGACGAGTAAAGGGAGGTTGTTGTTTTGTTTTGTTTTGTCTCCCATGTCAGCGTGTGTGCAAATCTGCCCGTGCCTAAGGCAGACTTTTCGTGTATATTCGCATGCGGAATAATAGGCTATATATGTGCATTAAAAATCCCGAAAGTCGTATCAGTACGCATGGTCCAAGTTTGGGGTAAAAGTAGGATGCAAAAATGTATCAACAATTATTATATTTCTTGTTCCTCTCATATGAAAGATCTCATCAACTTCACGACGCATACTCAGCTCAAGAGGCAGGGCATAATGTCATGCATGATTTTATATGTGCACGGTCTATGTCTATGGTGACAACTACACCAACAGCAAACAGAGCCAGGAATGAAAAAAATAGATATAGGACATCGGTAACTTATCATCATCATTTGCCCTGCCGCATGGCGTTGGCGATCATGGCCCTCTATATGCATCTATCCCCTGTCGCTGCAAGCACATCTTCCACCCTCTGTGTCCTCAGCCACCCTGCAAGTCCGTCCAATAATTTCTTCCTGGGTCTACCTGATGTTCTCTTTCCCTCCAGCTTTCCTAGTGTGACCACGTGTTCTAGTTCCCCTTTCCTCATAAAATGGCCTATAAATGTTGCTTGTCTTTTCCTAATCTTCCTTATGAATGATCTTCTTGTGTGTACCTCCATCAAGACTGTCTTGTTTGTTTCCTTTGCTGTCCACGGTGACTTACAGAAACATGAAAACATCCAATTTGCATGTGCAACAACGAAGTGGAGTGTGATCAGCTCGCATAACAGCTTAAATTCTCCATGCTGTACTTGAAAAATCTGATTGTATGTAATGTGCGGTGAGTCCAAATGAGTTTGGAGAATCACTCACTCACTCACTCACTCACTCACTCACTCACTTTACAGCATCACTCCTTGGAATGTTGAAATAATTAAAGACATATTTTGCCCAAGGACTATTTGATGCGTGTGTATGATTTCCAATGCGCTAGGCTTTAGCATTATTATCTGTAAGATATCATTTTGCCCAAGGACTATTTAATGCG
>CM060309.1:61919033-61921533 GCA_030674185.1 Monoplex corrugatus
TTTCATGATATTAATGCATGACTTACCCAGTAAAGTATCTAAGCATGTAGTTTTAGCTCAATATGCTGACGATTTATGCATGTGGATGCAGGTAAATATGAAAAAGAAAACTCCTTTGCGCTGTATCAATTATACACGCAAATGCTACCAATTAGAACTTGATAAAATAGCGCGATACATGGTAGAAAATGGGTTACATCTATCCCTGGAAAAAACAAAAATAGTTTTATTTAATAACGGAGCTAACCCAGTAAATATTCCCACTTTCAAACTGGGAGATACTCTTCTTCAGTTTAACGAGTCGATTAAATTCTTAGGAGTTTTCCTTACAGCAAAATTATCTTGGAATCAGCATATTGAATACTTATTAACCAAAGCTCAAAAAAGTTTAAATTTCATAAAAATAGTTCGCAAACAGACATGGGGTCAAGATTCATCAACACTTGTTCATCTTTGTAAATCGCTTGTTAGATCTAAATTAACCTATGCTCAAGAAATCTTCTTCAGTGCACCGAAACACTTACTAAAAAAACTGCAGAGCATAGATTGTAAAGGTTTCAAACTTGCACTGGGTCTTCCAATGCATGCTTCCTGTCTTCGGACATATAATGAAATCAAACTGTTGCCACTTGATGAGCAAAGGAAAGTCGCTTCTACTAAATTTTTGTTAAGAAACACTACCGTAGAAAACATCTCAGAAACAGAAATTAAACTGAGATCAGATACCGACTTTCCAAAACGAGCTAAATCAATATCTTCACAGGTCACACTTGCAACATACACATCTGACGTCATGAAAGGCTCAGGAATTGATCTAGACGTAGATCCTGTATCTATACGACCTTCCTTTTCGCCAGTACCCAGTTGGGAACTCCAAAGAGCACGATTTGACGTACACCACACTAATTTAAAAAAAGGAGACAATATAAACTTACTGGCAAGTCAGGTTAAATGTCATATAAACGACGTATATTCTGATCATTTGAAAATTTACACTGATGGGTCAGTAATTGAAAGAAAAGCAGGCTCAGCGTTTTTAATACCTGCTCTCAAAATTGAAAAATCTTTCTACATAGGACTTGATAAATCTATCTTTACAGCTGAACTCTTTGCAATATTAATGGCTTTAAACTTTCTGATAAGTCTTCCTAGGACAATTTTTCAGATACTTCTTTGCGTTGATTCAAAATCAGTACTTCAGGCTCTTGAATTATCAAAATTACAAACAAGATCAGAAATGATTCTGGAAATAAGTCACTTGATTCATAATTTATCTTTAAGAGGCACTGATATTACTTTCTGCTGGATACCTTCTCATAGTTCTTTTAGTTATAATAATAAAGTTGACAGGGCTGCCAAACGGGGAGCTAATAACTCACCAGATTCAAACAATATCCAGCTTTCTCTCTCGTTGCACGAGAATTACACTTTAGTGGACAACTACGTCTGGAAGCAGTTCCAATTAAAACAGAAAAAGTATGATAAATGTCACATGAACTTTGAAGTTAGCAAAATACTTAAGCAGCTTCATGCCAGCAGAACTATACAGTCCCTTATGTACAGATGGAAACTTGATGCATTCAAAACAAAATATACCAATAACATAGTGTGTCTGTGTGGAAAGAAGATAATAATAATAATAATAATAAAGAGCATTTATATAGCGCCTAATCTGATGAAAACAAGAGCCCTAAGCGCTTACAGGTATCACGCAGACACAACCAAACACACACACACACACACACACACACACACACACACACACACACACACACACACACACACACACACACGCACACACACACCAGCCGACATTCAAGGCTCAAAAGACAACAAGGGGGGATTTGGGGAAGTTAGGTGGTAGAGTCTTTATAAGTATCATGAGAGGGACTGGAAGAGATGGGTTTTCAGAGAGGACTTGAAAGAAGTGAGAGTTGCAGAGTGGCGAACAGAGACAGGGAGCTGATTCCAGATTACAGGGGCCTGATAGGAAAAGGAGCGTTGACCATAAGTTTTAGTGCGACAGAATGGTATGCGGAAGGTACGAGTATCAGCCGAGGAACGAAGTTGACGAGAGGGGGTGTACAGATGGAGGAGGTCAGAGATGTAAGGGGGTGCAAGACCGTTGAGAGACTTAAAACATAACAAAGCAATCTTGTAGCGAATTCTCTTTTCAACAGGTAACCAGTGAAGAGATTTGAGAAGAGGAGTGACATGAGAGGAACGAGATTTTCTGAAGATGAGCCTAGCAGCATTGTTTTGAACTTTTTGAAGCTTTTGAATGAGAGAGAAAGGACAGCCCGAGAGGAGGGAGTTGCAGTAGTCGAGACGAGAGAGAACAAAGGCACAGAGGAGAGTTTTGGTGGCTTCGACAGAGAGGATATTGCGAATAGAAGAAATTCTGCGTATCTCAAGATAGCATAATCTGCAAACATTCTGGACGTGTTTTTCAAAGGACAGGGTGTTATCAAGAGTGACTCCAAGATTGCGGACAGTGGAA
>CM060309.1:61926533-61964033 GCA_030674185.1 Monoplex corrugatus
GCGTGTGTGTGCGTAACATGACAAATTTAACTAGTAGGAATTAAGGAATTTGGGCATGAAGGAAAGCCAGTGCGTGTGTGTGTGCATGAGTGTGTGTGTGTGTGTGTGTGTGTGTGTGTGTATGTGTGTGTGTGTCTGTGTGTCTGTGTGTGTGTATGTGTGTTGTGTCTGTGTCTGTGTGTGTGTCTGTGTGTGTGTGTGTGTGTGTGTGTCTGTGTTGTGTATGTGTGTGTGTGAGTGTATGTCTGTGTAGTGTGTATGTATGTGTGTGTGTGTCTGTGTAGTGTGTGTATGTATGTGTGTGTGTGTGTGTGTGTGTGTGTGTGTGTGTGTGTGTGTGTGTGTGTGTGTGTGTGTGTGTGTGTGTGTGTGTGTGTGTGTGTGTGTGTGTGTGTGTGTGTGCTGCAGACCAGACAAACGAATCCTAAAAACACTGACTTCGTCAGAGATTTCTTTGCCACTTGAAGAAATGTAGCATGAGGATCATCATGTCTAAACAAATCAAAACTGGGTAAATAAAGGCTGTATTATGCAATGGAAAACACACATACAAGCATAAATGCACGTATACACGCACATACATACACGCGCGCACACACACACATGCACACAGACCTGATTACAATCAAACTACAACTGGTGACCTGCTACAAAACGGACACAAGTCAAGAAAATATTTTGATTTTTGTCAAAAGATTTCTGTACCACTGCACCAACTTCGTGGAGCTTAAAAGCAACAATTAAAAAGTATGCACTGAAAAAAAATGTACTTTTCTTTCTACAAACAGTGAAAGTATGAAAACAACAAGCTGAATCTGTCTTCATTGATCTGACTGCAGGACTGAGGGGTAAGATTTTTTACGTCTGTATCACACTTTGTTTACCAGTCGTGTGCAACTCTTATGCCAAGTTATGGTGATGAAGTTTCAAACCACCCAAAAGGCTTATTACTTGAATGAAATGCAATATCCCTGACAAGGCATATTCCCCAAAACAAGATGCACTCGTGCGCTTCTCTTTTTGCTATTGAAAAAGGAAAATGATACCTGGCACTTCTTTATCAACGAGAATTAAACGCATACTCTGAAGTGTTCGTCAGTACCATTGCAAGGGAGACAACCATAGTTTTCCTCTCTTGGGGCTGAGGGTTCAGGGGTCTGTATTTACAGACTGGTTGGAGTTGCTTCCCATGAAACGAAATATGGCGCAACCCATGTGTAAGCGAAAAGCCGAAAGCGAGATGGAAGCAGAATCGTCAGATGTCCAGCCAAAGATATCGGCTACAACAGACACCATGACAACTCCTGAAACAAGACCACCAACTGTAGTGGATAGATACTTCTCAAAACATTACAGAATTGGTGAGAAACAAAAATTCTCTCTCTCTCTTTCTCTGTCTCTCTCTCTCACTCTCAGTCTGAGTCTCTGTCTCTCACACTCTGTCTCTCTCTCTCTCTGAGTCTCTCTCTTGCTCAGACTGGTATGTTCACAGTAAACAACAGAGATAATTTGCCCCTCTCATTGCACACATGAATTGATACAAACATATTCATCCATGATTCACTGATTGTAGATAGGTCCGCTTCTGCAGTGGCAGCAGTCAGCATCGGCTTGCTGTGAGCATTTTGAGTGTATTTTTGATCCTCTTTATATTGCTTAAAATGTTGAGTAAATGGTTTAAAAAATATACTGAAATAAAGCTTGTTTTCTGCTCTACAACACTGTGTTGTTTGTTTTACAATAAAATATAAAACTTTGAAGCGCTTCATGGTTAAACAATGCGGGTGCTGTTGTCTTTGCTCCGACCCGAGCCGCCATGACTAACACTGCGTCAGCGCGTTCAAAACGAGTGTGGTCAGAAACACGGCGATCGCTTCGCAGTGTTGCTGTGTCTATTTTTAGAACTAGCGTCCTTGGAAACTCCAATTTCCAGCGATTCCATTGGTCTATTTATTGTGCAGACAGCCTTGTAAGAACCATTTGATATCGCGAGTTGAAAACAAGGAACTTTTCTGAGAGCCGATATCTTCGGAACTGTTTATCAAGATGCTTCAATTTTTATATCAAATTGAAGCTTAGACTTTGAAGTTTTTAATAAGTGCACTGTTGAAATCGCAGACGACTGCACTTTGCCGCGCTTTTGTTTGGAACAATGTGAATCGAAGCCGAGTGCCGCTCTCGAGTGCATGATGGCGGCTGCGTCAGGCAGCCTGAGCGAGCGCTGCTCTTCGCCTGGATTATCGTCTTGTGATTCGAGAATTCGCCAATTAGTCGGTAAGTAAATATCATATTTAAATAATTTTATATGTTTACGCTGCCTTTGCAAACTTTTCGCTTTTGTTTCTTGAGAGGAAATGAATGAAATGAATGTTTCTAGGGCACCTGCATACGAGTAGCGCTAAGAAAGCGAACTTTGTGTTGAGTGACTTGAGTTGGCTGGAAAATACTGAAATATCTCAACGTATTTTGTACTGTTGATGAAATGGATTGAAAGAAATGTGTTTCAAAGACTCAATTATTTTTTATATTGGCTCGATGTTTGTTTTTTTATTATGATCTTGAGATTTATTCTTCGGCAATGAGATCGCGAAAGTTGTTATGGAAAGACAACTCTTCACTTCCGGTTTCCTAGATTGTGTAGTTTCGCTTTCTTTAACGTGTTTTCTTCTCGATTCTAAGCGCAAGTTTGATGTTTTTATCAGATGATGACCAGCTGACAGCGTTGCTAGCTCGTTTTGACCAGAAAGGGCCGGGTAGACCACCCAAATTGCCCGAGATCCAGTTCAACAACAGGTTTCTCCTGCAGCTGCTGGTGTTGAAGGAAAAGACAGGCAAGTCTTGGGATGAAATCTCTTCTATTCTGCGGTCGCTCTTCCCTTCCAGCGAATTTTCGAAAGTCCAGTCGATGGTAGAGACAGTGGTGAAAGACTTCCGGGATGATGGCAGTCATCCTGATTTTTTGGAAGATTCCAGAGAAACCATGTATCCTGGCAGCTTCTGTGTGAAGTTTCAGATCAGCAAAGCGGACTTACTTCGGGACAACTTGGAGAGGCATGGAAAAATCAAATGTCCTGTTGGTCTTGCAGAGGAGCTGCACAAGTTCTGCAACCAACAGAAGCTCAGGCCGCAGAAACTGAATACCTGGTTTGGCGCGCTTCTTGAGGAAGTGCCTAGAGATTTAAAGACAAGGCTGGACAAGATACACTCGCTAGGAAAGCAATTGAGAAAGAATGTTGGAGCTCTCCTGGTCCAAATACACTAGAAAACACTGTTAGTTTTTTTCTGTGGTGTATTTCAAGCTACTGTTAGTTTTTTCTGTGGTGTATTTCAAGCTTGGGGGCTTAGGTGTACTGTATGAGCCATTTGCGAACATTACTTGCCATGATTTCCATATGTAAAAACTGGTTGTGTTTCAGGATAGTTTTGACTACTTTAGAACTTCTTTTGAAGCCTGTGGATGTGAAATTCAAGTTCTACTCTTTATTCTGAGCAAAAGGGTACTTGAAATTAGTCTGTAGCATCAGTAGTTGTTGAGATATGGCTTGTTTACTATTTGGTGTTATTTCTCTCTCATGTCATCTTTTTCCGCCTGCGAGAAATGTGTTTTTCCTCATTTTTGAAGTGATCTGGATGAAAAACTATGGCTTGCCTACCCCTGGAAAAAATTATTCTTACAGTAAGTAGTATATAGTTTTGGTTTTATCATTTTCAGCTGTGTCTGTGTATTCATTCTCCATTTATCAAGCCAGAAAAATGGTGTTTCGTTAAAATCGCTAAATTGTGCCATTTTCTTGCATTTTTAAATGCTCATAACTCTTGAACTATCATTGATAGGAAGATAAAATTTGGCAGAGATATTCAGTGTTGTGTTGTCTTTCAAATGCTATTAAGTTTTTCTCTTTATGTGAACAAACAAAAATTTTGAATTTTTGGGGTGGACCTACCTACTGATTGATAGATCTATCATACTATCTCAGTTGATTCTATGGCAGTCTGGGCTGGATTACTATTAGGCCTATGACAAGATTTAGGCCTTGACATGTGTTTCCGAGGTTTTCGTTCATTTTTACTATTACAGAGTAACAGACAACACACAACAATGGTTTGATTGGTCCAGTGTGTAAATGGACATGAGAAATGTTTGGAAAGTGAAGTTCCCATAATATTTATAAATATATTCTAGGCCTATTGTCATGCTATGATTTTAAGTGATCCTAGAAGTCAGTGCATTGCCCATAATTGGCATAAACATTTTAAACAATCTTGTGTGTGTCCAATTCATCTATAGTGTATGCTTATTACACCCATCATGAGGGCCATGGTTTTTAAATGAATACATCATGATCATCTGAATCTGAATGGGTGAATCTTTTTTTTTTTTTACTTTCTTTTGTTTTAGTGTAAGCAGCTTAGCAACTGCAGGTAGGTTGACCTTTGTTTTTAAAAGTATCTTACTATTGAAAAATAAAAGAATTTATTTTTCTTTATCTTTTACTTTTCTTTGTGATTAATTCAATATTGATAATTCATAACTGATCAACTGTTTTTTTACCTCATTTGGTTTTGAATGTCCCAGTCGCATCAGATTGCAGTGAAATCAGCATATTGTTGTTTTTTTTATTTTGATAGAAGTGGTTGTGCCCTGTAGTGAAATCAGCATATTGTTTTTTTGATTTTGATAGAAGTGGTTGCCCAAGAATGTTTAATTCCATTTTCACTGTATTAGGATCATTATTAGCGTTAATTTTGTTTGTACTCATTGGAAGTCATATGCCCGCTAAGGCTGTACACGTACTACATGGTCAAGCATCCCATCACTGTTTGCCAGGAAAAGTACTTCTCTACAGAAACAGCCTTTTTTTTTCAGGCGGGCGCATACATGCACACACACACATACACACACACACACCCAAAATATCATTTTATGTGAAACTTTGTTAGGTAATAGTGAGAAAGTTTGAAGAGCTCATTTGTGTAAGTGGATATTGTTTCTTGTGACTTTATTGTATCTTGGCTCTCTTGGGGAAATGGATGTCAGACCGAATTTTAAGTTCTGTACTGGCATAATTAGCTACTGCATTTGCTCTAACTATATATTTAGCATTGATAACTTCCTCCAATCTTCCAAGGGAAGGATGCCGGCTGTTTTATATATACTTCTTGTGTTTTTGTATACACCGGTACCCCAAGAGCACATTTAATAGCTTTACTATCTAAGCTTTGAAGTTTTTTCAAATAGCATTTTGGAGCTGAAAAATAGACCTCTTGACCATAAGCCAACTTAGATCTGACTAAAGCTGTGACAAGATGTAACAACGTTTTAGTGATATGTTGTCCTCTATCCCCCTGGGAACTGTCCATGCTATTTTTGATATCAACTACACTGATACTGACCTGACAAAAGATATTAATCCACACTTGTTAGCAATTGATGTTCTGTCACATCTACACAAAAAATATTCACATTACTTAAAAATCTTTACAGATGGCTCTGTTCTAGATGATGGTAAAGCAGGCGCTGGCTTTCTAATTCCTAAATTTAAAGTAGAAAAGGCTTACTCTTTAGGACAGGGACATTCAATCTTCACTTCTGAATTAGTTGCCATCCTAATGGCACTGAAATATATAGTAGATCTACCTATAACTTTGTTTAGTATCCTATTATGTGTAGATTCGAAATCTGCATTACAACATCCTTAAAATGTTGCGAACATAAAGTAAATAGTTCGTTAATATTTGAGATAAAATTTCTAATTCATTGTTTAATAACAAATAGTACACAGGTTACTTTTTGTTGGATCCCATCACACTGTGGTATCCTTTTTAACGATCGGGTCAACAGAATAGCAAAAATGCAGCAATGAATAGGGCTGGCAGTACTAAACTTGATTTACCACTCTCTGAACATGAAATGAATGCTATATTAGAAAACAAAGTAAAAGGCAATGTGACCTTCGCCCCTTCTCGGTAAATTACCAGGGTTTTACAAGACAAGAGATAACTTTAGCTTATACAGATTAACTCTCATTCACTTCGAACTAAATTTAGTAAAACCATCAAATGTATTTGTGGTGATTTTATGAACAGTTGATCACCTTTTGTGTTGTCAGCGAATGCGACCTTATTTCCCTGGTCATTTACAAACTTAAAACAGAAACATACTGATTTCACTCTGTATTTACACATTGCTACTTTTGATAGACGTTTACTGCACAGTCTTGTAGGTCGTTTCCTTTGATTCAGCCCAATTGTTTTATACCTTGTAACTCCCACACAGCCCCGAAAAATCCGATGAAGCCTGACTGATATAATGTTCTGATTGTTTTTCTTTAGTTCGTTAATTTGTTTGATGTTACATTAATTGTTACCTTAATTGATACAATGCCTTCATGATTACATAGATTCATTCATTCCTTACGCCCCTCCCCCCCCCCCCCCCCCTAAAAGCACATATGTGAATAGACGTTAAAAGAAATAACGAATGAATAACGAAACACACACACACACACACACACACACACACACACACACACACACACACACAGGAAACAATGACACATGCACATAGTGGCTGGAAGCAAACATTTCTCAGTGTTAGTTTTAGTTTATCAAGATGGCATCACTGCAATCAGAATAATATTTACAGTCAGGGTGTTGGTTTCCTCGAAAAGAGGACTGGTCTACGCATGCGCAAGCCACTAGTACTCTCAGAGTTATGGTCCTTTCGGACTTTATTGTTTACGAGGCAGGAATGGTAAACTGCTGCCACTTATTGCATCAGTGAGCCACAGTACAGTATGTGTAATTAAATGTAATTTTAGAAGGAAAATTTCCTTTTGCACTGACACCACAAATGTCAAGCAATGACAAAGTCCTAGCTTTCACTAGTTTCAGATAAATGTGTAAGTGCATGTTATGATGTGTTGTGCATGTGTGTGTGTGTGTGTGTGTGTGATTAACACATTCCATACCACGTCACGAGATCCTCGTGACTCGGCTTTCTCTCTCCGTGACCGCGTCACGAGGATTTCGTGCTCTGAACGCTAGATTCAGTTTCGAGTATATAAATAGAAATTATGAAAATGACCACATTGCTGACATGAATCCTTTTCCGGCAAGGGAGTATACTTTGTCATTTTTTTTCTGCGTTTACACGACGTTTGAAGCAGCAAAAATGGCAAGATATACCTTGTTTTCTGACAATACCCCCTCTGGCCTTTCTCTCTCCTAACATTACTTGGTCAATAGTTAGTACAATGACCTATTTTTTTGGTAGGAAAAGGGTTAAATCATTCATTTTGAAATTTTGTATGAGAATGAGTTTCAAGTAAATTTATACTGGCTAGTTGTATTGTTGTAAACATTGTGTATGTCACACATGTAGCCTACTGATGTAGAGGGCAACATATGTGTGTGTATGTTGTATCACTGTATGTGACTCTTGTGAGACTGAGAGGAGAGAGATGAAATCATTATTTTTGAAATTTTATGAATGAATAATTGAGTTTGAGGTTAAACTTATATTGGCATGTAATATTTTGTTTTCCACAGATTTACAGAAGAAAAAAGGTGAAGATGTCCGCATCTTAACTCATTCAAACAAGTGAGTATACAATTACTATAAAAAAAAATGTTAATATGAGGCATGAGAACATGATGTACACATTAATTTGTGCATTTATGTCTCACTGGCAATCCTTGGCAACCTTGAAAAAAATTACTTGTAAGAAATATGTATAGTGTGTGTAATGCTTAACGTACATTTGATATGCCTCCTGTATTCAGTCTTTTTCAACCAAGAATACCATGTCACCACATTGCTTCTAATTTTTATTTTCTGCCTCTATTAGTATTACATATATTTATTTTTAGGGGTTTTTTTTCTTTTTTTTTTTTTAACAATTTCATTGTTCTTTTGTTTTCCTTGTTGTTTGTTTGTTTGTTATGTGTGGCGGTTTGTTTGTTTTTTGTTTTTGGATTTTTCGTCTGTTACATTATATATCATCAGTATTTAGACACCAGAAGCACGTGAAAATATAATGAAAATGTGTATACATCATTACATGTATACAATAAATTGTATACTAGGTATGCATACTCATTGTTTTCTTGTGTTGTATATTAAATACACATTTTCATTCTGAGCTCCATTTCAGTTTGCTTTCACTAGTTTCATTTTTAAGAAAAAGTCTACAGAGTATTCAGAAACTTTTAATTAATAAGTATTGATTGTATGTTTGTCTGTTGTGTATCATTTTATTGTTAACATTAAAACTGATTATATCCTAAATGATTGTTGAATGTGGTGGGATGTTTCTTTTAACAGTGATCTTTTTCATATGTCAGGATCTGCATTACAACACTGGCACCTAGTCACCCAGTTCTGGCAGAAAAGAAAACAGTAACCCAGGTCAACTTTAAGGTTGGAGGTGCTAACAGACTGACCAACAAAATGTCAGGAAAACGCAAACGAGTAAGTCTGTGACTCATCGTCATCATCACCATCATTATCGTCATCATCGTGATGTGCCTTGCCATATGGTGTTGGCAGTCATGGCCCACCATACAAATTTATCTTTTGTCACTGCAAGTAGGTACCGGCAGCCAAAACATAAACTTCTGAAAAGGTTATTAACACCTATATTTCTGACAAGTACAAGAAAAAACAAGCACAATGCAAAAAAAAAGTAAGTCTCTAGCTGTATTAGGTCCAGAGATAACACACTTTGAAAACGGCAGTAATACATATGTTTTTGCCAATTGTGAAATGTAGCAAGTTTGCATGAACCTAAATTTTCCAGAAGTCCTCAGACAGAGAATGTCATTCCTGATTTTAATTCTTAACAACATAAACTACATAAAAAAAAGCAAGCATACAAGCAGATGTGTTCATACATTTACACAGCAGTGCTGCAAACTTCATAAATATACCATTTTGTCAATGTTCGAAATTGTGTGACAAGCCATTTTTGCTCCCCCATTACACAAAAATAAGAAGACAGAAGTGGCTAGAGTTTACTTTTTCTCAAAATCAATGTTATTGTATGAAACTTAAATTTTTGGGGGGCAGAGTAAAGTGACAAAGTCATGAGTTATATGGCTCTAGAAATGGCAAAATATCTCATTTGAATGATGGAAAAAGCACAGTTCATGTACCAGACCAAATTAAAACGCACATATTTTGCTTTTTTTTGATGGATTTCCTTGAAATTTTGCACGTGAATCAAATAGACAGAAAGCTACCAGTAAATTATTTACAAGCTTAGTTACATTCAAGATTTAAGATATTTTGTATGCATTTGCACCCAAAAATGTGAGTGCCCATTTGTCGGGCCAACTTAAAACAGGCATAATTCACATATGTCTTGATGGAATCTCCTGAAATTTTGCATGTGAATCAAATAAAAGCTACAGCTTCACTCTTTACAGGCAAATGTTGCTTATATACGAGATTTTAAGATTTTGTATGCATGCACTGATTTAGTCTGAAACAGTGTCATCCACAGATGAGTTTGTAATTGTATCATACATACTAGCACAGAAAGACATCCTTCTCAATAACATAATGAAACTAAAAATAAAATGTGTAACAGCAGAAGATACATGCCTGGCAATGCAGTATATGACTTACAACCATTTCTATATTCATTCCTAATGTTTATCAATAAGATATTTTCAACTGTTATTTCGCAGTAACATGCATCTTCCATATCCACAGACAAAGAAATTTTCAATGTCTGGTCTATCTACTGAAAATCTCTCCGCTTCTTTTAAAACTGTCTCAATTTTTGTCTTCAGATTTAGCCCCTGAGATGATGATTAATCAGTGTTACTGATTTTTTAAACAAAAGCTGTGTTCTCGTCCCGCGACTTATCACACTCAGTTCTCAACAGTTTTAACTGTAGAAGTAGTTTATTAGTGAGTGTCTGCTGTTGAAGTTTTGGTGGCAGTGATGGTTAATTTCATCCACAAAAAAATCGCCATTGCCTTGAATAAAATAGAAATAAAATCCAAATTTTTTCTCAAGTGTTTTCTTTAATTTGTGCCAACTATTACTTTTGAGAGCAAAGTATTATATTTTGCCATTAGAAAGGCTCATTGGACTTTGTGGAGCTATGTGTCTGTGTTTGCCTGATGCTTATAGTGTTCTGATAATGTGTGCGTCATGTGTGTGCGCGTGTGTGACTGTGCAAAACCACTGTTTGCTGTTTCTTTGCGATGATAAACATTGTCGAATTGGATCCGATAGACGACGTGCACTCGCCGACCAACTTCCGTTTTGAATTTTAGCCGAGCACAAGCACAAATATTATGATTTCGATGTATTAAAAACAAAATTCCATCGTATTCATTAAATACTAGCAATATAAACACCTTTGGAAAGCAGTCGCTTCACACAGTTTTACTTCTACTACTACTAGTTCCAGGTCGCTTAAAAAAAATCCCTTGGCGATAAAACATCAAACCAGGGATCGTACTTTCTTTTCTTTGCTTATGCAGGCTATACCTGCCGCGGATTTCATTTAAAATCTTTCTAAATAAAAAGAAACAATAAAAACAATTCACTGAATCAAACTTCTAAGTCAATTTTCATGAAAAATCAGTCGATGTTTACAACGTTTGTCCTTCAGCTTGACGATCACAGGTAGAAATTCGTTGACTGGACTTTCAGCAATTGCTTCGAAGGCCGCCATGATTGGAGGTTCCCATGTGCTAAAATGGCAGATTACGGGTACTTGCCCTTTTGGAAGGTCACGCACATCCGGTACGGGTCACATCTCATAGTTCCGTATATGGTTAAATCCAGCAAAAAAAAAGCTGTTTACGCATCCGTGGACGTGATCTGATATATCAAGGATGTCCTCAGATATTCTTCTTCAAAGTTTGCCAATATTTCGACCTTTAGAAGTCTGACAATCAACAAGCTTGTAAAATAAATATTATACGGGAATGAAGGACAGGGTTTCGACCTGCCAACTGTACTAATTTGCATGAAGGTAGTCCTGTGTGACCCGTATAATTTAAGTTGCCGTTAACCGGTCACCCCAAGCATTGCCGTGAGCCAGTCGCCATTACGTCACACGCGGTGAAACTTTGTTAGTCGGTGTATTGTTGTTTTTTTGCGCAGATTTTCGTATGGGTGCATTTTTAACAAAAACAAACAGCACAGATCGATAGAGGAAAGAACAATCTTTATCTTCATGATAACAACTTTGTCATTCATGTTCAATTGCAAGAATATTTGACTGATAAACATGTGCAATTTTTCCACTGACTGACACAATTCCTGCATTGCTGAAGAGAGGCTGCCGGTACCTACTGCAAGTGTATATCCTACCCTTTGTAACCCCATCCACTCTGCAAAACTGTCTGAATGTCTTCTCCCTAGGTCTATCTGGTGTTCTTTTCCCCTCTAGCTTTCCTGTTGTGACTAGGTGCTCAAATTTCAGTAGCCTCATAAAATGTCCTATAAATCTGGCTTGTCTTTTGCTGATCCTCTTCATTGATGTTCTTTTTCTTTTGTTAATCTTTTCCTTTAATAATCTTTTTGTGTCTGGCTGATTCTGATAGTACTAGTGACAGTGGCGATTTTTATTAATTATAGAGAAAATGTCTAACTAGAACTTACTACTGTGAAGAAACATCTCAAGCTGTTGATGGGCAACTGTGCATGATTCTAATATTCAGTGCAAGTTTCTGGTATTCATTTCTGAGTACAACTTTTCAGATTGGTTAAATGATGCTGTCATTGTTTTTAAGTGCACTGTTAATGCCTTCACTAAAGGCCACTGATGTATATGCCAATCCTTTCCATTCCTAACAGAATTGTAAACATGACATGTATGTTTACGTAAGTACATGTTTTGTCACACATCTATATATTGGATGAACAGTTTCATTGTGTTATACTTTCAGGGTGCTCAGTGGCTAGGATCATTAGCTCCGCTGTGCTCCTTGATCTGCAATGATAACACCAAGTACACCATCTGTGCTGGGGTGAAAGGTCAACTCATCGAAGCCAATGAAGCCCTGGTAGAAAACCCACAACTTGTCACCAAAGAGGTTGGTAATCGGATGACTTAGTTTACAAAGAGTCTGCTTGCATATCTAGGAAAGAACATATTGTTCGTTCCCTTTACTTGTGATAGCATTTCTTGAAAAATCCTTGCACTTGTTATTGTTTTATTATTTTATCTTTACACATATTTAATGTGCTTTATTTTGCATGATACTTGTGCCCTAAAAGTCTGATGAATTTCAATCGATGATACATGATATATGTCAGTGTATCTCATTTTTTTCATGACTTTCACAAAAATCTGACTTATGCAGTAGCTTAGAGAGGTTAGGATATCATGCTTCCTATTAGAAGGTCTGAGTTAAGTGCAGCCTGAATACCACCTGCTTGGCAAAGAATGGAGCTTTTTCCTATCTTGCCGGTCAACATATATGCAAATTTGCTAGTGCCTATATTTTTTTCATTATACACATTAAAGATCCCATAAGCTTTGTCATTTGTCAGTGTTTGGTAGCTTATTGGAAGCATAGAAATATCCAGCATGAACGCTCATTGCAGACAAGAGTGTACAGACTGTGAGCAACATAATAACTGCTCAGTGTGAACCAAAAAAACAAGAAAATCAAATCAGAACGCATATTCAATACAACAAGATGAGACAGGTGCAAATTTTCGGCCAACTGCCTTTGTCAAGCGCGAATGCACAATCACAATTTCAAACTAGAACTTACTGTTGTGAAGAAACATCCCAAGCTATTGAAGAGCAACTCTGCATGATTCTAATATTCAATGCAAGTATTCATTTCTGAGTTCAACTTTTCAGATTGGTTAAATGATGCTGTCATTGTTTAAGTGCACTTTTAATGTCCTAGCTAAAGGCCACTTTAGCTAGGACATTACCCACTGGACGAGGCGGCAGGGAAGTTTTAGTCTTTTTCTTATGATTTTGTGTTTGGTGTTTGTTTGTGATCGTGCATTCGCGCTTGACAAAGGCCAGTTGGCCGAAATTTGTGCCTGTCTTGTCTGTTGTATTGAATACGCGTTCTGATTCAATTTTCTTGTTTTTCTGGTTCCTGTTTGCTAGGACGCAGGCAGTCGCACTTGTTTTGGATTTTGTATTGCTCAGTGTGAGCTGAAACAGTCTGCATGCACACAGTCAACAAAACCTAGCTGGAAACATTTATTAGACATGTATTTTGGAACAAACATTCATAGTTTACAAAGACACTTACCTTTTTTTTTTTTTAATTATGTTTTAGTTCAGTGTTTCATGAAAATATATAGGCCTACATACAAAACTTGCCTTTAGAAAAACAAAGAAATTCATAAACTTGCACATACTTACACACTTGCACACATTTAGAGATCACTTACAGCATATACTAAATACGTTTGTTGGCAGCAGATGCAACAGAAAATGAAAAATCACTCAAACTTAGGCATGTCAGTCAGAGGAAAAAGACATATTCATATACATGTATGCAATATGTATAAAGATACATGCACATGTATATATGTATTCATATGTGAATACCTGTGCACACATGTATGTATGATCATGTTAAATCACTTTTCATTGTTATGATGGTACAGAAAATTAAAATATTTTATTTCAAGCCTAAATATATATATATATATAATATATATATATATATATATATATATATATATATATATATATATATTGTGTCAGTGCTATTACTCAAGACACAGTAGATTAATGTGGGAACCACTGAAGGGTGAACTGTGTATTATTTCTCATAACATAAACAGCATATTGTCTCATTGCAAGACTCCTTTTGTATGGGAGATAACTGTACACTTTGCACATGTCTTGAATTCTGAAGTTACAGTTATGTATGTAAAATTTTGATGTTATCAGTGCTATTGATTTATCTCAGATATGGTGCACAGTATATGGAAATGTCTGAGTGTAGTGTATCCCTCATTAAAAAATTTCAAACTTCAAACAAGGGTCCATGTCATGAAAGGATGTCTGTTCAGTATCTGTACACACTTTAGGCATGCTACAGAGAATGCTCATCACAGATTGTACTGTACATAAATGAAATATGATATACTGAGAAATACTATGGTAGGTCTACTCTTTTCAATCATGACACTTACAGTTCTTTCAGTTTTTGTGATGCATGCATGTAGCTGGAAATTTGGGGTTGTCTTCTTTTCAAATGATAGTTCTCATGTCCAGTATTACTTTGAGATTTCCTTATGTCCAATATTACTTTGAGATTTTATGATATAAATACTGACAGTTCAAGTAAGATGTGAGGGTGATAAGTTCTCCTGTAGGCCTACTTGTCTGTGCGTTTTTCAGTTCGGTTTTAAATGTTTGAACTTTATCGGTGTGGGTCCTATAGATATTTGCTTCTCCTGGACTAATTTCAGGGAGACTATTATTGCTTGCGTGTGAATGCATGTTTGCTTGATTTAATCATGGACCTTTAATTTATTTTACAGATCATTTGTAAATGACATCCTTTGACCCTTTGCAACCATTTGTGTTACTTTAGAAAATTGTTTATTTTGTCTTTAATATAACATTCTTGCCTGCAAAGGTCCACTGTCTTCTAACTATTTCCATATTAGCCACCCATGGGGATGCTGGGGGCTCTTTCAGTATAAATAGTATCCTCACTTTCTGGAAATTCTGGGTTAGAAATTTCCACTTTTCTGTCACTTTCTTTATTTCTGCCTTGTTCCTTTGCTTTCTGTTATTTCTTCCTGTCATTTTCTGGCATGCTGGTCCATTCACCTGTATGTGTTCGATAAAGTCTTACATACTTTTCATTAGGATTGATAATTTGGTGCATGTATGAAGTGCATTTTTGGCTCTAGGGAGGTGAGATATCCAGAAGCAATTTTAGGTAATCTATGCCCATTTATAATATGTTTCGGTATCCTTATGTATGTTTAAATTTGTATTCAGGTGTGTATTTTAAATCCCCTGTGCAATAAGCTGGATGGAGTGGTCAGCGCCGGGGGCATGCCCTTAGATTATGTGCATGAATGCGTTGATATGTGTACTTAGTGTTTTTTCTTTTCTTTTTTCCCTGTTGAAGTTTTCTATGTTTTGAAGCGGTTATAGCCCTGATATGGCTCTACGCTGTCGGACTGGGCTTCTAACAACAATAATTATAACAATTTCCATATTATGTATTTATATGATGGATGGAGTAACCAAGTGGATCCTGGGTTTGATCTGCCAAGACACCTCTGACTGTAGAGATTATTGTGACCACCAGGTCAGCGTGTAAAACCTGCCCGTGTGTAAACTTCTATCTTGTGAATATGAAAAGTGCACATTAAACATGCTGCAAGTGTCAGTGGCTGTCTCATGGAAACATGAAAACTTCTAGTAAGCTCACCCACCAGACAGACTATGCAGACTGTGCAGCTAGATATTACTTGCACATCTTGGGCAAAACAACATACACACATCGGACAAAAGTCCAAACACTAAAAATAAAATCTCTCTCTCTCTCTCTCTCTCTCTCTCTCTCTCTCTCTCTCTCTCTCTCTCTGTCTGTGTGTCTCTCTCTCTCTTTCTCTCTCTCTCTGTCTCTCTGTCTTTTTCTCTATTTATATGTATCATTGTAAATGTGTATGTATGTATGTATGTATCTATTGTGTATGTATGTATGCATGTATGTATGCATGTATGTATGTATATATTCAGTTTGTATTTTGTTAATTGTTGTTAGGCCTAGAACTTTGTGTTGTTGCTAATCTTGATGGTCATGTGGACAGAACATTTTTTTAATCATTCATTGACTATGGTGATGATTTCAGCCTTGGGGCACTGGTTTCCTGGGCATCATGCTGCCAGGGCTGGGGGATCACAAGAGAGAAATGGACCATCTGCTGACAGAGGACCAGTACCAACAGGCCTTGAATGCCAGACTTGTGACCAATAATGTTTCTCATGTAAAAGACCATGTTTCAGATGCTGTGACAGAGACTGACGGTATTTCTCCTGTAAAAGACCCTCCTTCTGATGCTGTGACAGTGACTGATAGTGTTTCTCCTGTTAAAGGCAATGTTTCTGATGCTATGACAGTGACTGATAGTGTTTCTCTTGTTAAAGACAATGCTTCTGTTGCTGTGACAGATAATTGTGAAGACATGGTGCAGGATGTGTAAATTATGGGACTGTCATTCTGTCTGCAGTTCAGAGTAGTTGGTTGTAGAAGAGTGGTGGTTTTGTGTGTGTGTTTCTGTGTGTATGTGTGTGAGTATGATAGGGTTTGTGTGTGTGAGAGAGAGAGAGGTGTGTGTGTGTGTGTGTGTGTGTGTGTGTGTGTGTGTGTGTGTGTGTGTGTGTGTGTATGTGAATGAGAGAGTGTGCAAGTATCATGTTAATGTTGTTAAGAGGTGCTTGTGTGTTTGACTTGTGGTTTTGGAATGTGTATGTGTGTTCACTTGTTTCACATTTTTATGGATGATAATCCATTAAGCTGGTTTTGATGATGCCATTTGAAAGGTTTTACCGATTCTCTTTTCATTACAACAACAAGTTAAATGTAATAAACTAATAAAGTGACAATAAATAGATTCATAGCTGAGTGAGTGGGAGAGATTTCAGTTGTTCCATACATTTTATGCACTAACATTGCAGATGTAATGGGATGGAAAAGGAATCCTAAATGATTGGCAAATGCAATAAGTCTGTTCATAAACTGTAGGCATAGGTTAAGGTCAAGGTTCTACCTAGTAAATAATTCATGTAAACTGCTTCTATTCAGACAGCCCTATGTAACATGCAGGTTCTGCATATAGGCCTATATACTATTTTGAATCTATGTGCCATTGAAACAGACCTACAGTGTAAGGAAATGTATCTTTCCATCAGTAAACCCAAGCAAGCCCCATAAGAACCACCACTAGCCTTTTGCATGGAAAATTACTTAAGGAATAATTGTATTCAAAGAAGTTAGTAACTTAAAGTCAAGTTGGATTTTCATATTTTCTCTGTTGTCCTCCGTGTCCCAGTTGGGGTTAATTTAACTCACTCGCTACGTATGATTATGCCCCTTGCCGTTCCCCTGATACGCACCATTTGTATAGGTCATGAGAAAAATCCTCATACAAATAATTGAAAACATAGAGTGTTGAAATTTGGCGGGTTATATATTAAACAATTGGTGTACAACATGCTAAAATTTCAACTGTCTAACCCTCATGGTTGCTGAGTAACGGTACAAGTAAAATTAGAGAAATTTTCAGGTGAATAGTGTCTTACAAAATACACAGTCAGGTCAATACATCAGTTCCTACAGTCACATTTTGAATGAAATTTGATCAAATCCAACGTGCACACATTCCACGTGCACTGAAGAAAGAGATTGTGTTGAACAGCGCCGAGTTGTTGAGTATTGTTCAGCCATTTGCTTTTCCGTCGTCTGCTTCGCTGCGGAGATAGTGGGTCGTGAACTTTACACTGTTTACACACCAACTGCGTAGTACAGTGACCTCATAGCCTGAAACGAGGCTAAGAATGACCGAAGAATCTATTTCTGGCTATTAGTTTTGGTTACGGAAATACTGAAAGCCCCGTGAATTTTCAAAACTCAAGTCGGATTTCTCTGAAGCTCGTAGACAAGCATTGTTGAGACATGATCAGGAAATCCGGATGCTCGTAGTGAGAGAGTTTTAAAGAATCTATTAAACATTGAAGTTGAACTTTGTAAATGTTTGTGTGTGAATGTTTATTTGTTAGACTGCTTCAGTGCCTTTAGTTTAATCAACAATTCTAAAACCAGACGAATGACAGGGATCACATATGTATATATGCACTTCTTCAGCCTTTCCTTATCCACTGTTTCTAAGGACACAAGGGGGAAGAAGCACATCTTTATTGTCTGATTATTTCTGCAGATTCCTGAGTTAAGAAAGTCTGGGCTTTAAATCTCATGAGGTCTGCTGCACAATATTTGTGAACGTTTTCAAATTATGAACCCATTTCCTAATGTGCCTGTTTGCTACGCTTGACTGGTGCAGATAAATACTGATAATTGATAGTATTAATAGAAGTAATAATGCTGATACTAATTATTTTACCAAGAAACATCCGAGAGTTCTGGATAAAACCCAGAACAACAATGCCCACTACTGGCCAAATAACTGCCTCCCAATTCCCAACACCACACAGCAGCCAACTTGCCAATCAAAGGGGGTGGGGTGGGGTGTGCTGTCCATGCGCTGTATGACCCATTCAGACCCAGCAATTGCAACACTGTTCACAAGCTGAATGGCAAGGTGGGTAGATGACAAACCCAGGGACAAATCCACACAATACATCCCAACCAAGTGTGGCACGGCTACCGGACCAAAAGAAAATGAAAGAGTCCTCCTGTGGTTTACCCCAGGCTTTCATCTCTCTCTATTGGGCAGCCAGCACAACTGGAAACTTGCATATCTGCCGGATCTTCTCCCATTGCTGTATTTGACACTAAACAGATGGTAACTACCAACATTTTTTTTTTTACCAAAATGTCAAGGGTTCTTGGTTCAATTGCAAAAGTGGTTTGTTCAATTGCAGAAGTGGTCACACATGATGCTCCAGACACAGCTATTTTCCTTTTCAGCTAGGTCTGACATGACCCTAAAGATATCCGAGTTCCTGAGAAAATGCTGTTCACACACTTTCTTCAAAAAGCGCTGACTTTTTTATTCATATGTAATTCATATTCATATGAAATGCTGATTGTATTCACTTTTGTTGGTCTGTGTGACCTTCACCTAGACACCTTGTCTTCAAAACTTACGCATCTACCATTTGTTGATGATCCTCACCTTTGAGCCAAATTTGGTCATAAAGATCCATTTCAGAACCCGCTGAGAAAACTGTACTAACACATTTAGGTCTCACATACACAGACACATATACACACACACACATACACATACACATACATATACACACACACATACACATACATACATATACAAAAACCACCGTTATGAATCATTTACTGTCAGGTTAACATAGACATTTTACTGACATATAAGAATATGCATAACTCAACGTGGGAATAATCAAAACAAACATGTCATGAATGAAAATGGAAAAACATGTTTAAACTTGTTAAAACACAAGCATGGAATCAGAAATTGCAACATGATGAAGAGTCTTAACCCTTTGACTCCTGTTGCCTGTCCAACAACATCCTGCATTGCTGACCATGCTAGAAAAGCAAAAACTTAACCCTTTGACTCCTTCACCCCAGGTGAAGGGAGTCAAAGGGTTAAGTTTATGCAGTTGGTCGATAGGGTGTGGTAGTCAAAGGGTTAATAACAACTGAAATGTAAAACTTAAACTGTAAGTTAATACAACAAACCGAGATATGCATGTAGCACACGCATGCACACACACACACATACACATACACATATGTACACACATGCATACACACACACACACACACATGCATACACACACACATACGTGCACACACACACATGTACACACAGAAACAAATACACATACACACACACACAACACATTTACCGATCAGGTAGCATGAAATAATCTCCCCTTTTATAAACAGTGAATATGGAGTTTAAAAAATGAAGTCACCACATAAAGAACAGGTCATAAAGGACCACAGGTTTTTCAGAACAAAATTTTCACAATACTATAACGGATACTAAGCATTTCGTACGAGTCGTTGGAATACATCTACCACGGCTCTGGACCCTTTGGAGATCTGTTCACACACAATATACATGTATTATAATGAACAAAAAAAAAAAAAAACGGCACATGTTGCTGGTTCTATTTGTAGGCCTCATCAAAAGGAAACAAACAAAAACAAACAAAAAACAACAACAAAGACTCCACACACTTTGTGGAACAATGAAAGGCTTTTTTGAGAAACACCAGGGAACATTGGTAGTACACAAACAACATCAAAGAGTGGACTGGACAAAAGGCTATGTACTGTCAGATTTGCTAACAAACTGACAAGCTCTCTCTCTCTCTCTCTCTCTCTCTCTCTCTCTCTCTCTCTCTCTCTCTCTCTCTCTCTCTCTCTCTCTGTCTTCCCTGTGGGTGTGTCTCAGTTAAATGTACACATATTCTGATTTGATAGGTCCTTGGCCAGGAGTTTTATGTCCTCCATGCTTGAAATTTTCTGAAAAGGAAACACCTCTCCTCTTTGAATTCGAAGCATACACCGAGTTTATAAATCTCTTGTCTTTGCTTGAGCATTAATGAAGATAATCTGCACAACAAGCACTACAGACTTTTGAGCAACGACTCTAATGGTCACCATGTGAAATCGTCAGTATTTATTTTGTTAGCATTTAAAATCTGAGCTGCTGTGATGGAACACGCGAACTGCTCATTTTCAACCCAATGTACATCTAAATATTTTTACTTAATTTGCACTAACTATACGATACGTACACCCCTTTAACAGTAATAAGCGTTATGTTCATGGAAGTGCTCGTACGGGTGTATTTGTCTGAGCATGTGTATATCAGCACATACATTTGTGCATGTGTGCGTGCATGCATGCTTCTGTGTATGTATATGTGTGTACATGTTTGTGTGTATGTGTTTGTGTATGTATGTGTGTGTATGTATATGTGTATGTCTGTGGAAGACTTTACCTTTTTGATGTGTTAGCAAAAAAAACAACAACAACAACAAAAAAAACGTAAAATACAATCATTCTTTGTTTTTTCCTCTCTCCTCAGTTCCCCTTTATGACACACGATAGGGATTGTCAGCTTATGGCAACGATGTCCTTTGAGTCCTCCTGAGTATCTCACAGGAGGTGGTTTTTTTTTGTTTTTTGTTTTTTCAAAATAATCCATTTATTGTCTGTAACATGCAAAAAAGTTATGTCACTTTGATTTAGACACGTTTCATTTTATTTATGACTCCAATAGGTGATGCACAGACTGTGGATTAGTTGCTAGAGCATTTCCAACATCTAGTTTCATTCAGCGCTTGTTGTTAATAAAGTAATATTGCTTATGATATATAACTATGGGGGTATTACAGATCAAAACAAATGTACGATGACTGCATGTTTCATGCACGAGACTATAACTTCTTCAGCACGTGCGCACGTTATTTATTTATTTATTTTATATCATTTTATTTCATTTATTTATTTATTTATTTATTAATTTATTTGTTTATTTATTTATTCATTTATTTATTTATTTGTTCAGTCATTCATTCATTTGTTTATTTATCTATATATTTTGAGAAAACCGAAAGCAGATAATCCATTCATGTGAAAACTATGTAAAGAATATATCCTATTCGTTTATCTATTTATTTTCATTTTTGTTTTAATTTCATTGTCAACTTGACCAGTTTCTATCCCATGTGTTCATTATCATCAATAATCCTATTACAATGATTTCTTATTGTTCCAAACAGCCACTTTTTACAACACCCAAAACAAAACAAAAAACAACAACAACAACAGAAATATATATTATAATTAGATATATATATATGTATGTATTGTATATAATTATATATACATACATACATACATATATATATATATATATATATATATATATATATATATATATATATATATATTGTGTGTGTGTGGTGTTCATGTGTGACCATGTTGTCTCGTGTATTTTTGAAAGCAAACATTGTGTACCAGTATGTTGTGAATATTGGTATTCACTTTAAAAAGTCCAAATGCCCAAGGTCCAGTATTCACTTTAAAGTGAGCATTTCAATACAAAGTGACCAGGCATTTCAGAACAATGGTCAGATTCCATTCGTACACAAAGACATGCTTATACACAATCTTTTTAGCGTTCCAACTTTTCCCAGAAGTGTGTAAGTTGCTACTACACAGCCATCATATTCTGTCTGTCATTGCTGGGTGTGCATGCTGGATGTTTCCATGTGTCCTCAACCCATAGGGACATGACTTACAGGATCCTTAACGTACATGTGTGGTGTTCTGTGTGTATACACATGGAGGGGGGGGGGGGGTTCAAACTAGCAGGCTTGCACACACGTTGACCGTGGAGATAGGAAAAATCTCCACCCTTCGTTTACCCGTCGGGTGTGAGGTACCCAGGCAGGAATGAACCCAGATAATGCTTGGTGTTTCCAGCAATTTAAACGAACAGGAGGAGCACACACGGCAGATGCACATCAGAAATAACCGGCAGAATCGGCTACAAGAAGATGACAAGCATTCTTATCAACAAATGCCTATCAATTAACATCAAGAAGAGAGTTCTTGAATGTTATATAGAACCAATACTGTTGTACGGATGTGAGGCGTGGACAGTCAACAAGCAAAGCCAAGGACAAGATTGAGGCAGCCGAGATGTGGTTTCTAAGAAGAATGTTGAGAGTTCCATGGACAGCAAAGAAAACAAACGAGACAGTCTTGATGGAGGCACACACAAGTAGATCATTCATAAGGAAGATTAGGAAAAGACAGGCAACATTTATAGGCCATTTTATGAGGAAGGGGGAATTGGAGCACCTGGTCACAACAGGAAAGCTGGAGGGAAAGAGAGCATGGGGTAGACCCAGGAGAAAATGCTGGACGGACTTGCAGAGTGGCTGAAGACTGGGAGGGTGGAGGAGATGCTTGGGGCAAGGCAACGAGAGATAGAGACAGATGGAAGTCCATGATCGCCAACGCCATGCGGCAGGGCACCTGATGATGATGATGAGGAGGAGGAGGAGTTAACAAGAAACACCATGAGGGTGCAGATGGGACCCCGAGCAGCAATGCCTCGCCACTCTCAGGACACTCACTTCCCAAGCTCCCGATGCCAATCGATAGTCATTTATTCGAGCAAAGGGGGGCTGTCCATGCGTTGCATGACCTATTCGGATGTTTATACATGTATTAAGTATGAAAAACATTCTGAATTGCACCCGCCACACAAGAGTTTTCGTTTGCTCCTTTGCTTATTCTAATGATTGAATTCTCCTGACCCTATGTATCATTGTAACTGTAACCACTGTCTTCGTATTCTTCATCGTTTGCATCATCCGCGTACTCTTGATCATCCTGTTGAACGTCACTGTCGTCATAGTCTGCGTCACCGTCGACGTCATTTTGAGCATCATTATAGTGAGCCGTACGAGGGTTTTCATCGTTTTCAGTCAACGACCTATCTTGGTTCTCTTCTGTGTCATCTTTATCGTCTTCTATATCGTCACCAGCGCGTCGGTTATCGTAGTAATCAGTGTCGCGGTAATCTTTACTAGTTCGCTTACGCACATCACTTCGCCTGTTGTCAACTGCTTGCCCGTTTATACCCGTTTGCCTGTACACATTGTTCTGATGATGTAAACCAGTTTCACCCACATTTACATCCCTATCGTCATTTTCTTCTGAAGTTCTGGTTTCAAAATTTCTGTCCAATTTCGTATCATCACCGTCACCATCCAATGTTGAAATTTTCCCCCCACTCTTGCCTAACCTGGTAGAGACGCTACGCTTTTGGTCCTGTATATTGGAAGGTGCAGTATCAATAGTGTCATCATCGCGGTCTCCTCTCCTCCTCCTCCTCCTCCTCTTCCTCCTCCTCCTCCTCCTCCCCCCAAAGGAATCGGCGATCCTGCAGGAGCTGTGCCAGATACTGGTTGTGCGGGCGGTAGAAGTCCTGCAGGATCTGACGAGTCTGCTGCAGCATGGCTCCTAGTTTCCTGTCTTTTGGGCGCCGTGTGTTGGCGATAGGCTGTTCCATCAATTGCTTCTCCTCTTGCCCCGTTAGCGGACCTGCAACACGTGTTGGTATTTTTCTGTTATAGGCTACTGCGGAACACACAGGTGTGGGGGGGGGGGGGGGTCCATTCACTCACTGTTTGACTCTCTCACCCTATCCGCAAGCTTTCTCCATTATCAGCCATTATACCAGATGGTAGATAGGGTGAAAGAGTAAAAGGGTTAAGTGCATGAAGATGGTACGGTGAGAGAGTGAAGGAGTTAAGTGCAGGAAGATGGTAGATGGGGAGAGGGAGTGAAAGGGTTAAGTGCAGGAAGATGGTAGATAGGGCGAGGGAGTAAAGGGGTAAAGTGCAGGAAGATGGAAGATAGGGTAAAGGGGTTAAGTGCAGGAAGGTGGTAGGTGAGAGAGTGAAGGGGTTAAGTGCAGGAAGGTGGTAGATAGGGTGAGGGAGTAAAGGGGTTAAGTGCAGGAAGGTAGTAAACAGGGTGAGAGAGTGAAGTGGTTAAGTGCAGGAAGGTGGTAGACAGGGTGAGAGAGTGAAGTGGTTAAGTGCAGGAAGGTGGTAGATAGGGTGAGGGAGTAAAGGGGTTAAGTGCAGGAAGGTGGTAGACAGGGTGAGAGAGTGAAGGGGTTAAGTGCAGGAAGGTGGTAGATAGGGTGAAGGGGTTAAGTGCAGGAAGGTGGTAGATAGGGTGAGAGTGAAGGGGTTAAGTGCAGGAAGATGGTAGATAGGGTGAGAGAGTGAAGGGGTTAAGTGCAGGAAGGTGGTAGATAGGGTGAGAGAGTGAAGGGGTTAAGTGCAGGAAAGTGGTAGATAGGGTGAGAGAGTGAAGGGGTTAAGTGCAGGAAGGTGGTAGATAGGGTGAGAGAGTGAAAGGGTTAAGTGCAGGAAGATGGTAGATAGGGTGAGAGAGTGAAGGGGTTAAGTGCAGGAAGGTGGTAGATAGGGTGAGAGAGTGAAAGGGTTAAGTGCAGGAAAGTGGTAGATAGGGTGAGAGAGTGAAGGGGTTAAGTGCAGGAAGGTGGTAGATAGGGTGAGAGAGTGAAGGGGATAAGCGTAGGAAGGTGGTAGATAGGGTGAGTAAGTGATGGGGTTAAGTACAGGAAGGTGGTAGATAGGGTGAGAGAGTAAAAGGGTTAAGTGCAGGAAAGTGGTAGATAGGGTGAGAGAGTGAAATGGTTAAGTGCAGGAAAGTGGTAGATAGGGTGAGAGAGTGAAAGGGTTAATTGCAGGAAAGTGGTAGATAGGGTGAGGGAGTGAAGGGGTTAAGTGCAGGAAGATGGTAGATAGGGTGAGAGAGTGAAAGGGTTAAGTGCAGGAAGATGGTAGATAGGGTGAGAGAGTGAAAGGGTTAAGTGCAGGAAGATGGTAGATAGGGTGAGAAAGTGAAGGGATTAAGTACAGGAAGGTGGTAGATAGGGCGAGAGATTGAAGGAATTAAGGGCAAAAAGATGGTAGGTAGGGTCAAGGAGTGAAGGGGTTAAGTGCAGGAAGGTGGTAGATAGGGTGAGAGTGAAAGAGTTAAGGAAGGTGAGGGAGTGAAGGGGTTAATGCAGGAAGATGGTAGATAGGGTGAGAGAGTGAAAGGGTTAAGTGCAGGAAGATGGTAGATAGGATGAGAGTGAAAGGGTTAAGTGCAGGAAGATGGTAGATAGGGTGAGAAAGTGAAGGGATTAAGTACAGGAAGGTGGTAGATAGGGCGAGAGATTGAAGGAGTTAAGGGCAAAAAGATGGTAGATAGGGTCAGGGAGTGAAGGGGTTAAGTGCAGGAAGGTGGTAGATAGGGTGAGAGTGAAAGAGTTAAGGAAGGTGGTAGGGTGAGGGAGTGAAGGGGTTAATGCAGGAAGATGGTAGATAGGGTGAGAGAGTGAAAGGGTTAAGTGCAGGAAGATGGTAGATAGGGTGAGAGAGTGAAAGGGTTAAGTGCAGGAAGATGGTAGATAGGGTGAGAACGTGAAGGGATTAAGTACAGGAAGGTGGTAGATAGGGCGAGAGATTGAAGGAGTTAAGGGCAAAAAGATGGTAGATAGGGTCAAGGAGTTAAGGGGTTAAGTGCAGGAAGGTGGTAGATAGGGTGAGAGTGAAAGAGTTAAGGAAGGTGGTAGGGTGAGGGAGTGAAGAGGTTAATGCAGGAAGATGGTAGATATGGTGTGAGAGTGAAGGGGTTAAGTGCAGGAAGGTGGTAGATATGGTGTGAGAGTGAAGGGGTTAAGTGCAGGAAGATGATATGGTGTGAGAGTGAAGGGGTTAAGTGCAGGAAGGTGGTAAACAGGGTGAGAGAGTGAAGTGGTTAAGTGCAGGAAGGTGGTAGACAGGTTGAGAGAGTGAAGTGGTTAAGTGCAGGAAGGTGGTAGATAGGGTGAGGGAGTGATGGAGTTAAGTGCAGGAAGATGGTAGACAGGGTGAGAGAGTGAAGGGGTTAAATGCAGGAAGGTGGTAGATAGGGTGAGGGAGTGAAGAGGTTAAGTACAGGAAGATGGTAGATAAGGTGAGGGAGTGAAAGGGCTAAGTGCAGGAATGTGGTAGATATTGTGTGAGAGTGAAGTGGTTAAGTGCAGGAAGATGGTAGATATTGTGTGAGAGTGAAGGGGTTAAGTGCAGGAAGGTGGTAGACAGGGTGAGGAGTGAAGTGGTTAAGTGCAGAAAGACGGTAGTTAGGGTGAGGGAGTAAAAGGGTTAAGTGTAGGGAGATGGTAGATAGGGTGAGAGAGTGAAAGGGTTAAGTGCAGAAAGGTGGTAGATAAAGTGAGGGAGTGAAGGGGTTAAGTGCAGGAAGGTGGTAGATAGGGGGAGGGGGTGAAAGTGTTAAGTGCAGGAAAGTGGAAGATAGGTTGAGGGAGTCAAAGAGTTACTTTTATGCAGCTGGTGTATAGGGTGGGCAAGTCAAAGAGTCACGAGACTGTGGAAATCTGAATAAGGTAACCAGACAGCAGCATCATCAGGTATTTGAACTGGATGTAGGCCTACAATTCAGTCGAAAATTTATAATGAGACATCTGCACACACTCACAGCTTTCGCAAATGAATGGATTCCTGGAGTTTGATTATTTACAGAAAGACACTAATACCAGCGACTCGTTCTATTGTTGTGTACTTCTGTTCTCTTACGCATTAATTATTTTCTCCCCATATTCTGTTAAAAAAAAAAAAAAGACCAGAAACCTCCTCCACAGACAATTCTGCCAGAAAATCTGTCTCTCTCTCTTCTCTCTCTCTCTCTCTCTCTCTCTCTCTCTCTCTCTCTCTCTCTCTCTCTCTCTCTCTTCTCTCTCTCTCTCATTCTCTCCGTCGCTCATGCTTCCCGCCCCTACCCTCCTTTTCCTGTGTCTTCATCACTTTTAGTGTAAAGTTTCCAAATTAATAATTAACAACAGAATTGTCAAGCCACTCTCTGTCCCTTTGTGTAAGAAAATGTTATCACATAAATCCCGATTTTGTGCATCTCGGGGTCACTGTGATCTTGAAGAAGCTTTCAGTTCAAATAAAACTTGACGTGTATCGAGTTCATTGGAGGACTGTCTCAACAATAAAAAAAAAAAAAGAAACAACAGATTTTACATATTTCAGAGGTTCCAGAGGAAGCACTGTGCACACACTTTTCCCTAAAAAAGTACTGATGTTATTTTTTTTCGTCTATGTAACCTTTACCTTGATCTTTTACCTTCAAATTTATGCATTATTTGACTCCTTAGCGAAGTAGACCTTTGACCAAACTTTGGAAAAGGTCCACCAAGAAACAGTTGAGAAAAATCTTACTAACGCTCACACACACACACACACACACACGCGCGCGCGCGCACGCACCCACGCACGCACGCACACAGACTTACACACACGCACGCACACACACACGAGACACACACACAGACATACACACACACGCACGCACGTACGCACGCACATGCACATACACACAGATACACACACCACACACATACACACACACACACACACACACACACACACACACACACTCACACTCACATCCCTACGTCCAGTTGCTATGGAATTATGAAACAATTTCCTGATTTCCTTTTTTTTTTTTTTTATTCTCCTATTTTTTTATTTTTTTATATATCCATTTCTGTATTTTTTCGAAAAAACGGGGAGGACTGGAAAGGGTTTGCCGGAACAGAAACTGAGTGAGACAAGGATTAGATCAAAGATGTGGTGCGCGTGGGAGAGGCGAAGAGACAGGACGAGGCAGACGTTTGCGGCGCTTCAAGAACGTATGGGAAGATTAGGGAGTAAGCGGGGGGTGGGGAGGGAACAGGCGGAGACTGACTCTAAAGAGAGCGAAAAACCAAGTTGAACGTTAGAAACACCCGACTCGGTTGTATTTGTCGGAATTGCTGGCTTGGCGTGGCGGTGTCGAATTCATTCGTGGGAGCCAAAACAAAACCAGCTGCTGCTGTTAATGTACACGTGTGGTGACGCCCTATCGGTATATTTCAGCCCTATCGGTATATTTCGTTGAAAACAGCCCTATCGGTATGTTTCGTTGAAAACAGCCCTATCGGTATATTTCATTGAAAACAGCCCTATCCGTATATTTCGTTGAAAACATCATACACAACAAAATCCTTATAAAATCCAAAGCTTAATGTTTCAGTATATTGCTTCGGAAGACTATAAATTAATATGTACACAGTAAAAATTAAAAGGTCACAATTAAGGTAGAAATGCATTTCTTTAAAATCCCTTGGTACAATTCGGCTTCCCTATCCCGATCTACTTTTGGTTTCTTCTGCTTTTACAGCGAACGGTGATACATTTTTTTCACAGCCCCCCACCCACCCACCCCAAAAAAATTATTCAAAGCCATTTTCATATTTCGGTAGACAGTCCTATTTCGATCTAATGCGCACTAAAGAAAATTGTCTTTTAATTCATTCTATATGAACAAGTTTGTGATGTTTCTAAAACGGAAGAAATGTACATAAAATATAAAGTGGTATGTTTTTTGTTGTTTGTTTGTTTGGGGTTTTTTTTCAGGGCTATGCGCACTGGCTGACCAACGGTGTCGTGATGAGATAACTGTAACAGACATGGTTACCAGCGGTAAGTGCTCTTGGAGAGGAGTTGTTAGTCGGGATGTGTGGGATGGAAAACACCTACTTCCATACTGATAGGGCTGAGTTTACCGATAGGGCTGAATATACCGATAGGTGTGGACAATCAACAAGCAAAGCCAGAACAAGATTGAGGCAGCCGAGATGTGGTTTCTAAGAAGAATGTTGAGAGTTCCAAGGAAAGCAAAGAAAACAAACGAGACAGTCTTCATGGAGGCAGACACAAGAAGATCGTTACATAAGGAAGATTAGGAAAAGACAGGCAACATTTATAGGCCATTTTATGAGGAAAGGGGAATTGTAGCACCTGGTCACAACAAGAAAGGTGGAGGTAAAGACAGCACCAGACAGACCCAGGGGAAAAAATACTGGACGGATTTGTAGAGTGGCTGAAGACAGACAGGGTGGAGGATGTGCTTGCAGCAACAAGGGATAGATACATATGGAGGGCCATGATCGCCAACGCCATGTGGCAGGGCACTTGATGATGATGACTATACGATAGGGCGTCAACGCACGTGTAAAATGCCGTGAAGTCTGCACTGACAAGATTACAGCTGTCTCAGTCATCTACTTAGTGATTTCTTGGCGGGATTTAGCTACCATTTGACAGCCTTGTTGTTGCCTTTGTTGTTGATGTTGTTGTTATTGTTGTGGGTGCTGTTGTTGCTGTTGTTGTCTTTTGGTTGTCGTTGTTGCGTTGCCGATGATAAAGCCGTTGTTTTTATTGTTAAGGAGCTCAAATGCTCTGTTTCTATCTGAGATTTTTCTATGATAAGCCATTGTTTTTGTTGCTAAGGAGCTCAAATGGTCTGCTTCTATCTGATAAACGTACGCGTCGCGCGCGCACGCGCGCTCACACACACATGCACGACGCGCGCGCATACGCGCACGCACACACACGCAAACACACACACACACACACACACACACACACACACACACACACACACACACACAACACACAACACTCACAAATACACGCGCATATGCTCATCTGCCCACACCACCCCTCCTCCACACAAAATACGAGAGACAGACAGAGAGAGAAAGAAAGAAAGAAAGAAAGAGAGAGAGAGAGGGAGAGAGAGAGACAAGCAGACAGAAGACAGACAGACAGACAGAGACAGAAAGAGATATGGATGGATAATATGACTAATTTACTGCTGATGGATGACTGAATGAAATACTGACGTAATCCCAGGAATCTGTATATCTGACGAGAGGTACGACGTAAGTGTCTGGAGTAGTCCTCAGTACGTAACACCAGAAGCTGCTGACGTGGAAACACCTTGAGCCACTCCGACATGTATACGTGGTACACTCCTATTCGCAACCGCACCTGAAAGTCACAAGAAACCACGATTGATAGTAGCAGTAATAGTAGTAGTGGTGGTGGTGGTGGTGGTGTAGCAGTAGTAGTAGTAGTAGTAGTAGTAGTAATAGTAGTAGTTGTCGTTGTTGTTGTTGTTGTAGAAGTAGTAGTAGTTGTTGTAGTAACAGTAGTTGTTGATGTTGTACAAGTAGTGATGTAGTTGTAGTAGTAGTAGTAGTAGATGATGATGATGATGATGATGATGATGATGATGATGATAGTGATGATGATAGTGATGATGATAGTAATGATGAATGCAACGACGACGATAATGTGATGACGACGACGGATACGACGACGACGACGATGACGATGATGATGATGATGATAACAAAAATGACAATGATAACAATAATGACAATAACGGCGAACAGTCCATGTTAAAAGCGCACTCGTTGCATTTTACATTACAATTTTTTTTCATCTTTGTGTTTATATAGTTGGTAGCCATAGTAAATTCATCCCTGCTGTAACCATGATCATTATAGCTATAATCAATCAATCAATCAATCAATCAATCAAAAAGGAAAGTAAATGATCTATCACGCAGAACGTCTGCGATTGCCTGCAACTGGAAAAACTGAAAGATTCTTGTTCACTGACACATTTATGTTCCCATTGATGATGATGATGATGATGATGACTGACGATGACAATGATGACCACCGCCACGATGATGATAATGATGATGACGAACGACGCCGACGACGACGCCGACGGATGGTGGTGGTGGTGGTGGTGGTGGTGATGGTGATAAAAGAAATGTGAAATCAACAAATTGTTGATTATTAAGTCAATTTATTACTACCAATCTGTAATCTTATACCTCTGTCTTGGGTTGTCATTGCAAACAATAGTATTCTGAGTTATGAGTTCATACAGAAAACGCTATGACCTTGGCCTTGCCGCCTGCCACATGTTTATCGTAGATACAGGAGCGAAGTGACCGTTGGTCAGTGCAGTTTTTCAGTTTGGCCACGGACGAGATAACATCTTGGTGGAAAGCTTCCAGCGATTTATTGTGTTTCGTGAAGTAAAGGTAGTCTGAAAACAACCTGACACAACCAACACACACATAAACACCAATGTGTAATTACAAACACATCTTTTACATGCGTACAGCACAACAAAACACAATGCACACACAACACCACGCACGCGCGTACACACACACACACCACCACCACACACCATACACACACGCAGCAACACACGCACGCACGCACGTACACACGCTCACACACTGCACACACTGATGAAGACTGGTTGTTCTAAAGCTTTCAACTGCTATTCTCTAGGGAGTGTTTGTCTTTTTTTTTTTTTTTTTTTGAATGTTGCCCTTTTTTTTAATGTTTCTCTGACATGATAACTGCCTTTTAATTTTTATAATTTCAAACACGTATAAAGTAGGACGAACTACAAAAGCAATAACACACACTATATTTCGAGTCTAGAGTCTTTACTTGGTTCATATAAACTGAAGCGCATACATGAATGGTTGTGACACAATGACCAAACGCCACTAAGGATAAAATTAGTGACATGTCGAATCAGTACAGAGGCTGGTAAGGAGAAACTGTTATACACACACCAAGTCGTGAAATGCTCCATTCGTGATTACTAAGTATAAACCTTTAATCTGACTTGAACAGCAAAAGATGGACAGGTTCCTCTGATCAACTGGCAGTTGAAATGTTTGGGTGATAACGCACCAAGATGCAGAAATGCCACGAATCTGACTCTTTATGTAGCCATGTCGAGAAGCAGAAGGGAAGCTACTCTTGTTTTTGCCAGGTAGATTACGTAGAGGTGTAATAGGCTTGCATAATTAACTCTCTTGAACGAGTGGGCAGCAGCATTTATATTAGCTACAAAGTGTTACAGCAGTGAGTTCCATTCTTATTATTGGTATTTTTTCTTTATTTTTTTCTCTCAATCGCTCCTACTTTTTTCAGATGAGTCTACGCACATTGTTTTGCCCACACTGTGCAGGCAGTATGTAGCTGCACAAGTCTGCATAGCCTACTTCATCTTCGATGGGCATTTTCATGTTATTTTCATAGCAAGGATACTGTTAAACTGCATATTTCGAGAGTTACCTGTTAAAACGGTGTATCAAAAAATGAATGAGGAAGGCAGGTACACCATTCTGGCACATAACCCACAATTTGAAGTTCTGCGTGCATCATCATTATCATCATCAGGTGCCCTGCCGCATGGCGTTGGCGACCATGAACTTCCATCCATCTCTATCTCTCCTTGCCCCTAGCATCTCCCCTACCCTCCTCGTCCCCAGCCACTCTGCAAGTCCGTCCAGCATTCTCTCCCTGGGTCTACCCGATGCTCTCTTTCCCTCCAGCTTTCCCGTTGTAACCAGGTGCTCCAAATCCCCTTCCTCATAAAATGGCCTATAAATGTTGCCTGTCTTTTCCTAATCTTCCTTTTGGTGATCTGCTTGTGTCTGCCTCCATCAAGACTGTCTCGTTTGTTTTCTTTTGCTGTCCGTGGAACTCTCAACATTCTTCATAGAAACCACATCTCGGCTGCCTCAATCTTGTTCTGGCTTTGCTTGTTGACTGTCCACGCCTCGCATCCGCATATGCACATGAATCGGGTTTAGGCACGAACAGATCTACACACTGGCACGTGTTGCCTCGGGATATCACCGAGAAAGATCTCCACTCTTTACCACCAGGGGACTGAAGTAGGAAATGAGGGGACCGTTGAACCGCAGATCTTCCGATTAGGTGCCTGGCAGTCAGTCAGTCTTACCCACTTGACTATACGGATGTTCTAAATTCTTTACCACTGCACTAGGGGGGGGGGGGGGGGGGGTGCTGAGGTACCAGGGGAAGATCGAACCCCGGACATTCCGATTGGGAGCATGACGGTCAGTCTTACCCAATTTAACCCTTTGACACCCGCACCCTATCCACCAGCTGCAAAAACTTAACCCTTTGACTCCCACCCTATCCACCAGCAGCAAAAACTTAACCCTTTGACTCCCGTACCCATCCACCAGCTGCAAAACTTAACCCTTGACTCCCGCACCTATCCACCAGCTGCAAAAACTTAACCCTTTGACTCCCCACCCTATCCACCAGCTGCAAAAACTTAACCCTTTCACTCACGCACCCTATCCACCAGCTAGCTGTAAAAACGTAACCCTTTGACTCCCTCACCCTATTCACCAGTTCCTGCAGGAAGCTAGTGGATAGGGTGAGGGAAGTCAAGTGGTTTCAGTTTTTGCTTTGCTAGCGTGGTTGACAATACAGGATGCTTGGTGGACATGGACAGGGTGTCGGGAGGCAAAGGGTTTTTAACTACAGCGGTGTTGTAAATTCTGACTACCTCTCCTGTCCATCTCACCGGTCAGTGGGGTTTCTGAGAATGGTCACGATCCTGGCTTGAGGCGTCAGGCGACGGATGTAGTGGGCATTGGTGAAGAGGGGTTCTGTCCGGCCACAGTTCTCCGGCAGCCGCCACCACTCGTCGTTCATCCAGAAGGTGGAGGCACTGGCGTCCACTAACACAGGACACAAGTACAATAGTGCTATATGTAGTAGTAGTTGTGAATGAACGTATTGTGGATGAAACGGTGTTTGTCTGTATATGTGTGTAGTATAGTAGTAGTAGTAGTAGTAGTAGTAGTAGTAGCAGCAGTTGTGAACGAACGTATTGTGGATGAAACGGGTGGGTGTGTGTGTGGGTGTCTGTCTGTGTGTGTGTCTGTGTGTTGTGTGTGTCTGTGTGTGTGTCTGTGTGTGTGTCTGTGTGTGTGTCTGTGTGTGTGTCTGTGTGTGTGTATGTATGCGTGGGGGTGGAGGTGGGTGGAGGGGAACACGAAAGAAATGAAAATAAAAACGAAAACAAAGATAAGAATAGGTATAAAAAAAAGAGAAGAAGAAAAGGACTAATGAAGATGGACACATGCAGTATAGTGAGAAAAAAACGACAGAAAAAAATGATAAGAAATGGGTGCTCCTTGTACCTGCACGCTACTGATTAAGTAGTAATAGTTGCGGCAGTAGAAGTAGTAGTGGCAGTAGCAGTAAACTTAGTATTAGTAGCAGCAGTAGTAGCAGCAACAGCAGCAGTAGTAGTTATAGTAGTAGCAGCAGTAGTAGTTATAGTAACAGCAGCAGTAGTAGTTGTAGTAGTAGCAGCACAAATAGTAGTAGTAGCAGTAATAGTAGTTATAGTAGTGGCAGTAGTAGTAGTAATAGTAGCAGCATCAGCATCAGTAGCAGCAGTAGTAGTGTAGCAGCAGCAGCAACAACAGCAGTGGTAGTGTAGCCGCAGTAGTAGTAGTAATAGTAGCAGTAGTAGCGTAGCAGCAGTAGTAAAAAAGTAGTAAAAGCAGTAGTAGCACCACTACTAGCACCACCAGTAGTAGAATCAGTAGAAATAGTAGTAGTAGTAGTAGCAGCAGTAGCAGTAGTAGCAGTTATGTTATAGTAGTGGCAGCAGTAGTAGTAATAGCAGCAGTAGTAAAGTAGTTAGCAGCAGTAGTAGTAGTAGCAGCAGCAGCAGTAGCAGTATTAAGTAGTAGTAGTAGCAGCAACACTACCAGCATCACCAGCAGCAGAAATAGTAGTAGTAGCAGCAGCGGCGTTTGTACTGGTCACAATAATGGTGGTTGGTGGTATTAGTTTCTCCCAGTAATAGTTCTGTGAATAGTAACAGTAGTAATAGAAAAAAAATCTAGTTGTAGTAGTAATAGTAGTAGTCGTGCTGTAGTCGTAGTGGAAGTGGTGATGTACTGGTAAAGTAGTAGATGTACGTTGTAGTAGGGGTGACAGCAACTGACAATAATGATTGACGATGTTGACCGATGAAGAAGATTGATATGATTATTGATGATGATCAACGTTGGTTGATGATGATAACGATGACGACAACGACAATAATCACAATAAACAATCATCATCATTATTATTGTCAACAACAACAACAACAACAACAACAGCTACAACAACAACAACAACAACAACAAAGAACTCAAATATCAACATTAACAAACACGAACAACAACAACTGACAAAACTGATACTACACATTGCAACTAAGCAGTAGATACATACATGACGTAATCAAGAGCATAAACAAAATCAAAAACAAAAACAAAAACAAACCTTCAAAGTGGACGAAAAGAAAAAGAAAAGGAGGGAGGGAATGAGAACTCGTGATAATTAAGCACGATGAACGAATTACGAACGATAGTACTTCGGATATCACTGACCCGTCACAACATGATGGTAAGGGGCAGTACTGACATAATCCTCGTCCAAGTCGGAAAAAGTACCAGCACTGTCTGTGGCCTCCTGGGCTGTCTGTGGGTGACGCTGAATCTCCTGCGCTGCTCTGTCGAACAAGTCTATGTAGTCTTCCAGAGGAATGGCGGAGGTATAGTTGATTCTTTGACCTGAAACGAACAAACGAAAAAGGCTGTAATCAGTTAACTCCTTATTAACACCCTATTCACCAACTGCAAAAAAAACTTAGCCCTTTGGAAAAAATAAACCCACGAAAATAGAATCAGAACGCGTATTTAATACACCAAACAAGTCAGGCGCAAATTTTTGGCCAACTGGCCTTTGTCAAGAATGAATGTAAAATCACAAACACCAAATACAAAATTAGGAGAAAAAGACTGAAACTTCCCTGCTGCTTCGTCCAGTGGAAGAATAGGAATAAATGTTTCACCCTTTGGCTCCCTCATCCTATCCACCAGCTTCGTACAAGGTCTTGTGTTACTGTCGACTTGTTTGTACTTGGCATGAAAATACGTCGCGAATTCATAATCTGAATGCAGCTTGCAGTTACGGAACAGAAAGGTATTATTACTCTATTATTATAATCTGAATAAAAAACCCGAAAGCAGCCCACATCTATCGCTATATACTGAAATCCACTTCAGTGTTAACACTCACTCATACACTCTGAGAGACACATGGCATCAGACAGGCAAACAAACAAACACAACACACACACACACACACACACACACACACACACACACACACACACACACACACACACACACACACAACACACACACACACACACACACAAAGAAAGGTAAGAAAGAAAGAGAAACAAATTTCAAAACTGAACATAACATATTTCGCACGATATCAGTCAACAGTTAAGTAACTAAAAAAAATAGACAGACAGACAGACAGACAGACAGACAGACAGACAAATAGATGTTTTAAGTATGGAGAGTAGAAAGGAAAGGAGAAAAAAGAATGAAAGAAGAAGAAAGGAAAGAGAGAGACGGGGGGGGGGGGGGGGGGAGAGAAACAGAAAGAAAGAAAGAAATCCTCGGTAAACATAAATGATCTTCAAAATAAACACTAACTAAAGAAAGAAAGAAATGAATAAAGAAATTAATGAATAAATAAATCAATAAAAAATAAATAAGTAAATCAACCAAGCAATCAATTCATCCAACCACCAAAACCAACAACAACAACAACAACAACAATAATGATATGAATAATAATAATGATAATAATAATAATAATAATAACAATAATTAATGATAATAATAACAACACTATTACTACCAGTCCTCATAATAATAACTGTAGCACTTCAATAACAATTTTAACTTAATAATAACACTTTTACTCACCAAATCGATTCTTGCTCCACCAATGTGGCTCTTTCATAGGTGGCCTGACCACATCTGGATGAAGCATCACTTTACGAAACAAGTCAGTACTGCCGCATTTCGGCATACCAGCGATATAAAAATGCGGCAGGCATCTTAGACGCTGCTGCTGCTGCTGCTGCTGCTGCTGTTGCTGCTCAGCCAACGGCTGATTCGAACCCTCCTCCCAAGTCTCTGTTGTCATTTTATGTCGCTGGGCGTTGAACCTGTCGGCCATGAGTTTGAAAGAGCTCTGGGCCCCGCGGGAAAAGCAGGCGAATATGTTGTGGATGTAGGGGTTCGGTTCTGTTCCGTTCAGCTCTGCCGCAGCGGTGACGTTGAATGGTTCGTACCAGCAAGGGTTGAGATAGTTCTTCAAATATGAGATCGGCGGCTGGAAGGAATTTGCATCATCGTCATCGTCATGATCGTTGTCGTCATCATCATCATCATCATCATCATCATCAACATCATCATGATCGTCGTCGTCGTCGTCATCACCATCATCAATATTATCATCACCATCACCATCACCATCATTATCATCATCATGATTATCATCATAATCGTCATCATCGTCCTCGTCATCGTCGTCATCATCCATCATCATCCTCTTCCTCATTATTTATTGGTATTGTTGGTATGGTAACTTTTTGTTTTTGTTGTTG
>CM060309.1:61969033-61974033 GCA_030674185.1 Monoplex corrugatus
CCGTTAACAATGCAGGGGACGGGAAGTAGCTTGCTGGTCTGACAAGCGTGGACCACGTGCACTGCACGAGGCTGCCACTGGGGGTCATCTGGCAACAGGTGAGGACACCTCAGATTGCAGGTGCGTCTGACCACCGCATGATGGCCTGGCGTCAGGTAAGACAGAACTGTCATCTGCAGAAAAAACAGGTCACTGAGTGGCATCACTGATTCCATTTGCAGAATGGTGGACTTTGATTTAATGTCTAGTCACTAAAGTGATTTTAGACATAAAAAAAAATAGTGAGGATACATGAGGAATGAAGAGGATACTTGAAAATAGTCAATCTTCAAAAAAAACCAAAAAAAAGAAATGAACCAGAAAACAACTGTGCCGAAGACCGGGACGGAAAAACTCACAAATGACGTTACCATAATGAACGATTTAATAATCAAACAGTAAACCTGGCTATAAACCATAATAGTGAATATGTGAAATATAGGCGTGTTAAAGACAATTCGCTATAGGACTTTTTGACAAACAAACAAATTCATGTATTAAGGATGGTGAGGCAAATATATCAGAAACTGTTCACACAGTACATGTACTAAAATTGGATTATTTGCAGAATAGGTCTGGGTGGGTGTTCTTGTCTGATTCAGTGAGAGATTAGATTGATCCCAATGTATGTGGATGGATTGTTGTTGAGTGAAAGGTTGTGTTTTGCAGGGTATAAGTTTACCTTCACCTCGATGTGTGTGTGTGTGTGTGTGTGTGTGTGTGTGTGTGTGTGTGTGTGTGTGTGTGTGTGTGTGTGTGTGTGTGTGTTGTGTGTGTGTGTGTGTGTGTGTAGTGTTGTGCATATATATATATATATATTATTATGTATATATATATATTATGTATGTGTGTGTGTGTGGTGTTTGTGTGCGTGTGTGTGTGTGCGTGCGTGTGCACGCGCGCGCGCGTGTGTGTGTGTGTGAAGTGATGTGTGTGTGTGTAATAATAATAATAATTACAATATTTATATAGCGCAAAATCTCGAAAAAATCAAATCTAAGCGCTGAAACAGACACACACGCACGCACGCACGCACCACGTACGCACGCACACACACCACACACACACACACACACACACACACACACACACACACACACACCCCGCATGGCTATAAATGGGGAGAAAGAATAAAAGCAATAAAAGCAAGAATAAAAGCAATGGAAAATTATTGAGAGATTCATATACAATTATATATTATAACAAAGTGATTTCCCTCCGAGCGGAGACAGGCTGCAGAGGGGGGTTGAGTGAGGTTAGGATTTTATGCAGAGGAGAAAAGGTGAGTTTTGAGAGCGGACTTGAAGGAGACAAAAGTAGGTTGCTGACGGACTGAGAGAGAAGTTTGTTCCAGGAGAGTGGACCAGAAACAGAGAAGGCTCGTGGACCATAGGTATTGAGCTTAGTGCGTGGAAAGCGAAAAGTCAGAGGATCGGAGGCAGAGCGGAGGGTACGTGAGGGAAGATAGATCTCAAGTAGGCTTGACAGGTAATCGGGGGTTGCGTTATTGAGGCTTTTGTAGCACATGGTGTCTAGTTTGTACTGCATGCGCTTTGATACAGGGAGCCAGTGAAGTTGTGCCAGGAGAGGAGATATGTGTCAGCTTTTTGTCTTTTTGAGTGCAAGGCGTACAGCATTGTTTTGAATGCGCTGTAGGATGTGAATGGTGGAGGCAGGAAGACCAGACAGGAGTGAATTGCAATAGTCAATGCGAGACATTATGAAGGAGAGAACGAGTTTTGCAGTTGTTTCCACAGAGAGATATTCCTGATCAGGCTTATACGATGGAGATGATAGTAGCAAGATCTGGCAGTTTGAGAAACAAAGTTGTTCATGGAGAGGGTAGAGTCAATGCAGACACCAAGGTTTTTAGCTGAATCAGAAATTGGGACTGATGTGTTACATAATGGGAGAGAAAGAGGAGGCAGCTGAGAAAGTTTCTGACGGGTGCCAATGAGGATAGCTTATGTCTTGTCGTCATTAAGCTGAAGTTTGTTGAACGTCATCCAGTTCTTGATGTCCGAGTAACACTCAGTGGTGCGAGTCAACAGGCGCTGTATATTATCAGGTGAGTCACTGTCTTGAAGTTGGGTGTCATCAGCATAGAAGTGGTGTTTTATAGAGTGGGAGTTGATGATGGTGGACAGGGGGGAGTTATAAAGAGTGAAAAGAACAGGGCCAAGGACATACACAACACACACATCTGTGTAGTGGTGTGTGTGTATATATAGATATAAAATATAGTATATTTGTGTATGTGTATGTGTGTGTGTGTGTGTGTGGTAGTGGTGTGTTGTGTGTGTGTGTGTGTGTGTGTGTGTTTTGTGTGTGTGTGTGTGTACATGTACAGATGTTTGTGTGTGTGTGTGTTGTGTGCGTGTGTGTTGTGCGTGTGTGTGTGTGTGTGTTGTGTGTGTGTGTGTGTGTGTGTGTGTGTGTGTGTGTGTGTGTGTGTGTGTGTACAGATGTGTGTGTTTGTGTGTGTATGTAGTGGCGTGTGTATATGTGTGCGTGTGTGTGCTCGCGCGCACGCGCGCGTGTACGCTAACGTAGGCAATTAATCATCAAACAAAATGACAAAGAAAGATAAAACAAAGAAGAAATAAAAACAGACCACGAAAATGGAAAACGATCAAATTTCAGTCTGGACATAACAGGTACATAAACAGAACCTGGACCCTCAGAGCTCCCATCCCCCCCCCCCTTCCCTCTTTCCACACATAAATTACCATCATTTTTATCACCACTATTACTGTTGTTGTAGCCGTTGCTGCTGTTGTTGCTGTTCGGTTCTTGCGTTCGTTGGTTTGGTTGGTTGGTTGGTTGGTTGGTGTTGGTTGGTGTTGGTTGGTTGGTTGGTTTTGTTTTGTTTTGTTTATTTGTTTTATTTGTTCGTTCTTTGTTTGTTTCGTAGTTTGCTTATTGATTGTTTGGTTGTTTGGTTGATTGGTTTTTGCGTGTTCATCTAATAGCATCTCTGTGATTATTTCCTGCGCTGTTTCCAAAAATATACAAATGTACATACCATAAAAACGCTGACAGCAATCAGAATCGCCATCCTCCGACGACTGTGTCGCACGCTGACCAGCCAGCGAAACACGGTCTGGCCAACACACCGAGGAGATAAGCCATTCATCAAGGGACGCAATTTGGCCAGCAGGGCCCGCAATCTGTCTGCAGCCGCTGCGTGTGCGCAGGTGGGACAGGGAGGGGATGGGTATGCCCGCATGTTGTGCTCTCCTCAAGAGCACTTGGGGGGTTCTTTCAGGAGCAGCGTGCATTGGGTAACCTCTAGACCACTTCCAGTTCTACCCCTTGACACATCTGTGGAAGAAAATTGCTATAATCATAATGATGCGTATGTTCGTTTGTATATCTGTTGTTCGTTTTTTGTTTGTTTTTTGTTAGTTATTGGTTTGGTTTTGCTTTGCTTTGTTTTGATGCTATGTTTTCTTTTGTTCTTTGTTTTGTTTTTGTTTTGTTTTTGTTTGTTTTTGTTTCGTTTTGTTTTGTTTTGTTTTGTCTTGTCTTGCCTTGCCTTGCCTTGTCTTGTCTTGCCTTGCATTGTCTTGCCTTGTCTTGTCTTGTCTTGTCCTGTCTTGCTTGACCTGGCCTTGCCTTGCGATCCCTGGCTTTGCCTTGCCTTGCCTTGTCTTGTCTTTCCTTGTCTTGCCTTGCTTTGCCTTGCCTTGCCTTGCCTTGCCTTGCCTTGTCTTGCCTTGCCGTTGCCTTGCCTTGCCTTGCCTGTCTTGTCTTGTCTTGTCTTGTTTGTTTGTTTTAACGTTCCAATTTTTTTTTTTTTAAATGCGTCTCTACACGTTGTTTTGCCCACACTATGCATGCGACACGTTGCTGCACAGTCTGCATACCACGTCTTCCTTGAGTATTTCCATGTTTCCATAAGCTACTGAACTCTGACTGGTACGGTTAAATGATCTTTAACGGGCCTACGTGGTGTTCTACGTGCATAATCCGTACGACTGAGGATTAAGCACTAACGGGTCTGCACACATGTCATACCGTCTAATATCACTCATAGCGAAAAGACGTTAAATCAAAGAACGAACACATGCAGACCTGGGAGATGGGATAAAAATCTTCATCCTTTTACCCACCAGGCAGGAGGAATCCAGGCAGGATCGAACCCGAACTTTCCGATCGGAAGCTGTCGTGTTACTCACTTGACTATCGCGCCTGCCAAGATCAGTAGTTATTATACTCTCTGCACAGGGTGATTCTCTTTGTCTCTCGCTGTCTGTCTCCTTGTCTCTTTGTCTCTTTGTCTTCCTCTCTTCTCTCTCTCTGTTTCTCTCTCTCACACTTTCTCTCTCTCTCTCTCAATCTCTGTCTCAATCTCTCTCTCATTCTCTCTCTCTCTGATTCCTCTCTCTCTCTCTTCTCTCTGAATCCGCTGTCTCTGATCCTCTCTACCTCTTCTCTCTGAGTCTCCGTCTCTGTCTCTGTCTCTCTCTCTCTCTGATCTCTCTCTCTTCTCTCTCTCTGTCTTTCTTTCTTTCTTTCTCTCTCTCTCTCTCTGAGTCCCTCTGTTTTTGAGTCTCTCTGTACCTCACTCTCTCTGAGTCTCTGTCTCTCTCATCCTCTTCCTCCTCATCCTCTCTGCTGTCTCTCGTCTCTCCTCTCTCTTCCTCCTCTCTCTCTCACTCTCTCTCTGTCTCTCTCTCTCTCTCTCTCTCTCTCTCTCTCTCTCTCTCTCTCTCCTCTCCTCTCTCTTTCTCTGTTTTTATGTAGCGCGGTAATCAAAGTTAAAAACCACATCTTGCCTCTCACCATCGTTACCACAGTTTCAAGCCAGGCTAGATCTACTTTTGGCATTGCTGCAGGGGCAAGGACTAGATAATTTACCACACGCAAAACCAGCATGGATATTAGCTATCTTACAAGAACTCTGTTACTCATGTTTTTGGCTCCTGCCAAGGATGGGGGATAGATAGCGGGTGGCG
>CM060309.1:61981533-61986533 GCA_030674185.1 Monoplex corrugatus
TCTCTCTCTCTCTCTCTCTCTCTCCCCTCTCTCTTGTCTCTCTGCCTGTCTCTCTTTGTCTCTCTGTCTCTTCCTCTCTCTCTCTGTGTCTCTGTCTGTCTCTTTGTCTCTCTCTGTCTCTCTCTCTATCTCTCTGTCTCTGTCTCTCTCCCTATGTCTCTGTCTCTCTCTCTGTTTCTCTATCTATCTATCTATCTCTCTGTCTCTATCTCTCTGTCTCTTTCTCTTTGTCTCGCTCTCTCTGTCTGTCTCTCTCTTTCTCTATCTCTCTCTCTCTCTCTCTCTTTGTGTGTGTGTGTGTCTGTCTGTCTGTCTGTCTGTCTATTTCTCATCTCTGTCTGTCTGTCCGTCTGTGTGTCTGTCTGTCTGTCTGTCTGTCTGTCTCTCTCTCTCTCTCTCTCTCTCTCTCTCTCTCTCTCTCATATCTCTCTCTTTCTCTGCCACTCGTATCAGACTTTCGCCCAGAGTAAAATGAAACTATCTGGTAGTTTACAGCATGAAGCATATCGTTGCGACCTCTCCAAGGTTAGACAACGATAATTCTGACAAATCTGATAACGGAGACATTAAACAGCCTGATATTCGTAAGTGTGCCTTTCAGAACTAAACAGAGAGTAAACACTGAATATCCAGAGAACAGACACTAGGTGCAGTTAGGAGTCACACGATTGTGAAAGAGACCCACTGGATGAAGTCACTAGACCTCTAGATAAAGGTATTCATAAAGGCCGTTGGAGAGTTGTAATTCTAGATGTAGCAACCATAAAAACACAAAAACAGACTCAGTATTAAGTGGAGCTCCACAAACATCATGACTACCATTTCCACTGTCATCAGTCATAATATAAATACGATGAAAAAAAAAATGGTCTAGATTATGCAGCCCTTTATATATAGTGATCTCATGACTACACCAGTCTTCATCTGTTCTACAAATTCCATGTCTGATATAAATTCATGAAGGTGTGGTTTCAGATACCTGCAGCATGCCGTTGGTGTTATCGTTGGAGGGATGATGTAGCGGTGGTTTCCTCTGCAACGATAAAGCTTATCTAATATGGCTTGCTGACTAAGTGATTACTGAAACAAGTGGGGGTTCAGTGGGCAGTGCTCTGCATATGTTAGATCCAAACAGCAGAAGAAGCATTAACTGAACTTCACCTAAGTGACCAATCTTCTCACATAGCGATGCCAGGAGCTCTTTCCAATGTAAACAGTATCTCCACGTTCTGGACATTCTGTGCTAGAAATTTCCTCTTTCCTGTCTCTCTTTTCGTTTCTGTTTTTCCTCCTTTGCTTTCTGTCTGTCATCTCTTTCGATAGTTTTCTCCATTGTTGGTCCGTTCATCTGTATGTGTTTATAAAACTTTACGTGCTTTCTTTTAGGATTGATAATTAGTTGTAAATGTTACTGAATTTTCGGTTCTAAGGAGATGTGATGTGCAGACGCTGCTGAAGATAACTTACGCCCGATTAATATATCTTTTATTATTCTTAGTAATGTTGACATTTCTATTCAGGTTATTTCTTGAACCCTTCTTGCGATGAATTGGGCGGAATGGTTAGTGCCAGGACATATCTTTAGATCATGTGCGCGAATGCATTGATCTAGATCTCTGTGCTCGATGTTTTTGTCGGACGTTTCTTTTTTTTTTTTTTTTTTTTTCTCAGGGTCAGCGAGGTGTTGTATAGATTTTGAGATGTTACAGCCCTCCCTGATATGGCTATGCGCAGTCGGCTGGGCCTTAAACAGTAACAACAAGAATAACCCTGCTGAAATGCAGCGTCATATCTGGTGGGCCCACATAGTGGTTTGACATCGCAAACTCTGACGAAACTTCCTGGTATTGAGACTTCAACTGAATGAACTCAAGTTTGATGGTGCGTGCAAGAGTGGAAATGAACTGCGGTTGTGACAAAGCCACTACAGTGGCGCCAAATATGGGCCAGCCAAAAACAAAACACAGCTTGTCTTCTTCGCCTTTCATTTCCGTGGCAGGTGCCAGCTGCTTTCTGCAGAAAGGAGTTACAGTTTCACTTAGGATAATACCGGCTGACTGCTTCTTTTCACTAAGCCCTGGACTCAGAATCTGATATCTCGAGTTCAATCCCAGCCTGCAACACGAAAAGCTGGCCTGTTCGCTGCCCGTCGTAAATGTTTCCATCATTCTCATGATTTCAGCTTAATGTTTCATAAGTTACTACCCCCCCCCCCCCCCCTCCCACTTCCCAATTTCAAGACCTTTTCCGGCGCATAGGGTTTTACGCAGGCTGAGGGAGTCTGACAAATACTTTCTGACAGATTTGGATGGAGCGGATATGGAGTGGTACGAATGTGATGACGCTCACCTGAACACACTCTAAATTCTAAAATGCACAGTCTGTGAAAACAATACTAATGACTTGATGGACAATACTGTACTGTACTGTTGTATAACAAAGGACTGTTCAGTTCGGTACAATGATCTGGATCAATCGTGGGAAAACTTTCGTGAAATGCGTTTTGTGATTAAATTCCGTGGGTTGTTTCATATATACACTCCCCTCCCCGAAAAGGGGAATCGGAGCACCTGGTCACAACACGAAAGCTGGAGGGAAAGAGATCACCAGATAGACCCAGGGAGAAAATGTTGGACGGACTTGCAGAGTGGCTGAAGACAGAGAGGGTGGAAGAGGTGCTTGCGGCAACAGGAGATAGAGACAGATGGAAGGCCATGATCGCCAATGCCATGTGGCAAAGCACCTGATGATGATGATGATGATGATGATGATGATGATGATGATGATGATGATGACGATGATGATGATGACACCCCTCCCCGATGTGTCTCTTTACAAATAGACTAATGTCTTATGCATTCAAACACTTCACATTTGTATACGCATACTACCTCAATGTTATGGGACTACGTTTACATAGGAGTCATCCAGGCTCGTTAGCTGATATGCTAGAGCACCATGCAGACAAAACAAGAGTCGGGGTTTCAATCCTCAACTTGTGGGCCACAGGTTTTATGCAGGGACGGTCTCAGAGCCCTACACGGACATAAAACCTCTTATCTCGACTTTAGTCCCACCTTGCAATATACAAATCAGATTCAAGTTCAGTTCCAGTCGCCGTGGTGTAGTGGTTAACGCAACGGACTATCGACTGGAAGGTTGTGGGTTCGAATCCCCATCAGTCCGTTCAAAAATATATCATTGTGGGTTTTTTTCGACTTTAACCGGCTCCTGCCCAGAGTTGGGCGTGCTATGGGCTCATTGGGGAGACTGGAACCACACAGCCCAGCCTCATCCACTTCGTGGATGCGTCATTGAGGGTGTTGCTCAAATCTTCTGACCAACACAGCAGGTGTCTGTATCTCTCGGGCCTGGTTGACGCCAGGATGTCTTATGATAGTAAGCGTAGACTACAACCCTGTCACGCAGTCTCAGTCCTAGATGGAACTCCATAGCATCATGATTATCATCCACATCGACATCATCATCATCGCATAATGAAAATTGTTTCAGCTTCTGTGGCCATTAAAGTGGCGTAGAAAATGGGACCAAAAACAAAAACAAAAAAAAAGGGGGAGGGGTGGGGAGCACAAAGGTAACCTCCCTGAGTGCAATGATCCTTCAAGGAAAATACAACAACAACAAAAAAGTTCAGTTTATATTGCTCATAGCCAAGTTGACCACTGGAGTCTTATCATGGCTGTCGGTACAGACTCACGAGCCGTTTTCGAACGTTGGCTTCGGGAGAACGGGGTGAAAGAGACCCGAAACGGATCGTCTGTCATAGTAAAGGTATGTCTCAAACGTTCTAGGCATTGCCTTCAACCTGAGCATTCTAAACAGATCATGATCTTGTTCCAAACGAACAGCTGGTATCCTTCATCCAATCAACACGCAGCATCCATTTTGCAAATGGCGTCTTCTAGTAAAAGCCGCAAAACTCGCCGAATCGGAACCGAAGTATTTGATAAAGTTGTATCAAGTTAATGATGCTGTTTAGAATAGCTAAAGGAAAGATTACAAATGCAATCATTATCAGGAGAAGGGAATCATGTGCTTTCTTCGCTTTTGCTTCCGACACCTGCTTATAAAACAAACAACAACAAAAACTCACAGTGACCTTCTCCTCATATCCATTTTTCAAAAGGATCGTGTAACACTCTATCTGTTCCAAGCTGCCAGATCTGACCGCATCGATTCAAACGGTTCTCCTCAATCTTACGGGTGAAATGGCTCGTGACTCAGCTCCTTAACCCTTTGGCTCCGGCATCCTATCCGCCAACTGCAAAATAAAAAAATAACCCTTTGATTCCCTCACACTATCCAGCAGCTTGCTGAAGGGAGCTGGTGGAAAGGGTAAGGGTATCGAAGGGTTAAGTTTTTAGCTTTTGATGGCATGGTCGACAATGCATGATGCTGGTGGACAGCTTGCAGGATTCAAAGGGTTAAAAGTTGGCTTCTTCGTCCCCCACCCTATCCCTACCCCTCACCCCCTACCTTATCTTCATGTTCCAGTTATTCTGGAGATATTTCGTGTTTCGTATGTCTCCTTCCCCTGCCCAATTCAAGATCTTATTAGCGCATGGGTAAAAATTTGCGCAAGCTCAAGGCGTCTGCCAGATAACTGCTGATAAATTCGGGTAGAAGCGCATATGGAATTTTCCGAGTGCGATGAATCCTTCCTGAACAAACTCCACACTCTATTCAGGTTTTAACTACCATGCTGGCCGAACTTTTGTGGAGCACACGCGAAATTGTCCCTCTGTGATAAAATAAACATTATCTTAACTGCCAGATACTGTGATACAAATGACTGACATTTCATTTATAACATATTGTGACAGGATGTTTGTTTGTTTTTTTTAAACCAAACAATGAGCCCCCATTGTTTTTGGCATTTCGTGGTTTTAAGTACAGGTCTGTGTGTGCATGCGCGTGGTTATGTATGTGCTTCTGTGTGTGTGTGTGTGTGTGTGTGTGTGTGTGTGTGTGTGTGTGTG
>CM060309.1:61994033-61996533 GCA_030674185.1 Monoplex corrugatus
TCTCTCTCTCTCTCTCTCTCTCTCTCTCTCTCTGGTCTGTCTGTCTCTGTGGCTGGCTGTCTGCCTGCCTGCGTGCCTGCCTTTCTGTCTGCCTGTCTGCCTGTCTGTCTGTCTGTTTGTCACTCTGTCTCTGTCTCTGTCTCTGTCTCTCTCTCTCTCTCTCTCTAATCTGTCTGTCTCTCTGGCTGGCTGGCTGTCTGTCTGCCTGCCTGCCTGCCTGTCTGCCTGCCTGCTTGCCTGCCTGCCTGCCTGCCTGCTTGCCTGTCTGCCTATCTGGCCTGCCTGCCTGCCTGCCTGCCTGCCTTTCTGTCTGCCTGCCTGCCTGCCTGCCAGCCTGTCTGTCTGTCGTCTGTTTGTCTGTTTGTCTCTCTCTCTCTGTCTCTGTCTCTGTCTCTGTCTGTCTGTATGTCTGTCTGTCTGTCTCTCTGGTCTGTCTGTCTGCCTGCCTGTCTGTCTGTCTGCCTGCTTGCCTGCCTGCCTTTCTGTCTGTCTGCCCGCTTGCCTGCCTACTTGCCTGCCAGCCTGTCTCTGTGAATTCGTCTGGTCTGGAACCATTTCGATTGTATTACTTTAATTTTCCTTACTTTACCGATTATGACATATATTCCAGTTGATTTCATGATTCGTTTATCATTCTATTTTTCTGCAACATTCTGGTTCTGTATCATTCTGTTCCAGGATATCATAATACGATATTGCATCTTTGTGTCTTGAATATATATCATCTTAAGAGTCTTGGAGCAAGCCTCTGATGAGGTTACATTATCAATTATGTTGTTAGATTTGTGCACAAAACCTTGCTGTTTGAATATTTCCAGTGTATGTTATAATTATAATCTTTGTTAATCCCGTAGTTTTCTTGTAAAATTGTGGAAGGACATACGGGGTCATATGTTTTAATAGACTAGCAATGTTAACATACATCTTTGTCAAACCGCGATTTATATTATAAACTTATTCGTGAATTTTTTTGTCAGTACAAAAGATAGATTTTGTTACTGCATTATATGATGTGTTTACGTGTATTTTCTTTTAAGTTAAGATCAGGATGGCTTGAAATACACGAAGCAAACCTTATAGTCTGGCTTTTCCTGGCCAACTGGAAGTAATGAATCTAGCTTATCTGATAAGAACATTTTGGGATGTACATGAAATAGATCTCCATTTGTGACTTGTCTTCTTGTTTTTCTTGTTTCCCTCACCCCCTCTCCCTGTCTGTCTCCTCTTCTGTCTGTCTGTCTCTGTCTGCTGTCCTCCGCTCCTGCCTGTCTCTGTCTGCCTCGTTCTGTCTTCTGTTCTGTCTCATCTCTGTCTCAGTCTGTCTGTCCTGTCTCTCTCTCTTCTCTCTAGTCTCTGTCTCACTGTCTGTCTGTCTGTCTCTCTGTCTGTCCTAGTCTGCTGCTCAGCTCCTGTGCCCTGCCTGCTTCCTGTCTGCTTCGTCCTCTCTGTCTCTGCTTCTGCTGTGCCTGCGCGCGCTCGTCTTCTGTCTCTGTTGTCTCTCTCCTGTCTCTGTCTCTGTCTCTGTCTGTCTGTATTCTGTCTGTCTGTCCTCTGGTCTGTCTGTCTGCCTGCCTGTCTGTCTGTCTGCCATGCTTGCCTGTCCTGCTGCCTGTCTCTCTGTCTGCCTGCCTGCCTACTTGCCTGCAGCTGTCTCTGTGATTCGTCTGTCTGAACCATTTCTTGTATTCACTTTATTCCTTACTTACGATATACATATATTCCGTGATTCATGATTCGTTTTCATCTATTTTTCTGCAACATTCTGGTTCTGTACATCTTCCAGATATCATAATACGATTTGCATCTTGTGTCTGAATATAATCATCTTAGAGTCTGAGCAAGCCTCTGATGAGGTACATTATCATTATGTTGTTAGATTTGTGCACAAAACCTGCTGTTGAATATTTCCAGTGTATGTTATAATTATATCTTTGTTAATCCCGTAGTTTCTGTAAAATGTGGAAGGACATAGGGGTCATATGTTTTAATAGAAGCAATGTTACATACATCTTTGTCAAACGCGATTTTATTATAAACTTATTCGTGAATTTTTTTGTCAGTACAAAGATAGATTTTGTTACTGCATTATATGATGTGTTTACGTGTATTTCTTTTAAGTTAAGATCAGGATGGGCTTGAAATACACGAAGCAAACCTTATAGTCTGGCTTTTCCTGGCCACTGAAGTAATGAATCTAGCTTATCTGATAAGAACATTTTGGGATGTACATGAAATAGATCTCCATTTGTGACTTGTCTTCTTGTTTTTCTTGTTTCCCCACCCCCTTCCCTGTCGTCTCAGTCTGTCTGTCTGTCTCTCTGTCTGTCTCAGTCTCTGTCTCTGTCTCTCTGTCTGTCTCTCTGTCTGTCTCAGTCTCTGTCTCAGTCTGTCTGTCTGTCTCTCTGTCTGTCTCAGTCTCTGTCTCAGTCTGTCTGTCTGTCTCTCTGTCTGTCTCAGTCTCTGTCTCAGTCTGTCTGTCTGTCTCTCTGTCTGTCTCAGT
>CM060309.1:62001533-62004033 GCA_030674185.1 Monoplex corrugatus
AAAAAGAGTGCTGTTTTCGGGATATTTTTGTGGGGTCCGTGTCATCTTGACCTTCGAGCTGTGCCTTCTAGTCTTTGGCTTCCGGATCGTCAGTGGTATATTTGGGTGGAGCGCCAGTGGGATTTGTCCAAGCGTGGTAAATCCCTCTGAAACAGGCTCTGACTCCAAACTGATAGAGGATTTCCTGTGATTACAGTACATCTAATGTACACACTTGATGGAAGCTGAGCAGTTAATTCCTTCCTCAATGGAATACACACAGAGTTACTTATCTTGTAACAATCACTATACCCCGATTGTTCCCACAGATAGGACATCACATTAGACAAGGTCAAGGCCGCTTCCAGTCATTCGTCAAAGGCCAGTGAATTTGAAATTTAAACCAAAGTGACTGCCAGCGTTCAAGCAAATAGGAACGAGAAATACACGCGTGCGCGCGCGCACACACACACACACACACACACACACACACACACACACACACACACACACATACATACACACAAACACACACACACTACAGGGGCGGGTGTGCGCACACACACACACACATACACACACACACACATATACAAACACACACACACACACACACACACACATACATACACACATACATACACACACACACACACACACACACATACATACACACATACATACACACACACTACAGGGGCGGGTGTGCGCACACACACACACATACACACACACACACATACAAACACACACACACACACACACACACACACACACACACACACACACATACAAACACACACACACACACACATACATACACACATACATACACACACACTACAGGGGCGGGTGTGCGCACACACACACACACACACACACATACAAACACACACACACACACACACACACACACACACACACACACACACACACACACACAGACACACACACGAAAAAGTATGATAAATGTCACAGAAAAAGTATGATAAATGTCACAGAAAAAGTATGATAAATGTCACAGAAAAAGTATGATAAATGTCACATGAACTTTGAAGTTAGCAATATACTTAAGCAGCTTCATGCCAGCAGAATTATACAATCCCTTATGTATAGATGGAAACTTGATGCATTCAAAACAAAATACACCAAGAACATAGTGTGTCTGTGTGGAAAGAAGATAACACATAGTCATATTCTTTCTTGCGTTAAGGTAAAACGACATATTCCAACACTATCTATGAGTACAGTTTCTGATATATTTGCCTCATCATCATTACTGTATGAATTTTTTGTTAGCCTGTCAAAACGTCCTATAGCGAATTACCTTTAAAATGTTATTTCACTTGTTCACTGTTATGGTTAGTCAATTATTAGTTTTATTTTTTTCTTCATTTCTTCCAGATATTTATCAATTTTGTTTGTTAGTTTGTTTGTTTAAATCGTTAATTATGGTAACATTATTTGTTAGTTTTACCTTCCCCTCTTCAAAACAGTTGTTTTCTGGATCATCTTTTCTCAAGTTCAAAGTTGACAATTTTCAAATATCCTCTTCACTCCTCCTCTATCACCCATCCACCCCCCCCCCCCCACCCCCCTTTTTTTTTCTTTTTTTTTTTTTGTGTCTAAAATCACTTTAGTGAATAGACATTAAATCAAAGACCACCACCACCACACACAAGAATCAGAACGCTTGTCTTACTGTACCAAATATATGTTCCGATTATATTTTTGTGTGTGTGTATGTGTATTTCTGGTTGCTAATAATCATGTTGTGGAATATGTAATAACATATGTGATTTTACTTGTACTTATCTACAGAAATGATACTGAGATAAACATGACGGGACTTTTGTGTTTGGTTGGTTTGGTTTTGGTTTTGATTTTTTGTTTCTTTCTTTTCTTTTCTTTCTTTCTTTCTTTCTTTCCTTTCTTTCTTTCTTTCTTTCTGTCATTCTTCCTTCCTTTCTTTCTTTCTTACTTTTTTCTTTCTCCCTTTTTTTCTTTCTTTCTTTTTTTTCTTCCTTTCTTTCTTTCTTTCTTTCTTTCTTTCTTTCTTTCTTTCTTTCTTTCTTTTCTTTCTTTCTTTCCTTCTTTTCTTTCTTCTTCTTTCTTCCTTTCTTTCTTTCTTTCTTTCTTTCTTTCTTCCTTTTCTTTCTTTCTTCTTTCTTTCTTTCTTTTTTCTTTCTTTTTTTCTTTTCCTTTCTTTCTTTCTTCTTTCTTTCTTCTTCCTTTCTTTTCTTCCTTTCTTTCTTCTTTCTTCTTTCTTCCTTTCTTTCTTTCTTCTTTCTTTCTGTCACTTTCTTCTTCTTCTTTCTTCTTTCTTCTTTCTTTCTTTCTTTCTTTCTTTCTTCATTCTTCTTTCCTTTCTTTCTTTCTTTCTTTCTTCTTTCTTTCTTCTCTTTTCTTCTTTCTTCTTTCTATCTTTCTTTGTTGCTTAGTTCGTTGGCTGGTTCGTTGGGTTGCTTTTTTTTTTTTCTAATTCGTTCCGACGTTTCTAGATGCGTGTCATGTGCGTTGT
>CM060309.1:62006533-62011533 GCA_030674185.1 Monoplex corrugatus
GTATGTACGTGTGTATATGTATGTGTGTGTGTGTGCTGTGTGTGTTCGTGTGTTTGTGTGTGTCTGTGTCTGTGTTTGTGTTTGTGTGTGTGTGTGTATGTGTTTGGGTGTGTTTGTGTGTGTGTGTTTGTGAGTGTGCGTTTGTGTGTGTGTGTGTGTGCGTGTGTGGTGTGTGTGTCTGTGTGTGTGTTTATGTGTGTGTGTGTGTGCATGTGTGTGTGCGAGCGTGCGCACGCGTGTAATGTGTATGTTTATGGACGTTATGTATGCATGTATGTGTCCATGCTTAAACCAGCGCGCGTATGGGTGTGCATGAAGGTATACATATGTTTTCGTAATCGTGTGTGTGAATGTGTATATGTGCATGCGGGTTTGTATGTATGTATGTTGTGTGTGTGTGTGTATATATATATGTGTATGTATGTGTGTATGTGTATGTGTGTGTGTGCGTGTCTGCGTGTGTCTCTGGGCGTCTATATGTCCATATGCATGCAGTTGTAAGTCAGTAACACTGCGTGTATGTGTGTGTGTGTGTGTGTGTGTGTGTGTGTGTGTGTGTGTGTGTGTGTGTGTGCAGGGGCAGATTATGGGAGTGGTGATTCCAGGACTTCTAGACCCCCCATCAATAATCTCCTCCCCCTTGAGCTGTCCAAAACATTTAATCTGAAACCTTTGTTCAGCGTTAATGGTCCCCAAAGCGAGCAAATATCTACACGTGGACTCAGTTTTAACCCTTTGGACACATGTTGTTGTTGTTTTTTTCTGCTTGTGGGAGCATTCCCTCAGATTCCCCTCTGTTTCCTTCTGCTAATATCATAATTCGTCCCTGGTATGTATCCATGTTTAGATGAGCACGGGTGTGTGGAGGTGGGGGTGGGAGTGGGGGGTGAATGAATGAGTGTGTGTGTTGAGTGTGTGTGTGTGTGTGTGTGTGTGTGTGATTTTGTGTGTGTGTGTGTGTGTGTTTTTGTGAGTGTGTGTATGTGAGTGCATGTGTGTGTGTATGTGTGTGTGTGTGTGTGTGTGTTTGTGTGTGAGTGTGTGTGTGTTTGTGTGTGAGTGTGTGTTTGTGGTTGTGTGTGTATGTGAATGTATGTGTGTGTGTGTGTGTGTGTGTGTGTGTGTGTGAGTATGTGTGTGAGAGAGAGAGTGTGTGTATGTGTGTGTGAGTGTGTGTGTTTCTGTGTCTGTGTGTATGTGTGTTTGTGTGTCAGTGTGTATGTATGTGTGAATCACTAAATGTGCGTGTGTGACAATGTGTGTATGTGTGTATGTATGTGTGTGTACAAGCGCTATGTGTATGTGTGTGTGTGTGTGAGTTCGCGCGCCCCAGCGTGTGTCTCTGTGCATCTATATGTCTATATTCATGCAGTTCTGAGTCAGTAACATTGCAGTAAATCTACCTCCTGTCATCACTATCAATACCTTGGCCTGACTTCAATAAGCACATGCAGCGACAAGAAATTATCTTGACAGAACACCATCGCTATCAGCGTGTGTCAGAAATCCCAGCAGTGGGGCCAGCTATACATATATATATATATACACCTCATGTCGCTTCTCTAGCAAACATGGACGCTGCACATCTGTGTATGTCATTAAGTTCCGTTAGGAAGAACACGATGCAGGCTTCTGGGTCTGAAGCTTCTGCCACTTTTCTGCTGCTGCCAGACTGTTCCTGTTATTTTCATTTAAAGCCCAGCCGACTGCGTAGAGCCATATCAGGGCTATAACCGTTTCAAAACATACACAGTACTTCCACGGGAAAAAAAGGGAAAAGAAAATTAAGTACATATATCACACAATGCATTCGCGCATATAATCTTAGGGGATGCCCCCGGCGTTGACCATTCCGTCTAATTTATCACACAAGAGACTGAAAAGAAAAAACGTACGTGAATACAAATGTAACCTAACTAAGAACACTAAAACATAAAAAAAAGCAGGTCTAAATTACCTAAAATTACTTCCACAAATCTCATTTCCTTAGAGCCAAAAATACACTAAATGCATGTACCTAATTGTCCATCTTAAGAGAAAGTACCTAAGACTTTATCGAACACATACAGGTGAATGGACTAGCAAGGCAGAAAATGATCAGAAGAAACGACAGAAAGCAAAAGAAGAAGGAAGACACAAAGAGAGTGACAGAAGAAAAGGAAATTTCTAGCACAGAATTTCCAGAAGGTGGTGGGGGGATACTATTTATACTGAAAGAGTCCCCAGTATTCCATTATGGGGATGCTGCCAGACAGGCGGTTAACACATAAAGGATGGTGCACCGTGACAGAACACTCACCAAGACCTGTCCTTAGAGTTTGAAGTCTTCTGACACAGCTCTGGTGATTTATAATGTAAAAATGGCCACATACTATGCACATATACAGTACTACAGACGATTTGTGTATGTGTGTGTGTGTGTGTGTGTGTATGTTGTGTGTGTGTGTGTGTGTGTGTGTGTGTGTGTGTGCATGTGTGTGTGTGTGTGTGTGGTTTATGTGCATGTATGTGTGTATTTGTGTACGTGTTGTTGTACCTTTGTCTGTGTGTGAGCGTCTATGTCTGTGTGTGTGTGTGTGTGTGTGTGTGTGTGTGTGTGTTTGTGTGTGTGTGTGTGGGGGGGGTGTTCGTATGTAGATGTGTGTGTGTGTGTGTTGTGTGTGTCTGTGTATGTGTGAGTTTGTATGTGTGTGTCTGTGTGTCTCTGTGTGTGTGTGTATCTGTGTTTTGTGTGTGTCTGTGTGTGTATGTGTATGTGTGTCTGTGTGTGTGAGTTTGTACGTGTGTGTTTTGTGTATGGTCTGTGTGCGTGTGTCTGTGTGTGTGTGTGTGTTTTGTGAGTGTCTGTGTTGTGTGTGTGTGTGCGTGTGTGTGTGTGTGTTTTGTGTGTGTGTGTCTGTGTGTGGGTGAGTTTATATGTATGTGTCTGTGTGTGTGTGTGTGTCTGTGTTTTGTGTGTGTGTTTGTGTGTGTGTGTGTGTGTGTGTGTGTGTGTGTGTGTGTGTGTGTGTCTGTGTGTCTGTGCGTGTGGGTGTGTGAGTTTGTACGTGTGTGTCTGTGTCCGTGTATGAGAGAAAGGGACAGAAAAACAGAAAGTATGTGTGCTAGTGTATGTATGTGTGTGTCTGAGAGAAGGGGGGAGAGGAAGTGTGTTTGTGTGTGTCTGTCTGTCTGTCTGCACTTTTATCTGTTTGTCCATCTGTCTGTCTGTCAGTCTGCCTGTGTGAAAGAGAGAGAGTGTGTGTACGCGTGCATATATATATATATATATATATATATATATATATATATATCTGTGTGTGTGTGTGTGTGTGTTCATTGGTATAAATGGGTTATCTATTGAACTGATCAATATATATCATTGATGAGTACTAAATTTCTTTAATGAGTAGAAGATTCTGCTTTCCTCATAAACTGATTGACTCGAAGACACACACACACACACACACACACACACACACACACACACACACACACACACACACACACATACACACACACACTCACATATACCACACACACACACACACACACGCACGCACACCACAACCACACACACACTCACACACACACATAATTATGAACACATACACACACACATACACACACACTCACACACGCACACACACAAACACACACACACATATGAACACACACACACACACTCACACACACACATGTGAACACACACACACACACACACACACACACACACACACACACACACACACAATGCAGATAAGAAGGAAAGCCATCACAGCGAGACTAAACAGGCCTGTCTGGAGTATAACGTAAACACACATGTATATATCAAATACTCTGGCAATAACTGAATTTTCCTCCTTGATAAAAGGAAGAATAACAAACAAACAAACAGAAATGGTCGGGCCATTCTGAAAATGTCCTTTTGGTGCAAGCAAATGTATACATATTACAGAATATCAAAATTTTGTACTTTTTAAAGTCACGCTGATCATAAAAAAGCTTCAGATGAAAATACAAGAAAATCAAGATTTTGTACTTTTTGAAGTCACTTTGACCTTTAAAAAAAAGCATGAGATGGAAATACAAGAAAAATCAAGATTTTGTACTTTTTGAAGTCACTCCGACCTTAAAAAGGCATCAGATGGAAATACAAGAATATCAAGATTTTGTATGTTTTAAAGTCCCTTTGACCTTAAAAAAGTATCAGATGGGAAATACAACTTGATGTAAAGCAGAGACAATGGTGAACTGTAACAAGATTTGTTGGTTAAAAAGTTCCTGAGAAAAAGCTGTTCACACAACGTTCTAAAGAAAGTGTTGATTAGAGGCATCTCTGATATCTGCATGACTCTGACTTCGTGCCATAAGACTTTAAACCCTTTGACTCCCGCACCCTGTCCACCAGCAGCCTACATTGTCAACCATGCTAGCAAAGCAAAAATTTAACCCTTTGACTCCCACACCCTGTCCACCAGCATCCCACATTGTCAACCATGCTAGCAAAGCAAAATTTTAACCCTTTGACTGCCGCACCCTGTCCACCAGCATCCTACATTGTCAACCATGCTAGCAAAGCAAAAATTTAACCCTTTGACTCCCGCACCCTGTCCACCAACATCCTACATTGTCAACCATGCTAGCAAAGCAAAAATGTAACCCTTTGACTCCCGCACCCTGTCCACCAGCATCCTACATTGTCAACCATGCTAGCAAAGCAAAAATGTAACCCTTTGACTCCCGCACCCTGTCCACCAGCATCCTACATTGTCGACCATGCTAGCAAAGCGAAAATTTAACCCTTTGACTCCCGCACTTTATCTATCAACTTCATTCCTGCATGAAGCTGGTGGATAGTGTGAGGGAGTCAAAGAGTTAAGGTTTTTGCAGTTGGTGGATAGGGTGCGGGAGTCAAAGGGTAAAAATTATTAATTCATGACTCCATTGCAGCCCACAGCTTTGAATCGAAAGATCTATGATCTAGAGACAGCTGAGAAAAGCTTGCTAACATATTTTTT
>CM060309.1:62016533-62029033 GCA_030674185.1 Monoplex corrugatus
ACTTTAATTCCCACTCCCCGTTTTGGGAAAAAGATTGCTGTACTGTGACAAGCAATCGTTTAGTAGAAAATATAGTTGACAGTTCGCTTTACCTTTTGAATGATGGGAGTGTCACCAGAATCCCTGATGTTTCCAAACATCGGGCAACAGCCATCGATCTGTCACTAATATCACCAGAATTAGTGCCATGCTGTACCTGGGACACTCACAGAGATACTTTGGGAAGTGATCACTTACCTATCATCATAACAATTTCTAATGACAACAACAGGATGAAAGACAGCACTCCTGATATTATACCAAAATATAATTATACACGCGCTGATTGGTCCTTGTTTCAGACTGCTCTTGCTAATCGAGATTTCACACATTATGAAAGTGAAAATGTAGACGTTATGTTTTCTAAATTCCAGGAGTCAGTTCTAGCTGCTGCAGACCTTTCCATCCCGAAACTCAAAACTTTTAAGTCCAATAACCGTTTGGGTAATGTTTGGTGGACGGAGGCATGTGAGCAAGCAGTTCAGTGTAAAAAAGAGAAATACAAAATCTACCTCAAAAGTAGGAAACCTGAAGATCATATGGAAATGAAAAAAGCTAACACCCAGTGTAATAAAATCATCGCTGAAGCAAAGAAAAATTATTGGGCATCATACTGCACAAAAGAAATTTCAGATTTCAAGGATTTCCATAAAGTCTGGACAAAAATGAGTCAAATGAAAAATGGAGCCAACTTACCTAGGTGTCCAATAATGATTGACACATCACAAATTTCCTTCCGACATGGACAAAGCTGAAACTTTTGTGGAACTTTTTGCCGAAAATAGTAAAGTAGATGGTTTGACTCCTACCTGCAAACACTACAGGGAAATGGCAGCTAACAACCCTATCTACACTGATCCAATACCTCAGAATGATCGCTGGTTTAATTCTCCAATCACCTTAGAAGAGTTAAAAAACACTATCTTGTCTCTACACAAGGAGTTCGGTAGGTGTCGATGCAGTTTCAACTTAAATGATTAAACATCTTCCAGAAAACTATATTATGTTTTTACACAAAATGTTTCAGAAATGCTGGGTTGATGGAACTATACCACAATTATGGCAAAAGTCTATTGTTATACCAGTATTAAAAGCAGGAAAAACAACAAAAATAGTTACAGACCTATTGCGTTGACGTCCCATACGAGCAAACTATTGGAAAAATTGGTATTAAACAGACTTGTACATTACTGTGATAAAAATAACGTTATTCCAGTAAATCAGGCTGGTTTTAGAAAAGGGAGATCTACAGTTGAGCACCTGGTTAAACTTACCACTCACATCAAGAAACAGTTTGCCCGCAGAAAAAGTCTTTTAGCTACTTTTTTTTATGTGAAAAAAGCTTACGATCAAGTTTGGCATACGCGTTTATTGTACAAGCTGAAATCTATTGGTTTATCTGGCAATATGTATGATTATATTAAGTCTTTTTTAGTCAATAGAACTATTCAGGCAAGAGTGGAAACTAGTTATTCTACTTCACGATATCTTGATATGGGAATTCCACAAGGTTCAGTGATAGCACCGCTTTTATTTAATATCCTTATACAGGATCTTCCTAAAGCACTCTCAAATCGTGTTGTTTTGGCACAGTACGCTGATGATATATGTATGTGAATGAATATTACTTTAAAAAAGACAACTCCACAGAGAGCACAGATTTACATTAGGAAGTTGTATCAATCTGATTTTGATAATCTTGGAAACTATATGTTAGAAAATGGTCTGTCGTTGTCAGCGGAAAAAACTAACATGATGCTATTTAATTCTGGTGGTACTTTAAGTAACTTGCCTACTTTCAGATTGCTTGGTGAAGTGTTACATTACAAACAGGTTGTAAAATTTCTGGGAGTCTTTATGACATCGAAATTAAACTGGAATGTCCATTTTGATTATATTTCAACAAAAAGCAAGAAAAGCCCTAAATTTTCTAAAGATAATAAGCCGATTACCTTGGGGAATGGATACGAACATACTAATTCATCTATCAATAGCACTTGTACGATCTAAATTATCCTATGCGCAAGAAGTGTTCTTCAGTGCACCAAAATATTTATTAAAGAAGATACAAAGCTTATAGACTGCAAAAGTATTAAAATTGCTCTAGGTGTCCCTACTCATGCCTCTGATCTGGAAACGTACAAAGTTGCTGGAATTCTGCCTCTGAACAACTATCGTGAGCTAGCGACAGCAAAATTTCCAGTTAGAATTTGCAGTCACAAACGGACAATTTTGTGAGTAAGGAAATTAAAATCAGGTCTGATGTTGACTTTCCAAAGCGAGCAAAAAGGATTTCATCACAAATGACTGTTGCAACTTACATATCTGACTTGGTCAAACAGTCTAATATAAATATGGATGAAATAGCTGAGACACCATCAACAAAGCCTATCCCTACATGGGAAATGCTAAAAGCCTCTTTTGATATTGATTATACAGACGCTAAGAAATCTGAAAACGTCAACATTTCGATATCCACAGCAAGAGAACACATCGATGAAAAATATGGTACCCACCTTCACATTTTTACCGATGGATCAGTCTTAGAAAATAAATGTGCTGGAGCAGCATTTTATGTTCCAAAATTTAAAATAAAAAAGTCATTTTTCGTTGGGGCAAACATATCTATCTTTACAGCGGAATTAGTCGCTATTAATCAAGCATTGCATTATCTAGTAAATCTTAAACCCATGTCTTTCAAAGTAGTTCTCTTTGTTGACTCAAAATCTGTATTATATGCCTTACGGTCTTTTGATGCCGACACAAGACCTGATTTAATTACTGAGGCAAATCATCTTATGCATCGTTTAAGGGTCAAAGGTACAGATATCAGTTTATGCTGGGTGCCTTCTCACGTTGGTCTTCACGGCAACGAAGTAGTTGACAGAGCAGCTAAGCAAGGCGCCCAGAATTCTGATAATGCTATAGAATTACATGTTCATACCTCCGTAAAAGAAGCTTGCAATTTGCTCGAATCAGCCTCATGGACTCGATTTCATTCAAATGAACAGTTTGTGTCACAACAAATGATCAAACTTACCGTTCAAAATGTATGTAAAAAATTGCAGTATTCTTCCATGTATCATTTGAGATCGATTTTTGCTGTTTGTTTTTGTATTCAGCTAAACGCATTGAAAACAAAATATTGTAAAAATGTCAAGTGTATTTGCGGCGAATAGTTCACACTGTTTCACTGTTTATTCTACTGCAAAATGCTACGTTCTTTTTTACCGAAAATGTTTACTCAAGAAAAGTATTCTGAAAATCATTTCCAAAAAATTACATCAGATCAATCTTTGTTAGTTAACATTTCAGAATCATTAGTTCACAGTCCTGTTAATGCATTACTTTAACTTTATTCGGTTTGTGTTTTAGTGTTACAATTTCCCTTCACGTTGTTGAAGTTAATTGTTAGTGTTAAGTTCTCGTTCCATTTTACTGTTCCCCCACCTATTAATGTCTTTTTCCTCTGTCTTCCCTCTGCCCATATCCAATCCGTCCAACTATCGTTCTACATTTCATTTTGTTCATTTTTTAAAAATTTTATTATTATTTACTTTTTTTTTATTTCCCCTCCCCCTCCCCCCTCCCCCGTCTAATATCATTTATAGTGAAAAGACGTTAAATCAAAGAACACACACACACACACACACACACACACACAACACACACACCACACACACACACACACACACACACACACCCTACACACCTCAGAGCACTTAAACAGATGTTGAAAGAAATAACACACATACACACACATACAAACACACTCACACACACACACACACACACACACACACACACACACACACACACACACACAAACACACACACACAACACACAACACACACACACACACACACACACAACACACACACACACACACACACACACACACACACACACACACACACACACACACACACACACACACACACACACACACACACAAACACACACGGAGCGGAAATGCAAGAAAAAATTATGACAGAAAGAGAGAAGAAGATATTTCAGGCTTATAAACAAGTCACTTACCTGCATAGCTAGGGCAATGAGCTCACTGTGAATGAGGTGGAAGCGACCTAGAAAACACAACCACACACACACACACACACACACACACACACACACACACACACACACACAAAACAAAAAAAACACAGAATCTCTTCACATGAGTAAAACTGACAGGCACAACACCGCGCAAGAGCTAGCAGGAATCCTTATCTTCTGTTTCACTTGGCAGAACAGTAACCGCACATAAACCCCTGATGCTTAGAACACACTTCCAGCAATATCTTGAATTCCGATACACCAAAGATAGGTCTAGTCTCACCAAGGACAGGCCGGTTCAGTTCCACTAAAGAAAGGTCGTATTCCAAACGAAGACAGGTCCAATTTCAATCAAAGACAGGTCCAATTCCGACCAAAGACAGGTCCAATTCCGACCAAACACAGGTCCAATGCCACCTCAGACAGGTCCAGTTTCACCAAAGACAAATCAGTTTCAAACAAAGATGAGTCCAGTTATGAGAATGAGTCCAGTTGTACCATAAACAGTTCCAGTTCCAACCAAGGATAGCTCCAACTTCAACCAGAGACAAACTTATGTTTGGTTCCACTGGGAATGTGTGTTTGGATCACCCTAGCTGAGAAATCACAGGCAGACGAAAAGACAAAATCAAACAAATAAACAAAATCCCTGCTGGTCTTATAACTAAATAAGCTCTGCTCCTGGCATCAGTGCAGGTCAGTGCCTCAGCCGTTATATCGTTGTTAACAATCAAAAATGATGTAAGACAAAGAGGAATGCAGAAGGCAGATACACCCTTCTGGCAAGCAAGCCTCGAACACAAGCCTAGTCCATCATCAAACTTTTACTCCCCTACTACAGATTTTTGCACAGATCAGGTGGAGCGTATATGAAATATCCGAACACGATGAATCCCTGTTTGAGTGAACTCCAAACTCCGAGGAACTGTCTTCTGTAAAAACACGTGCAGAGAAAACACCGACCGACCCTCACGATACAGGCGGTGTGTGTGGGGCCTACGGCTACTTCTGGTACACGACGGTGTCTATACTCTCTTTTGCTAGTGTGCCACCACGACCAAGGATGAAATGTGGCGTGAGTAAACGTCCCGTCTGTTTGCTATTAATTTTGGTTCTCTGAACAAGCTGGCAAGCCTCTGGCCGGCGCTCCTCTTCCTCCTCAGCAAAGTAGCAGCCGCTGGCCTCGCCAGTCAGTTCGTAACAGACAGAATCGTAACAGACAGAACACGGAATCCGGAAGGGTAGGTTACTGGCAGTTTTCGTTGCGGAAGTTTGTTGCTATGCGCATTATGGGGCTGGTTTGTATATCTCTCCTCGCTGTGTGTGTAATGTATATACATATATATATATATATATATATATATATATATATATATACATATATGTGTATGTATATATACATATACGTACATATATAAATATACATATATATATATATATATATATATATATATATATATATATATTGTGTGTGTGTGTGTGTGTGTGTATGTATGACTACGTACAACACCTGAAAATATGTGTGTAAAATTATATGTGTATGTATGACTACGTACAACACCTGAAAATATGTGTTTGTGTGTGTATGCATGTATGTATGTATGTAGGTAGGTGGTTAGGTATGTATGTATGTAGGTAGGTAGGTAGATAGGTAGGTGTTTAGGTAGGTAGGTAGGTAGACAGACAGACAGATAGATAGAATGATGGATAGATATACAGACAGATAGATACATAGATAGATACATACATAGATAGATACATACATACATAGATACATACACACATACATAGAAACATACATAGATACATACATAGATAGATGTGTGTGTGTGTTTGTTTTTCTTTCCTTGATTTTTTTCTGAACATTTATGATGAAATGTTGAAATGTCCACTCAACTGTAGTGTCGGAATAAAGATCTTCCTACGCACTTGTCAAAACACTCTTGCGTACATCTATAGCTATTCTGAACACACACACACACACACAAATAAGACAAGCATTGGAAATCGTGGAGAACTGGCCATCATTAAACACAGACATCGGTTTAGAACTGCCGATAATATACAAATATTTATACATGTACCCACACCAAGTGATCACCGGTCTTCTAGTAAAGTCTGGACAGATCACACAAACAGCCACACAAACAACCACACAGCCAGTCATACAAACAGCCAAACAGCACACAAACCAGTCACACAAACAGCCACACGAACAGCCACACAGTCACGCAAACAGCCACACAAACAACCTCACAACCATACAAACAGCTACACCAGCCACACAAACAACCTCACAACCATACAAACAGCTACACCAGCCACACAAATAGCCCCACAGACAGCCACACAGCCACTCAGCCAGAAAAAGTCACACAAAGAACCACACAAAGAGTATAGTATACCATAGCATAGCATAGTATAGCATAGCATAGTGTGGCATAGCATAGTATAGCATAGTATATCATATCATAGTAGAGCAGAGCGGCGCCTGAAAACCAGTGCTTTGGGTAGATGGGGCTCATCAGTCTGGGAAGACAGCTCATCTAAGAGAAGGAAAACTCTGATTTCAAACCTCCGCTGCCTTGCAGCCATACCCACTCATAGGAAAGGCTTCGGAAGGTAACCCTGAGGAAAAATCCGGAGTCGGAGTCCCTAAGGCAGTTCGCCGTTGTCTACAACCTCGTTCTGGCAACTCCTGCGTCGCCCCTGGTACCAGGCGTACAGGCCTCCGTCTTTCCCCTGGATTCTACTAGTGGCGACGAGAGGGGGGATCTGCTGCATGGGCAACAGCTCGTCCTCCATATTCACTTGCCCAGGCCTGCACCTGGAGAAATCGGCCTGCACAGCCACAGCAGAAAGTGCACGTCATGACCACAACGCCTCCTGGTGCAGACTATCATCTCCTGAGATGTAAAGAGGCCGACGAGAGCAGAGCGGAGCAGAGTAGAGTAGAGAAGAGTAGAGAAGAGTGATAATAAAAAAATTATTGTTCTTGAATAGCCCTGTTCTCCAAACTCACTCGTAAGCTTTGGACTCACCGCTCCTTACACACAAGCAGACTGTAAATTTAAGTGGAGCACAGACAACTCAAGTGTAAGGCCAGCTGTGCATATTCCATTGTCTTCTTGCACAGTCTGTAACTTCGGTGGGCCTGTTGTATGCTTACTGTTTTCATGTTTCCTTTTAATTAAGCCAGCTACGGACAAGAATTACAATATCTTTAACCCTTTGACTCCCGCATCCTGTCTACCAGCATCAGTCATTGGCAACCATGCTAGCCGAGCAAAAACTTAACCCTTCGACTCTCTCACCCTATCCACGAGCTTCCTCCGACTTGGTGAGAGAGTCGAAGGGTTAAGTTTTTGCAGTTGGTGGATAGGGTGCAAGAATCGAAGGGTTAACGCGCATATCTGACAGGTCTGCAGAATATCACACATATGCATGTTAAAGATCCTGCTGATGGCTGGCTTTGGGAAACATGAAAACATTGAGCATGCACGCCCATCAAAGATTGCAGATTATGCAACAACATACCGCCTGCGCAGGGTTAGGGATACAGTGCATTCACATATCCGCTAAAAAAAAAATTTTTTAAAATAGCAGCGCTAAACAATATAGAGTAACAAAAGCAATATCATCATCATCATCATCACCATCATCATCATCATCGTCGTCGTCGTCGTCGTCATCGTCATCATCATCATCATCATCATCAACAACAACAACAACAACAACAACAGTGAAGATCGAGTCGCTTTAAATATCAGATTTGATGTTATGTTCGTTTTCTTATTCTGTAAAGTGCTTGATGGATTTAAGAATCAGTGTGTGTATGTGTGTGTGTGTGTTGTGTGTGTGTGTGTGTGTGTGTTGTGTGTGTGTGTGTGTGTGTGTGTGTGTGTGTGTGTGGTGTGTGTGTGTGTGTGTGTTGCGTGTGTGTGTGTGGTGTGGTGTGTGTGTGTGTGTGCGGTGTGTGTGTGCGGTGTGTGTGCGAGTGTTGTGTCGCGCGTATTGTGTCTCTGTTGTGTGTTGTGTGTTTATCTGAAAGAAAATGTCCCACATTTTGTTGCACACATCAACCTTCCCACCCCCTCTCTCTCTCACACACACACACATACACACTTCTTTCTAGTAAAGTACCACCAAATCCACAAGCCATTGGACTGATCATTATAATAGTGTGTACATGTCTCTCTGTCTCTATGCATTTGTTTGTGAGTGCACACCCGCTAGCGTGTACGTCAAACTTCTGTGTCTGTTTTTCGATAGAAAGCCTGTTTAAAACATTCACAGAGAGAGACAGAGACAGAGAGGAAGGGAGAGAGGGAGAGAAAGAGAGAGAGAAAGAGACAGACAGATAGACAGAGACAGAGACAGACAGAGACAGAGACAGACAGAGGCAGAGACAGACAACGAGAGACAGAAACAGAGACAGACAGAGACAGACAGACAGAGACAGTCAGAGACAGAGACACAGACAGACAAACGGAGAGAGAGAGACAGACAGACAGACAGAGACACAGAGAGAGAGAGAGACACAGAGAGAGAGAGAATGACAGAGATAGAGACAGAGAGATAGAGAAAGAGAGACAGAGATAGAGACAGAGACAGACACACAGACAGACACACAGACAGACAGACATACAGAGACTGAGACAGAGACAGAGAGAGAGAGAATGAAGAGGAAAAAAAAGAGAGAGAAAGAGACACACAGAGAGAGCCAGCCAGCCAGACAGACAGACAGAGAGACAGAGAGAGAGAGAGAGAGAGTGCCAACACTGGCTGTATAGGACGGGGTAGTGGGGTCGGTGGGGTTGTGAAGGAACCAGTGAGGATTGCAGGTCGACAAGGCCAAAAGCTGGAGCTATGAAGACAGCACCAGTAACAAGTGTTGCAGGAACAGAGGAATAACACTTCCAGAAGATGACACCCCGCAGTGAAAACAAGAATCAAGTAGGCCTATCGCCGTCACGCTGCGACCAGATCCCGACACTAATATTCATATGATACAGCTGTGGTTTTAACTTAACTACAGGGGCTGACTAGCTGGGGGGTTTTTTGTTTTGTTTTGTTTTTTTTGTTTGTTTCTTGCATTGAGTTTGGCGTTTTGTTCAAACAGGATTTACCGTACTCAGTCGATTCCAAATGCGGTGCGCTCCACACAGATCTGTTTCAGTTTCAGTTTCAGTTTCAGTTTCAGTTTTTCAAGATGACGTCTCCGCGCTCGGAACGAATTCCATGTGCACTGACGTCACAGGTGCCACTTGTATGGTGACCGTGGCACATGCCTTAAGCCTGCACATAAGCCCATGAGTTGGCCAGGTCTTGAGGTCCTACCTAGACTATGTTTTACCTAGTCTGTATTTCATACTGGTATTTTATTACCCTACCACTGGAATAATCTTGGTTACATGTAAATGACATGACATGTGTATGTGTGTATCTTACCTTCAAAAAAGGAACATATATATATGAGTAAATAAATAAATCGTTAAAGGTCTGAGTCACAACACAACTAGCTATTCTGTATAAAATCACAACACAACTAGCTATTCTGTATAAAATCACAACACAACTAGCTATTCTGTATAAAATCGCAACACAAATAACTATTCTGTATAAAATCACAACACAACTAGCTGATTTGTATAAAATCACAACACAACTAACTATTCTGTATAAAATCACAACACAACTAGCTATTCTGTATAAAATCACAACACAACTCGCTGATTTGTATAAAATCACAACACAACTAGCTATTATGTATAAAATCACAACACAACTAGCTATTATGTATAAAATCACAACACAACTGGCTATTCTGTATAAAATCACAACACAACTAGCTATTCTGTATAAAATCACAACACAAATAACTATTCTGTATAAAATCACAACACAACTAGCTATTCTGTATAAAATCACAACACAACTAGCTATTCTGTATAAAATCACAACACAACTAGCTATTCTGTATAAAATCACAACACAACTAGCTATTCTGTATAAAATCACAACACAACTAGCTGATTTGTATAAAATCACAACACAAATAACTATTCTGTATAAAAACACAACACAAATAACTATTCTGTATAAAATCACAACACAACTAGCTATTCTGTATAAAATCACAACACAACTAGCTATTCTGTATAAAATCACAACACAAATAGCTATTCTGTATAAAATCACAACACAACTAGCTATTCTGTATAAAATCACAACACAACTAGCTGATTTGTATAAAATCACAACACAACTAGCTATTCTGTATAAAATCACAACACCACTAGCTATTCTGTATAAAATCACAACACAAATAGCTATTCTGTATAAAACACACAGATCTGCCAGCAATTAACTGGCAGACTCCCGTAGGAAAGTCTGGCAAAGTGTTTTTGCTTTTGCTGGCATAGTTGACAATGCAGGATGCTGTTAGTGTGCGGGAGTCAAAGGGTTAAGGTGTTTCGATTACTGTTGATTCTTTTCTCTCTATTTCATTGTCGTTGTTTCTATTTTTCTTATTAATTTATTATTTATTTATTTACAAACTGATGATGATGATGATGATGATGATGATGATGATGATGATGATGATGATGATGATGATGATGATGATGATGATGATGGAGCATCGATGCGAAGACTGAGTAGGCTTACTGGTTCATTACAACCTGGGTGGACGGGACACAGCTCTAGTACATAATAATGATAATAACAATGACATTTATATGGCTCCAAATCTCGATATGTAAATCAAATGAAAGGGCTCACTCTCATCGTTCACCAAAACATTTCATCGCAATGACAAAAAAAACAAAAAACAAAAAAAACACCTCAAGGATACAAAACACATTCAGACCGGGAGGGAGAGGACAGGAGGGGAGTAGTATAAAAAATGGGGGGTAGGGGGGTGGGGACGTATAGGGGAAATCACTCCTGGACGAAAAGACACGTCTTCTTCAAGTTAGACTTGAAAGAAGACACAGTGTGAAACTGTGGAATAGAAAGAGGAAGCTGGTTCCAGTTGTATGGACCAGACACAACAAAAGAACATCAACCGATGTGTACCATCTGCATCGAGGAATTTGTGAACAAATATTATCAGAAGCAAGACGAGGAGGTCGGGGGGGTTGTACGTTCAGAGGTGATCACAAAGATAGATAGGTACAGTGGCATTGAATCACTTGTAGCAGAATATTTTGAATTTGTATGGAATTATTTGAGAAACAGGTAGCCGGTGGAGAACGTGAGCAAGGGAGTGATAGGATAATGCTTCTTTTTAGTACATTCTCAGCTTAGTGTTGGTGATGTGCTTACAGGAGAACTTCCACATGTCGTTCAGCATTCTAAGGGTGTTTCTGATTTTGCTGACATGTATACAAAAAAAATCTTCGATTTTTCCCCTGCTCAACACAATATCAGGGAAGGGTTTTTTTTCTTTCTTTTTTTTATTACTGATTTTTCTTCCCCCGCTAAATTTTTCGGTGTCTGTATGTGTCGTGTGTGTGTGTGTGTGTGTGTGTGTGTGTGTGTGTGTGTGTGTGTGTGTGTGTGTGTGTGTGTGTGTGTGTGTGTGTGTGTATGTGTGTGTGTGCGTGTGCGTGTGTGTGTTATGTCATCATCATCATCATCAGGTGCCCTGCCGCATGACGTTGGCGACCATGGACTTCCAACCATCTCTATCTCTCGTTGCCCCCAGCATCTCCCCCACCCTCCTCATCCCCAGCCACTCTGCAAGTCCGTCCAGCATTCTCTCCCTGGGTCTACCTGGTGCTCTCTTTCCCTCCAGCTTTCCCGTTGTGACTAGGTGCTCCAAATCCCCCTTCCTCACAAAATGGCCTACAAATGTTGCTTGTCTTTTCCTAATCTTCCTTATGAGTGATCTACTTGTGTCTGCCTCTATCAAGACTGTCTCGTTTATTTTCTTTGCTGTCCATGGAACTCTCAACATTCTTCTGAGAAACCACATCTCGGCTGTCTCGATCCTGCTCTGGCTTTGCCTGCTGACTGTCCACGCCTCGCATCCGTACAACAGTATTGGTTCTATATAACATTCAAGGACTCTCTTTCTGATGTTAATTGATAGGCATTTGTTGGTAAGAATGCTTCTCATCTTCTTGAATGCTGTTTTGGCTTGGCCGATTCTGCCAGCTATTTCCGATGTGCATCTGCCGTCTGATGAAATGACCGTTCCCAGGTATTTGAACTTATTAACCTGTGTCAAGGTTGTGCCATTTGCTGTTATTTTGCATGCGGGGATTTCATGTTTTTTGCTGATCACCATGACTTCAGTCTTCCTGCTGTTTAGTTCCAACCCCTTACCTTTGCTTTCTGTTTCTAGTATATTCACAAGGTTTTGTAGGTCCTTTTCATTTTCTGCAATTAGCACGGT
>CM060309.1:62034033-62041533 GCA_030674185.1 Monoplex corrugatus
AAAAAGTACTCTGTACAGATAATGTAAAGGCTAAAAAGTACTCTGTACAGATAATGTAAAGACTAAAAAGTGCTCTGTACAGATAATGTAAAGACGAAAAAGTGCTCTGTACAGATAATGTAAAGACGAAAAAGTACTCTGTACAGATAATGTAAAGACGAAAATGTGCTCTGTACAGATAATGTAAAGACGAAAAAGTACTCTGTACAGATAATGTAAAGGCTAAAAAGTGCTCTGTACAGATAATGTAAAGACGAAAATGTGCTCTGTACAGATAATGTAAAGACGAAAAAGTACTCTGTACAGATAATGTAAAGACGAAACATTACTCTGTACAGATAATGTAAAGACTAAAATGTACTCTGTACAGATAATGTAAAGGCTAAAAATTACCCTGTACAGATAATGTAAAGACGAAAAAGTACTCTGTGCAGATAATGTAAAGACGAAAAAGTGCTCTGTACAGATAATGTAAAGACGAAAACGTACTCTGTGCAGGTAATGTAAAGACGAAAAAGTACTCTGTACAGATAATGTAAAGACGAAAAAGTACTCTGTGCAGATAATGTAAAGACGAAAAAGTACTCTGTACAGATAATGTAAAGACAAAAAAAGTGCTCGGTACAGATAATGTAAAGACGAAAAAGTGCTCTGTACAGATAATGTAAAGACGAAAAAGTACTCTGTACAGATAATGTAAAGACGAAAAAGTACTCTGTACAGATAATGTAAAGACGAAAAAGTATTCTGTACAGATAATGTAAAGGCTAAAAAGTACTCTGTACAGATAATGTAAAGACGAAAAAGTACTCTGTACAGATAATGTAAAGGCTAAAAAGTACTCTGTACAGATAATGTAAAGACGAAAAAGTACTCTGTACAGATAATCTAAAGGCTAAAAAGTACTCTGTACAGATAATGTAAAGGCTAAAAAGTACTCTGTACAGATAATATAATGGCTAAAAAGTACTCTGTGCAGATAATGTAAAGGCTAAAAAGTACTCTGTACAGATAATGTAAAGGCTAAAACGTACTCTGTACAGATAATGTAAAGGCTAAAAATTACTCTGTTCAGATAATGTAAAGACGAAAAAGTACTCTGTACAGATAATGTAAAGGCTAAAAAGTACTCTGTACAGATAATGTAAAGACGAAAAAGTATTCTGTACAGACAATGTAAATGAATGAATTTTTCTTTTTCTTTATCTTCAATGATTCATTGAGGGTGTTGCTCAAATCTTCTGACCATCACCGTAGGTGTCTGTATCTCCCGGGCCAGGTTGACGCCAGGAGAGATACTACGATAGAAAGTGTAGAGTTCAGCCCTGTCACGCAGTCTCAATCCTAAGATGGAACTCCATAGCATCATGATTATCACCCTCGTCGACATCATCATCATCATCGCATTGTAAAAACCGTGCCAGCTTCTGTGGCCATTAAGGTCGCGCGTAGAAAATAGGACAAAAGAAAAAGGTGAGCACAAAGGTAACCTACCTGAAAGCGATGATCTTTAGGTGAAAAAAATTGTACTCGAGATATCACTTCATGAGCCCACTGCCCTGTCAAAAGAACCAAGCAATCTGCATGAAGAAAGACATGAGAAGTGTTCTATAGCACATGAAGAAAATGAAAATAAATGAACTTGTCTCTGCTCCACCGGAGACACACGCACACACACACCCCAAAAAAAGAAAGGCGGGTTCTTCTTGGTGCCAGAAATGCCCTAGGCTGTGTGGTGTATGTCAACTACCCAGTTTGTATGTAGGCCTACGTGCTAGGTCTGAGCAAAGAGGGTAGGCAGTATACTCTTTGGTCTGAGCGCTGGCAGTTCAGTTCCAGCTTTTAGGAGGAACAAAACTCGCTTTTCTCTGACATTCTTGGGTGTAATGTGTTGACTTTCCCAGACTTTCCTATCTGGTTAAGAATCTTAAACAGCCCGGCCTTAATGACTTTCTCCCTCTCTCTCACTTTGTGGGTCTGTTTAGGCTGGCTGGTTGGCTTCCCGACTATCTGCCTCTATCTCTCTTGCTCTCACATACACACACACACGCGCGCGCAGGCAATTACTAAGAAACACACACATACACGCGTTCACACATACACACCCACGCGTGCATGCAGGTGTGCACATGCGCACACAAACACATATACATGGCATACACACACACACACACGTAAAAACTCACATAATCGCACACACATAAACACAGTCTCACACATACACAGTTATACACTCCCCCTCACTTATATCATAATTTAAAAGCACGTACCGGTATATGAATAGACGTTACAAGAAATAACGAAGGAACACATGAACACAAAATGCACACATACATAATGAAAACACACGCGTGGGTACATACACACACACACACACACACACACACACACACACACACACACACACACACACACACACTCACGCACACACACGCAAGCATACACACACACACACGCACACACTCACACACCTGTGCACATGCACACACTCGCACACAACTACACACACGTATGTACTCACTCATGCATATGTGCACACGCACACGCACACACACACACACACTCTCTCTCTCTCTCTCTCTCTCTAACACACACACACACACACACACACACACACACACACACACACACTCACACACACAATCTCTCTCTCTAGAGAATACACACACACATTACACTTTGGCAAAAACACAAACACACGCATATACATACAACTACACACAACCTAGACAGACAAACCAACAGACAGACCAACAGACAGACAGACAGAGACAGGGACAAGCAAACACACAGGCAGCAAACAGTAAAAACAATGTTAAATATCATGAAAATGTTTGGAGCAAAAAGGCGTGTGAATGGCAAACCAGAAACTGATAGTCCTCAAGAACCAAAATACTGGGCGCGGTGGTCAAGCTGGTCAACGGGTCGAACTTCCAATCGGAAGGATCCGGGTTCGATCCACCCAGACACCTTCACCAGGTGGATAAAGGGTAGAGATTTTATGCCATCTCTCAGGGATAAAGTGTAGAGATTTCATGCCATCTCTCAGGGATAGAGGCTAGAGATTTCATGCCATCTCTCAGGATAAAGGTTGGAGATTTTATGCCATCTCTCAGGGATAAAGGGTAGAGATTTTGTGCCATCTCTCAGGGATAAAGGGTAGAGATTTTATGCCATCTCTCAGGGATAAAGGGTAGAGATTTTATGCCATCTCTCAAGGATAAAGGATAGAGATTTTATGCCATCTCTCAGAGATAAAGGCTAGAGATTTTATGCCATCTCTCAGGGATAAAGGATACAGATTTTATTCCATCTCTCAGGGATAGAGGCTAGAGATTTTACGCCATCTCTCAGCGATAAAAGGTAGAGATTTTATGCCATCTCTCAGGGATAGAGGCTAGAGATTTCATGCCATATCTCAGGGATAAATGTTGGAGATTTTATGCCATCTCTCAGAAATAAAGGGTAGAGATTTTGTGCCATCTCTCAGGGATAAAGGGTAGGGATTTTATGCCATCTCTCAGGGATAACGGGTAGAGATTTTATGCCATCTCTCAGGGATAAAGGGTAGGGATTTTATGTCATCTCTCAGGGATAAAGGGTAGAGATTTTATGCCATCTCTCAGGGATAAAGGGTAGAGATTTTATGCCATCTCTCAGGGATAAAGGGTAGGGATTTTATGCCATCTCTCAGGGATAAAGGGTAGAGATTTTGTGCCATCTCTCAGGGATAAAGGGTAGGGATTTTGTGCCATCTCTCAGGGATAAAGGGTAGGGATTTTATGCCATCTCTCAGGGATAAAGGGTAGAGATTTTGTGCCATCTCTCAGGGATAAAGTGTAGAGATTTTGTGCCATCTCTCAGGTATAAAGGGTAGGGATTTTATGCCATCTCTCAGGGATAAAGTGTAGAGATTTTGTGCCATCTCTCAGAAATAAAGGGTAGAGATTTTATGCCATCTCTCAGAAATAAAGGGTAGAGATTTCATGCCATCTCTCAGGGATAAAGGTTAGAGATTTTGTGCCATCTCTCAGAAATAAAGGGTAGAGATTTTGTGCCATCTCTCAGGGATAAAGGGTAGAGATTTTGTGCCATCTCTCAGAAATAAAGGGTAGAGATTTTATGCCATCTCTCAGGGATAAAGGGTAGAGATTTTGTGCCATCTCTCAGGGATAAAGGGTAGAGATTTTGTGCCATCTCTCAAGGATAAAGGGTAGAGATTTTGTGCCATCTCTCAGGGATAAAGGGTAGAGATTTTGTGCCATCTCTCAGGGATAAAGGGTAGAGATTTTGTGCCATCTCTCAGGGATAAAGGGTAGAGATTTTGTGCCATCTCTCAGGGATAAAATGTAGAGATTTTGTGCCATCTCTCAGGGATAAAATGTAGAGATTTTGTGCCATCCCCCAAGTTAACATGTGAGTGCAGAGCTGTCAGTGCCTAACCATTTTCGTGTGTATATGCATGTAAAATATCAAACATGCACACTAAAGATCCCGTAAGTCATGTCGGTGGCTATCCTTTGGAAACATGAAAAAAAAAACCACCATTGTTGTTGTTGTTGTTTAAAGCCCAGCCGACTGCGCAGAGCCATATCAGGGCTAGGCTGTAACCGGTTCAAAACATACAAAACTTCAACAGGAAGAAAAAAGAAAAGAAAATAATTAAGTGCACATATCAATGCATTCTCTAATGACGTGTCCCTGGCGTTGACCACTCCGTCCAATTTATCGCACAGGGGATTTAAAAAACACACCTAAATACAAATTTAAGCATACCTAAGGACACCAGAACATATATAAAAAACAGGCCCAAATTACCTGAAATTGCTTCCGCATATCTCACCTCCCTAGAGCCAAATATGCACTTAATACATGTACCCAATTATCAATCCTAAGAAAAAGTACGTGAGACTTTATTGAACACGTACAGGTAAATGGGCCAGCAAGGCAGAAAATGATACAAAGAAATGACAGAAGGCAAACGAACAAGGCAGAAACAAAGAGAGTTACAGAAAAGAGGAAATTTCTAGCACAGAATTTCCAGAAGGTGGGGATGCTATTGATACTGAAAGAGCCCCCGGCATCTCCACGGGGGAACAGCCAGCATTCACACCCACCAAAGATACAGACTGTCTAAGAACACAGTGGAACATGGTCAGTTCTTCTGGAAGGTTTTTTTCACGAGAAGGAGCTTGTCATTCTCTAGGGCCTGGAGACACAAAGTGGACAGCAGAGAGGAAGACCGCTTGATAGTATGTGTTCTTTGTACTATTCATAATAGTATGTGTTCTTTGTACTATTCATAATAGTATGTGTTCTTTGTACTATTCATAATACCTGTGTTCTTTGTACTATTCATAATACCATGTGTTCTTTGTACTATTCATAATACTGTTTTCTTTGAACTATTTATAATGGTATGTGTTCTTTGTACTATTCATAATACTATGTGTTCATTGTACTATTCATAATAACATGTGTTTTCTGCACTATGTATATTGAGAAGTAGAAACAGAGGGAAAAAAAGAAAAGTTTAGACTAATTTTTCATGAGACACACAGTCACACAAAGCTAAGGCCAGTCTTTCCATGTGGGTGTTTATTATAATAATGATTATCTCCCGAAGACGGAATGTGGATCTAGAATTATAACCATCGACAGTAAACATTATTGTCGGTAAACATCAGGAAAAATGAAATTAATTGTAAGATTCATGATTACACACAAACATTTCACTGGTAACAGGCATTTTTCTGAATGCCAGTTCATTATGCATCACTCAAATGATTATTTTTCTTCCGTTTTAAATGTTGAAAATTATGATTCCTGAAGTTTCAGTTTCAGTTTCAGTTTCAGTTTCTCAAGATGGCATCTCAGCACCGGAATAAATTCCATATGCACTAATGCCATGTAATGGATGAGATGCAAAATGACAATGGCATCTTAACCCTTTGACTCCCCCATCCGCCAACTGCAAAAACTCAATCCTTTGACTCCCTCACCCTATTCACCAGCTTCCTGCATTGACTCCCACTTCCTATCCACCAGCTTTCTGCAGGAAGCTGGTGGATAGGATGAGGGAGTCAAAGGGTTAAATGTTTGCTTTGTTAGCATGGTTGATAAGGTAGCATGCTGGTGGACAGAGTGTAGGAGTCAAAGGGATAAAGCTTCAATCATTCTAGTGGTGTCACTTTAGTGTTTCATAGAACCCAGTCCCCCATTATCCTCTTCTCTTGCAGTGCTTAGGGTTTTGTGCAGATTAAAAGGAGTCTGTCAGATGATTGGTGGAAGCTTTGGGCGGAGCTCATATGGAATTGCCGAAGCGTGATGAATCCCTCTTGTAACACATTCAAAAATCTCAAAGTTCTAACTGTATAGAAATAATGTATTATTGTGTCCAGTCACAACTTTTCATCTCTATCAATCAATAAATTGACAAGGTGAACAAGTACTGCACATTTTTCACACTTAAACTGAAACCACCTTTGATAAAGGACAAAACAATACATGAATGAATACATAGTGATTAAATGTATTCATGAATAAATAAAAGAATCAATCAATGGACGAATGAAATGAACAAAAGAACGAATAAATGAGTGAATTGAATGATGCGAACAGAAGAATGTATAGACGAACAAATGAAAGAATGAGATTATTCCATCTGCGCTTCTCCCAATGAGCCATCTTGCATCAAGCAGACTACTTAAGCCTGCACAAAAACCTAGTCGCTGGCAAGGTCTTGAAACAGCGGGAGAGAACATGACCTCATGAAACAGCGAAGATGATGCCATCACTAGAAGCATTATAGATGGGCAGCTAGCAGACCAGTTTGTTTACGATGCAATGATGACTTGTGTTTAACACTTTGACTCCTCGCACCCTATCCACCAACTGCAAAAACTTAACCCTTTGACTCCCTCACCCTATCCACCAGTTTTCTGCAGAAGGAAGTTGGTGTATAGGGGGGGGGGGGAATCAAAGGGTTAAGTTTTTGCTTTGCTAGCATGGTTAGTAATGGAAGATGCTGGTGAAGAGGGGGGGGGGGGGGCGGGAGTCAAAGGATCAAAGTCAGAGAAGAGGAAATGATGATCATTGGTTAAAAACAAAAGAAATGTAAGTCCTTCAAAAAACGTGTTCGCTTTTTTCCTTCAACTGTCATCATCACCCTTGACAAAGATCCTAAAATTCCATTACACAAACTTGCAGAAAGACATCTTCATCTCGAGGAGAAAGAAAGACTGTAGCAATGAAGGAATGCCGTCGAATCTTTAGCCATTAATCATTCCAATACTTTGATCGTGACGAATTCTCACGCCCTCACACATAAAACAAACAAAAAAACAAGAACAAATAACCACAGTTTTTGACTGAAAACACTGACCGTTCCGATCTTTTTCGGATGAGTGTATATGCACGTTGTTGTTGGGGGGTTTTTTCCTCCACACGGTGCAGGTGGTAGGTTGAATAAAAAAAATTTAAAAAGTCACAATTATGGAA
>CM060309.1:62046533-62056533 GCA_030674185.1 Monoplex corrugatus
TCATCATCATCATCATCATCGTCGTCGTCGTCGTCGTCATCATCATCATTATCATCATTATCATCATCACTGTGTCAGCAGCGCAATGACAGCTTCCTTTTGTTCGATGAAACGGCTATCGTGTGGCGCCAGGAGCTTGGGAGGTGATTGTCTGTAGAGTGGTGAGGCTCTGGTGCTCTGGGTAACATTCACAAGCACACTCGGTTGTGTCTTATTTGAAAAATTATTACTTTATTATTATCATCATTGTTATTATTATTATTATTATTATTATTATTATTATCATTATTATTATCAATATCACATTATTATTATTATTATTATTATTATCATTATTATTATTATTGTTGTTGTTGTTGTTATCATTATTGTCATCATGATTATTGTTGTTGTTGTTGTTGTTGTTGTTGCTATTATCATTATTATCATTATCATCATCGTCGTCATCATCACCATCATCATCATCTTCGTCATCATCATCATCATCTTCGTCATCATCATCATCATCATCATCATCATCGTCGTCGTCGTCGTCATCATTACATATTGTTGTTACTTACTCTTCGTCGTCGTGCTCCTCCTCAGGTCTGAAACAGACAAAATAATCCCATTAATGCGCTGGTTTTTGTTTGTTTGCTCGTCTGTTGTGTTTCCGGTTTGGTTTGTTTTTAGTTCTGGTTGGTTCTTTTTTGTTTGTTTGTTTGCTTGCTTGCTTGTTTGCTTGCTCGTTTGTTTGTTTGTTTGCTTGCTTGCTTGTTAGCTTGTTTGTTTGGAGTTTTTTGTTTGGAGTTTTGGAGGAAGTTGGTTCCTTTGGGTATTATGTGTGTGTGTGTGTGTGTGTGTGTGTGTGTGTGTGTGTGTGTGTGTGTGTGTGTGTGTGTGTGAGTGTGTGTATGTAATTGCGCGCTGCTTCTACTGCTATTACTACTACTACTACTACTAACTACTACTACTACTACTACCACTACCACTACCACTACCACCACCACCACCTTGACGACAACGTCTACCATTCATGCTGACGACTACAGCTACTGTTGCTACGATAAAGAAGAAGGAAAGAGGCGGTACACATACACAGTTATGCTCTCCAAAAACACGTCATGTATTATTCAAATCGGCAGGAATTTTTAATTACGTCCTTTGACACAAGACAGGCGCTGTTGTCAAATGGATAAACGTTAGAATTCAAATCTGAAGGTCCTGGGTTCAAATCCTGCCCGTACACTGCCGCCTGGTGAGTAAAGGGTGGGGTGGGTTTTTTTTGTACTGATACCCCACAGATCAATATGTGTGCAGACACGCCAGTGCCAACCCCCTCCCTGCCCCTGCCCCCACCCTCTGCCCCCCTCCTTTCGTGTGTTTACGCATGCAGAAAACCAATATGCAATCGAAAACAATTACGACTGCCCGTGTTCAAGCAAACAGGAACCAGAAGAAAAAAAACCACGAAAATGGAATCAGAATGTGTATTTAATACAACCAAACAAGACAGGCGCAAATTTTCTGCCAACTGGTCTTTGTCGAGCGAATGTAAACAAACAAACACCGAATACAAAAATTAGGACAAAAAGACTAACATTTCCCTGCTCCTTCGTCCAGTGGGAGAAGAGGATTTAAAACAAACAAACAAACAAAAAAGCAGCAAAGAAGTTTCAGTCTTTTTCTCCTAATTTTTTGTATTTGGTGCTTGTTTGTTTGTTTGTGATCTTACATTCGCTTTACAAAGGCCGGTTGACAGAAAATTTGCGCCTGTCTTGTCTGGTTTGTATTAAATACGTGTTCTGATTCAATTTTCGTGTTTTCCTGGTTAAAATATGCATGTTAAAGATCCTGTAAGTCAGATCAGTGGCTGAGTTATTGAAACATGAAAACACCCTCCATGCACACTAACCGAAGACTGATGCAAACTGTGCAACGAATGTAGCGGAGTGTGGTCATACCGGCTGACAGAATGAGTTTCTCGTGCTCCACTAACATGTCTGATTATTCACAGTTTCCAGTTTGGAATTTGAAGTTTGCTCAAGAGGGATTCATCACACTCGGGCAATTCCATGTGTGCTCCACCTAAATCTGCAAACAATTATCTGGCAGACTCCCTAAGCCTTGCGCAAAACCCTATGCACTGGTAAGATCTTGAAATTGGAGAAATGTGGGCGGGGGAGGGGTGACTTTGAAAACAGTAACCTGGCACTATCAGATGGATGGAAGCATTGAGATGGGCAGAAAACAGGCCAGTTTTTTAATGTTGCAGGCTGGGGATAAACTCCAGATATTCAATCTTGAGTCCACGGTTCTATCATAAGAACTGACCAGCTGGCAAAGATTATGTGTAACGGACAGTGAGTCCAGATCAGTCTGGATAATAGGTATTACGATAGGATAAACCAACTTGGATACTCACTCAGGCCATCCTTTGATTTTGTCCATGGTCTTGTAGAAGCCTGATAGAGTGACCCCCACGATGACCACAGGGATGAAGAAGAACAGACCCCAACCCAGGCTGAACCAGAACCCGTTCTGCACAAAAAATCACAGTACATCAAAAAAGGAGGGCCTTATCTAAGGGACAAAACTCTGCATTTCGTTTCTCAGGTTTCCTACAGGATGCACTCCCCTGTGCTGGGCAACGTTTGGCGAACAAAAATTTATTATGAACGACGGACTCGATAGTTGGAGTGACAAAGACGTCAGATTTTCAACCGGAAATCTGGGTTCCATTCTGCCTGGGTTATCTCCCGCCTGTTGGGTAAATGGTGGACATTGTCCTGGTTTCTAAGTCAACATGAATAGAAGCAGAGTCTAAATATACGCCTCGTCTTAGCCATGACTGACTGACTGACTGTCTGACTGACTGACTATTACTGTTTTGTTTAAAGCCCAGCCGACTGCGTAGAGCCATATCAGGGCTATAACCTGTTTCAAAACATACACAATACTTCAGCTGGAAACAAAGAAAAGAAAATTAAGTACAGACAGCATTGCATTCGCGCACATAATATAAAGAGATGCCCCTAGCGTTGACCACTTCGTCCAATTTATCGCACAGAGGATTAAAAAACATACATAATACATTAATGTAAACATAACTAAGGACACTGAAACATACGTAAAAACGGATCTAAATAACCTAAAACTGCTTTTGCATAATTCATTTCCCTAAAGCCAAAATACACTTAATACATGCACCCAATTATTAATCCTAAGAGAAAGTACGTCAGACTTTACCGAATACCTACAGGTGAATGGACGAGCAAGGCAGAAATGATAGGAAGAAATAACAGAAGGCAAATGAGGGAGAAAGAAACAAAGAAAGTGACAGAAAAAAGGAAATTTCTACCACAGAATAGCCAGAAGGTGGGGATGCTATCTTTACTGAAAGAGCCCCCGGCATCCTCACTGACTGACTGAACTGACTGACGACTGACTGACTGACTGACTGAATGAATGAATGAATGAATACAAATAATCTATGAAACACGTTTATCCTGACCATGCAAAACAACGTTCTGTTAAGAGTTTATCCTTATTCACTTAACCCTTTGACTCCCACACCCTGTCCACCAGCATCCTGCATTGTCAACCATGCCAGCAAAGCAAAAACTTAACCCTTTGATTCCCTCACCCTGTCCACCAGCTTTCTGCAGGAAGCTGGTGGATAGGGTGAAGGAGTCAAAGGGTTAAGTTTTTGCAGTTGGTGGATAGTGTGCGAGAGTCCAATTGTTAATGCGTAACCCCCTTCGCGTATAGCCCGCGCACAGGGAAATACGCACGTTATAATAATAATAATAATATATTTTATTTATATAGCGCAAAATCTTGACAAAATCAAATCTAAGCGCTGAGCGTATACATGCATACATACCTACATACATATGAGCGTATACATGCATACATACATGCTTACATACTTACATACATAAATCTAAGCTGAGCGTATCCATGCATCCATACATACATATATAAATCTAAGCGTATACATACATACATACATACATACATACGTACGCACATGCATACATAATAATTACAATATTTATATAGCGCAAATCTTGACAAAATCAAATCCAAGCGCCGAAAAGACACACACGCACACACGCACGCACGCACGCACGCACACACACACACACACACACACACACACACACACACACACACACACACACACACACACATGCATGGCCACAAATGGGGAGAAAAGAATAAAAGCAATAAAAGCAAGAATAAAACCAATGGAAAACCACAGAGAGCACATCATATACAATTATATATTAAAACAAAGTGATTCCCCTCCGAGCGGAGACAGGCTGCAGAGGGGGGTTGAGTGAGGTTAGGATTTTATGCAGAGGAGAAAAGGTGAGTTTTGAGAGCGGACTTGAAGGAGGCAAAAGTAGGTTGCTGACGGACTGAGAGAGGAAGTTTGTTCCAGGAGAGTGGACCAGAAACAGAGAAGGCTCGTGGACCATAGGTATTGAGCTTAGTGCGTGGAAAGCGAAAAGTCAGAGGATCGGAGGCAGAGCGGAGGGTACGTGAGGGAACATAGATCTCAAGTAGGCTTGACAGGTAATCGGGGGCTGCGTTATTGAGGCTTTTGTAGCACATGGTGTCTAGTTTGTACTGTATGCGCTTTGATACAGGGAGCCAGTGAAGTTGTGCCAGGAGAGGAGATATGTGGTCAGCTTTTTTCTTTTTGAGTACAAGGCGTACAGCATTGTTTTGAATGCGCTGTAGGATGTGAATGGTGGAGGCAGGAAGACCAGACAGGAGTGAATTGCAATAGTCAATGCGAGACATTATGAAGGAGAGAACGAGTTTTGCAGTTGTTTCGACAGAGAGATACTTCCTGATCAGGCTTATACGTTAAAGATGATGTAAGCCATGTGTGAGTTCGGTGGGTAATGGAAACATGCAAACATCTAGAACCCACACCCAAAGAAGACACAATGTGAAGACTGTGTAGCGACATACTATCTTCACAGTGTAGGTGAAACGACATAGGAGTAGTAGTAGTAGTAGTAGTATCATGATGATGATGATGATGATGATAATAGATCATCATCATCATCAGATTATCATCCATCATCATCATCTATCATCCATCAGAAGCAGCAGCAGCATCCACATCATCCATCATCATCATCATCATCAATATCACATCATCATCCATCAGCAGGAGCAGCAGTATCAGCATCAGCATCAGCATCAGCATCCACATCATCACCATCATTATAATCAGTACCGCCAACCACCACCAGCAACGTCACAACGTCACCACCACCAGCATCAACATCATTATTTAAACTTTAAACTAAAAGAGGAGAACTCACCAAGGCATCCACCCCATAGTTACACAACATGACGACGAAGGAGCGGTACAGGTTCCACAAGGGTAGACAGTTGCCTATCTCGTTGTATACCTGCAAGCAACACACCAGCCATAACATTTTGCAGAATTCGAAACTAGGCTTTCTCTCCAAAATAGTCGTCATCCTATGGTATACTTTCATTTATTAACCCTTTGGCTCCCGTGCCCTGTCCACCAGCGTCCTGCATTGTCAGCCATGCTTCCAAAGCAAAGACTTAACTCTTTAATTCCTGCAGGAAACTGGTGGATAGGATGAGGGAGTCATCATCACAATCATCATCATCATCATCATCATCGTCATTATCGTCATCATCATCATGTGCCCTGGCGTATGGTGTCGGCGATCATGGTCCTCCATAGGAATCTATTCCTTGTCGCAGCTAATAAATCTTCTACCCCTTTCTGTCCTCAGCCACCCCACAAGTCCGTCCAATATTTTCTCCTTGGGTTTTCCTGATGCTCCTTTTGAGGGAGTCATAGGGTTGAGATTTTGCAATTGGTAGATAAGATTTCGCGGGGCCAGAGGACTAAATAACCCCCTGAAACCTGCTAGCAGGTTAGCTGACAGATTTGAAGAGATTCTTGAAAACCCTATACGATAGATAAATTTTGAAGCATGGAGTTAATGATCGGCACGTATAGATGACTATCGAATAGCACTTTAGTCAAGTGAAAAAACGTTTTCCGAAGAAGACAGATCAGCACAAAACTGTGACAGCAGGTGAGGTAAAAAGAAGCTACTTTAGTTTCAAGACCTTGCCAACGCATGGGGTTGTGCGCAGGCTCAGGATGTCTGCCAAGATAGTTGCTGGGCAGATCTGGGCGGAGCGCATACGGAATTATCTGGGTGTGATGAAACCCTCTTGACCAAACTCCAAACTCAAGTGGGTAAACATGGGACTTCCAATCGTAAGGTCCCGGGTTCGATCCGCCTCGACACCTACATATATTGAGTAACGGGTGGGGATTTCTCCCATCTTTCAGGTCAACATGTCTGAAAAACCTGCTGGTACCTAAACCGCTTCGTGCATGTACGCATGTTATCATCATCATCATCATCATCATCATCATCATCATCATCATCATCATCTCATCATCATCATCATCATCATCATCATCATCATCATCATCATCAAGTGCCTTGCCAAATGGCGTTGGCGATCATGGCCTTCCATCTGTCTCTATCCTTGTTGCCGCAAGCACCTCTTCCACCCTCTCTGTCTTTAGCCACTCTGCAAGTCCGTCCAATATTTTCTCCCTGGGTCTACCTGGTGCTCTATTTCCCTCCAACTCTCCTGTTGTGACCAGGTGCTCCAATTCCCCTTTCCTCATAAAACGGCCTATAAATGTTGTCTGTCTTTTCCTAATCTTCCTTATCAATGATCTTCTTGTGTCTGCCTCCATCAAGAATGTCTCGTTTGTTTTCTTTGCTGTCCATGGAACTCTCAACATTCTTCTTAGAAACTACATCTCGGCTGCCATAATCAAAACCCTATACGATACATAAATCTTGAAGCATGGAGTTAATAATGATCGGTACTTATAGATGACTATCAAATAACACTGTAGTCAAGTGAAAAACGTTTTCCGAAGAAGACAGATCAGCACTAAACTGTGATAGCAGGGAAGGAAAAAAGAAGCAACTTTAGTTTCAAGACTTTGCCAACGCATGGGAATTTGCGCAGGCTCAGGAAGTCTGCCAAGATAGTTGCTGGAAGATTCGGGCGGACCGAATATGGAATTATCTGAGTGCCACGAATCCCTCTTGAACTAACTCCAAACTCCAAACTCAAGTGGGCAAACATGGGACTTCCAATAGGAGGGTCCTGGGTTCGATCCGCCTCGGCACCTCCGCATAGTGGATAACGTGTGGGTATTTTTCCCATCTCCCAGGTCAACATTTCTGAAAAGCTTGCTAGTACCTAAACCGCTCTCGTTTGTGTTCGCACGTAGAATATAAAAAAAAACAATGTATGTTTAACATCATTTTTAGCCATTTCAGTAGTTGGCTTATGAAAACATAATAACACATAGCACGCGTAGCCTACTCAACGAAGATGAAGTATGTAGACTGTGCAGCATCGAAAAAGATTCGAACTCTAAAAAAAAAAAATCATACCATCAAACAGGACAGTATTTTTTATGGTGCAGACAGACTAGGCCTGAATCAGGATGTTGGGTCTTGAGTTCATGGTCGACGATTTAACAAACAAAAAACTGATTAACCCTTGGACTCACACACCCTATCAACCGACTGCAAAAACTTAAAACCCTTTGACTCCCTTACCCTATCCACCAGCTTCCTGCAGGAAGCTGGTGGATAGGGTGAGAGAGTCAAAGGGTTAAGTTTTTGCAGTCGGTGAATAGGGTGTGGGAATCAAAGGGTTAGTTAAAGAGACAATGTATGTCTACAAGATATAGTAGTCATGAGTACTGCAAAAGTACAAACAGTCTGGAGATACCAGTAAAGATGATAGCAAACAAAAATAAATATATAAACACAGATGAAAGGAATCACCCACACACATACATTCGCGTCACGCGCGCTCACACACACACCAAATACACACACACACACACCAAATACACACACACACACACCAAATACACACACACACACCAAATACACACACACACACACCAATACACACACACACACACCAAATACACACACACACACACCCAATACACACACCACACACACGCACACACATACACTCACACACTTGCATTACGCATGCTCGCACACACACACACACACATACACACACACACACACACACATACATACACACACAAACACATATACACATTCAAACACACACACACACTGGCGTCACGCACGCACACACACACACAGACCACACACACACACACACAGACCACACACACCAACAACCACACACACACGCACACACACACACTAACTCACACACACTTACTTACACCCAACACATATTTACACAAAACACACACACACACACACACACACATACACACACACACACACACACACGCACACCACACACACACACACACTCTCTCTCTCTCTCTCTCTCTCTCTCACACACACACATACATACTAACACACACACACACACGCACGCACACACACACACACACACACACACACGCACACACACTAACCATGTGCTGGGCCTCAGTGGCATATTGGTCGATGTATCCTATCAAAGTACCCTTTACCACAGTGGCTGCCTGGAAAAAAAAACATAGCCGGTACAATGTCTAGACTGTCAGTACTATGCATCCCAAAATCTGTGAAAATCCAACAACAAACAATATACAAATCTTTGCTGACACATTTTCTCCACAAACACGCATACAGAGAAACTAATAGACACCTCGCAGGTGTCAATAATCAGGAATCTCCCTGGCTGTGTGAAAGAAAAACAGCAATTGAAAAAACGAAGAAACACAAGAATCGGTTCAAACGCACGAAGCATTAAAAAACAGGAGAGTAATAAGACTTCAATCTATTTTGCATACAGTGACCAATAGTAAGAGTTGTTTTTAAGGATCATCACACCATTTGTCATCACTATCCCCCCCTTATTGTCTTTCTGTGATGATGATGGCAATGTCTATGATAATCATGATGCTAAGGAGTTCCAGTTAGGACTCAGACTGTGTGACAGGGTTGTACTCAATGTACTCTATCATGGTATATTCTGGCGTTGTTGTTATTGTTATTGTCGTGTAAAAGCCCAGCCGATTGCGTAGAGCCATACCAGGGCTATTATATTCTGGCGTAAACCATGCCTGACAGATACAGACATCTGTGGTGTTGGGTCAGATAACTTCGGAAAAAAACCCTCAATGGCGCAAATCCATGAAGTGGATGAGACTCGACTGTGTGGTTCCAGTGTTCCCAATGAGCTCATAGCACGCTTGACTCTGAGTAGGAACAGGATGGGATCGGAAAAAAAAATCCCACATTAATTTTCACGAGGCCGATGGGATCCCGACCCACAACCATCCAGTCGGTACTTCTGTTCGTTAATCACTTGCACCACCACGACTCGTCAAGAGGTAAATCAACCAAGCTGCATAATAAACAATAAACACTGTATTGTGCAGTTGTTACCAAAAGACAGAAAAACAAAAGAACTCATTTTTATGTGAAAAGCAATTTCAGTTTCAGTTTCTCAAGATGACGTCTCCGTGCTCGGAATGAACTCTATATGCACTAACGTCACAGGTGCCATACGTACGTTGATCATGGCACACGCCTTGAGCCTGCACATAAATCCATGAGCTGGCCAGGTCCTGAGGCCCTACCTAGACTATGTTTTATCTAGTCTATATTTTTTTCATACTATTATTCTACGTGTGTGTGGTGTGTGTGTGTGTGTGTGTGTGTGTGTGTGTGTGTGTGTGTGTGTGTGTGTGTGTGTGTGTGTGTTTGAGTCTGTGTCTGTGTCTGTGTCTGTGTCTGTGTGTTATACATCATCAGCAAGCTGCATGATAAACAATAAACATTGTATCGGGTAGTTGATATTAAAAAGACAGAGGAACAAAAGAAATCAGTTTTTAATGTGTAAAGCAAACAAATGGTATATCTAACAAGTTGCATGCCAGACAATAAACCGATGTACTGTATAATTGTTACAACAA
>CM060309.1:62084033-62086533 GCA_030674185.1 Monoplex corrugatus
TGTGTGTGTGTTGTGTGTGTGTTGTGTGTGTGTGTTGTGTGTGTTGTGTGGTGTGTGCGTGTTTGTGTGTGTGCGTGGGGTGGGTTGGTTAGTTGCTTGCTTGCTTATTAAATTGATGAACTTTCTTTTTTCTTTCTCACTTACTTTCTTTCTGTCTGTCTTTCTTCCTTTCTTTCTGTCTGTCTTTCTTCCTTTCTTTCTGTCTGTCTTTCTTCCTTTCTGTCTGTCTTTCTTCCTTTCTTTCTTCTTTCTGTCTTTCTTCCTTCCTTCTGTCTGTCTGTCTTCCTTTCTTCTGTCTGTCTTTCTTCCTTTTTCTTGTCTGTCTTTCTTCCTTTCTTTCTGTCTGTCTTTCTTCCTTTCTTTCTGTCTGTCTGTCTTCCTTCCTTTCTTTCTGTCGTCTTTCTTCCTTTCTTTCTGTCTGTCTTTCTTCCTTTCTTTCTGTCTGTCTTTCTTCCTTTCTTTCTGTCTGTCTTTCTTCCTTTCTTTCTGTCTGTCTTTCTTCCTTCCTTTCTTTCTGTCTGTCTTCTTCCTTTCTTTCCTGTGTCTTTCTTTCTTCTTGCTCTTTCTGTCTTCTTCCTTTCTCCTTCTCTTCTGTCTGTCTTTCTTCCTTTCTTTCTCCTTTCTGTCTGTCTTCTCTTCCTTTCTTTTCTGTCTGTCTTTCTTCCTGTCTTTCTCCTTTCTGTCTGTCTTTCTGTCTGTCTGTCTTTCTTCTTTCTTTCTTTCTTCCTTTCTTTCTGTCTGTCTTTCTTCCTTTCTTTTCTGTCTTTCTCTTTCTTTCTGTCTGTCTTTCTTCCTTTCTTTCTGTCTGTCTTTCTTCCTTTCTTTCTGTCTGTCTTTCTTCCTTTCTTTCTCCTTTCTGTCTGTTCTTTCTTCTTTCTTTCTGTCTGTCTTCTTTCCTTTCTTTCTTTCTGTCTTTCTTTCTTTCTTTCTGTCTGTCTTTCTTTACTTTCTTTCTGTCTGTCTTTCTTCCTTTCTTTCTTTCTGTCTGTCTTTCCCCTTTCTTTCTTTCTGTCTGTCTGTCTGTCTTTCCCTTTCTTTCTGTCTGTCTTTCTTCCTTTCTTTCGCTGCTTTTACTTTCTTCTGTCTGTCTTTCTTACTTTCTTTCTGTCTGTCTGTCTTTCTCCTGTTCTTTCTTTCTGTCTGTCTTTCTTCTTTCTTTCTTTCTGTCTGTCTTTCTCCCTTTCTTTCTTTCTGTCTGTCTTCTTTCTTCTTTCTGTCTGTCTTTCTCTTTCTTTCTTCTGTCTGTCTTTCTTCCTTTCTTTCTTTCTGTCTGTCTTTCTCCTTTCTTTCTTTCTGTCTGTCTTCTTTTCTTTTCTTTCCTTCCATCTTTCTTCTCTTTTTCTCGCTTGCTTCTTCGTATTTTCACGTGCTGTGCAGTTTTGCGCATGATGCTTTTAAGAAAGACGAAACTGACAACAACAACAACAACAATAACAACAACAACAACATGATATGAAGAATACTTGCCGAGTTGCCCAAGTTTCCAACAACAACAACAAAAACAAAAATAACACAGTGTGAAGAAAACTTGCCGAGTTGTGCAAGATTCCAACAACAACAACAAAAACAACAACAAAAACAACATCATACGAAGAAGACTTGCCGAGTTGCCTAAGTTTCCAACGACAACAACAACAACAACAACAACATGATATGAAGAAGACTTGCCGAGTTGTGCAAGATTCCAACAACAACAACAAAAACAACAACAAAAACAACATCATACGAAGAAACTTGCCGAGTTGCCTAAGTTTCCAACGACAACACAAACAACAACAACAACATGATATGAAGAAGACTTGCCGAGTTGTGCAAGATTCCAACAAAACACAACAAAATACACAACAAACAACAACAAAACAACATCATACGAAGAATACTTGCCGAGTTGTGCCTAAGTTTCCAACGAAACAACAACAACAACAACAACATGATATGAAGAAACTTGCCGAGTTGTGCAAGATTCAACAACAACAACAACAAAAACAACAACAAAAACAACATCATAGAAGAAGATTTGCCAAGTTGCCTAAGTTTCCAAACAACAACATCATACGAAGAATACTTGCCGAGTTGCCTAATTTCCAACAACAACAAAACAACAACAAACACATCATACGAAGAATACTTGCCGAGTTGCCTAAGTTTCACAACAACAACAACAACAACATCATATGAAGAATACTTGCCGAGTTGTGCAAGTTTTCAACAACAACAAACAACAACACATCATACGAAGAATACTTGCCGAGTTGTGCAAGTTTTCAACAACAACAACAACAAAAACAACATCAAAACAACGTGATATGAAGAATACTTGACGAGTTGTGCAAGTTCCCAACAACAACAAAAACAACAACAACAACAACAACATCAAAAACAACAACAAAAACAACAACAAAAACAACATCATATGAAGAATACTTGCCGAGTTGCCAAGTTCCCAACAACAACAACAACAACAAAAACAACAACAAAAACAACAACAAAAACAACATCA
>CM060309.1:62091533-62099033 GCA_030674185.1 Monoplex corrugatus
TGTTTCAAAGTTGTAAGTGCATACGTGTGTGTGTATCTGTTAGTGAGTGCGTGCCAACTTATCGTTACCCTCACGGTTTTGTTCACAACCGTTTAAAGATAATAGCCATACAATAGAATACGTTACTCTCTCTCTCTCTCTCTCTCTCTCTCTCTCTCTCTCTCTCTCTCTCTCTCTCTCCCTCCCTCTCTGTCTCCCTCTCTATCTATCTCTGTGTCTCTCTCTGTCTCTGTCTCTGTCTCTGTGTCTCTGTCTCTCTGTCTCTGTCTGTCTCTGTCTCTCTCTCTCTCTCTCTCTCTCTTCCTCTCTCTCTCTCTCAAGACAGGACACAGTGGTGTATTTTAGCCAAAATCATATTTGACAATTTGGGGATGTTATCAAACTTTGACCCACAAACACTTGTTATGTATCAAAAGAACCTTATTTTTGCCTAACACTATGAGTTAAGTTATGTGTTGAAGCCTGTTTCTCACTTGTTTGGGAATTATATGTTTTGTTTCCACGTTTTCTCCATTTTCTATTTTTGCAGTGTTTTGTCATGTTAACTGGATAATTTCTTATACGTATTATGCAACACGCTTGAATGTTTGTATTTTCGATAAGCAGTGGACGGTTCGAAATTTTGCCTTTTAATTAAATAAGTAATGCACGGTTGACATATGATGATGATGATGATGATGCTTACATGTGTCCAGATCTTGTACAGCGTCGAAGACAGCATCAAAGTCCAGAAGATTCTCTAGTCCCTCTTCGACTATGGTTCCCATTTCTGAAATTTCACACACAAAAAAGTTCAGTTTAGCATGGATAGTAACGGAAGAGAGTTCTTGAATGTTATGTAGAACCGATAATGTTATACAGTTGTGAGGCGTGGACAGTCAACAAGCAAAGCCAGAACAAGATTGAGGTAGCCGAGAGGTGGTTTCTAAGAAGAATGTTGAGAGTTCCATGCACAGCAAAGAAAACAAACGAGACAGTCTTGATGGAGGCAGACACAAGAAGATCATTTATAAGAAAGATTAGGAAAAGACAGGCAACATTTATAGGCCATTTTATGAGGAAAGGGGAATTGGAGCACCTGGTCACAACAGGAATGCTGGAGGGAAAGAGAACACCAGGTAGACCCAGGGAGAAGATATTGGAAGGACTCGCAGAGTGGCTGAAGACAAAGAGGGTGGAAGAGGTGCTTGAGGCAACGAGGGATAGAAACAGATGGAAGGCCATGATCGCCAATGCCATGTGGCAAGGCACTTGATGATGAGTAACGGATACTTAAAACAAGGATCTAAAGGAAAGGGAACATCCTAGAAAAAGATAGATAGAAGGTGTGAAAGAAACGTCTGAAAGAATCAACCAAACTATGACACAACTACCCATCTAACCCACGTCCCAAAACTGCATCTCCCCTCGATACTAAAAGGCTCAGGAGGACAGAAAAAATAAAGCAAAGTAAATTAATAGATAATACTGGATACTACTTTTCAGGGCTTAAAACAGGAGGAGGAAAAAAACACTGAAACTAGGGGTGGTCTGGGGGCAAATCAGGGGCCATAACTTGCGCGCCGTTGCTATGAACGCTTCCAAGCCGATCACGGATGCCTTGCTCCTTTCGGATTTTTGTTTGTTTGTTTGTTGTTGTTTTTATTTTTTTTGTTTTTAACAAACGAAATCGCGGAATTCTGCCCAGACGCGGAACGTTTTAAGCCCTGTACTTTTGTAACAGACCGCATGTGTCCCTTAACAGGTTAGCGTAATCTGAATCAAAGTGTCGCCTATGCTTTAACAAACAGGAAATACCAACATATAAAGAGAGAGAAGAGAGAATGAAAACATGACAATCAAAACAAAAAAAGTCTTGTTAATCGAGAAGAAAACACAGAAAAAAAGAACGACTAAGGAAGAAAAGAAGAGAGAGAGAGAGAGAGAAGAGAAGAGAAGAGAGAGCGAAAGAGAGAGAGAGAGAGTGAGAGAGAAGAAGAGAGAGAAGAAAGAAGAAAAAGAGCAGAAGAGAAAGGGAAAAAAAAAGAAAAAGATCAGAAGGGTAGAGAATAAACCGAAACAAGATCAGCAAGGGTAGATATATTTCGTAGATCTTATCCCCAATGAGCTTCTATGGTGTGTGAGTTTTTAAAAAGAACAAATCAAATAACGTATTTTCAAATCTACAAGGTACGTAAGTATCAAAGACTTCGCAAGATTGCAGCGTATGAAGATTTTTTTTTTGCAAAATAACACTGCACCAGAGAGAAGAGATCGAGGACATTTTATTTCATTGAAAGACTTCAAAGGGAAACAAATTTTGGGGAATTTTGTTACAGCAGGAGACTTCACAAAGGTATCATCATCATCATCATCATTCTCCTGCCCGTGATGGGCGTAGAGGAGAGATGAGAGACACCCTTGAAGCCAGCCGTCGCCAACCGGTCCTGTCCTCCGCCTGTCGCACCAGCGTGGGGCCATCCAACCTGGTCCATTCTTTGATGTTGTCCATCCAGCATTTGGCTTGTCGTCCCCTTCGTCTGCCGCCTCCCAGTGTACCCTGGAGGACCGTTTTGGGCAGTGAGTTGTGGCGTGTGACATGCCCGAACCACGACAGCTTCCTGTTCTTGACTGTTGCCAGGAGGGGTTCTTGTGGGCTTGCAAGTGTTATTATTTGGCTCCACACAAAGTCGTTTGTCTTCCGATCTTGCCAAGAGATCCCGAGCAAGCGCCTGAAGCATTTAGTTTCAAACGTCTGGATTCTCTTGGTGGTCTCTGCTGTCATGGTCCAACTCTCGCATCCATACAGCAGGATGGGGAGCACCAGGGACTTGTACAGCTTCATCTTCGATGGAAAGCCGATCTCTCTGCTCTTCCAGATCTTGTTTAGCTTTACCATTGCTGCTGTTGCGATCGCTAGTCTGCTTGATTTCTGTTGTAGAGCGACCGTCTTTGGTGAGAGTGGCGCCAAGGTATTTGAAAGCGTCCACTTCTTCAAGCTGTTGCCCGTTCATGTAGATTTCAGCATGGGTGTTGGTTGTGCTGTTGACCAGGACTTTGCTTTTTTCTGTGCTCACTTCCATTCCGTGTGCACCTGCACTTTCTTCCAGTCTCATGGTCAGGTCTTGTAGTTCTTCGTTGCTGCCTCCCATCAGGTCGATGTCATCTGCGAACCTCAGGTTGTTGATGGTTCTTCCTCCGATGGAGACAGTGGAGTGGAAGTCATGGAGGGCTTCACGCATGATGTTCTCCAGGAAGAGATTGAACAGCACGGGAGAGAGTAGGCAGCCTTGACGGACTCCAACTGTGGTCTTGAAGTAGTCCCCTATCTGGTTGTTGAGGAGAACTGCGCTGCTGGCAGTGTTATACAGCGCCTGGATGGTTTGGACGAGACCTTCCTCTATGCCAAACTTTCTTAGCACCTGCCACAAACCCTTATGCCACACCCTGTCGAATGCTTTTTTAAAGTCTATGAAGTTGTGGAACAGGTCTCTCTGATGCTGCAGATGTTTCTCCATCATTATCCGGCAGGTGAAGATCTGTTCTACTGTGCTTCTGCCCGCCCTAAATCCAGCTTGTTCTTCCGCAAGGTGTTCTTCCGCTTCTTTCTTCAGTCGATTCAATATGACTCTGAGCATGATCTTGCTGGTGTGGCTAATGAGACTTATTGTTCTGTAGTTCTGGCATTGGCGCATATTTCCCTTTTTGGGCAGGGGGATGATGAGTGATTGAGTCCATTCTGTGGGCCACTGTTTTGTCTCCCAGATCTTCTGACAAATCGATGTTACACGAGTGACCAAATCATTCCCTCCATGTTTGAGCAGCTCTGCTGGGATATTGTCTGCTCCAGGTGATTTCCCTGCTGGTAGGCTGCGGATGGCTTCTTCCACTTCTTCTCTCATCACTGGTAGCGGTGAGGATTCCCTCAATGGTGTTGAGTCCCCCTGAAACAAACTGTCATCTGGCTGTATTGGGTAGTTGTATAGTTCTTGGCAGTACTGCGTCCATCTGTTCAGAACAGCGGAGCTTTCTGTCAGCAGCTCGCCTGAGGTATCCTCGATGACTGACGATCTGTTTTGCTGCGTCTTGGTAAGGATTTTTCAGTGTGGTGAAGGCATGTTTGCTGTTTCCTTTTTTCATGCCTTTCTCGATGTTCTCACACTGGTTGTTGATCCATTGTTCTTTGGCTTCAATCATTTTCTTCTTTACAAGGTTGTTGGTTTTACGATACTGTGCGGCTTCTTCAGGGCTGGAGTTTTTCGTCTTCTTCAGTGATCTTCTGTTGTCGCAGAGGTCAAGGATGTCATTTGAGATCCATGCTTGGTGTTTCTTCCTCTGTCGCCCCAGTACCTCCTCTGCTGTTTCGCGGACTGCCTCACCAAAGTTGTTTGTGAGGTCGTTGATGTCGCTGTCCAGGAAGTTGAATGCCGCGAACCGCCCCCCGAGCTGTGCCTGGAATGCCTCTTCTATCTCTGGATCTTTTAGCTTTTCCAGGTCAAACTTGATGCGTGGCTGCGCAGCTTGGTACTTCTTTTTCAATTTGATCTTCATTGTGAGCAGCACGAGGTCGTGGTCGCTGCCTATATCAGCTCCAGGGTATGTCCTCGTCTTTGCTTTATTAATGCTTGATTTGAAGCGCCGCGGTGTGAGGACAAAGTCGATCTGGTTGTGAGTCTTTCCGTTCGGCGCATGCCAGGTTGTTCTTCTTGACAGTTTGTGGGAGTAGAGGGTGTTGGCAATGGTGAGCCGTTGGGTGCAGGCAAACTCCAGAAGGCGAAGTCCCCTGTCATTAGTTTCCCCTGTGCCAAATTGACCCACTGTTCCAGCCCAGTTTTTGTAGGCATCTGGGCCGACTTTGGCGTTGAAGTCCCCCTGAACTATGATGATGTCTTTCCTGGGGGCTTTTCCGATGGTGTCTTCTATTTTCTCATAGAATTCTTCAACCACCTGGTCTTCGTGGCTGGTAGTTGGAGCATACACTTGTATGATGGTGATGTTCTTTGGTTTGGCTGACACCCGAATGCTGATGATTCTGCTGTTGACAGGCGTGCAGCTCATGATGCATCCAATGACTTCTTTGCGTACGATGAAAGCTACGCCATTTTCATGTAGTGACTCTTCGCCACTGTACCACATCTTGTGTCCTTCCTCTGTGATTGCTTCTCCGAAGCCTGTCCATCTTACTTCCGATATAACCACAATGTCCCATTGGTAGCGTCTCAGCTCGTGTTCTAGTTCTTTTACTTTGCCGCACTGATGGAGTGTACGGACACTCCACAAAGGTATATGTATATACATAGTTCTACATGTATGTATGTATGTACGTATGTATGTATGTATGTATGTATGTACGTTTGTGTGTATGTATGTGTGCATGTATGTATGCATGTATGTATGTATGTATGTATGTATGTAATGTATGTATGTATGTATACAGATAGAGAGAGAGACAGGGAGAGAGAGAGAGAGAGAGCTAGATAGAAAGATAGACAAACAATAGATATGATAGATAGATAGATAGATAGATAGATAGATAGATAGATAGATAGATAGATAGATTAGACAGCCAGACAGACAGATAGATAAATAGGTAGACAGACAGATAGATAGATAGATAGATAGACAGACAGACAGACAGATAGATAGATAGATAGATAGATAGGTAGACAGATGGATAGATAGGTAGATAGAGAGACAGATAGAGAGGTGGAGAAAGGGGGGAGAGAGACAGTGAGAGACAGAACTAGATAGAAAGATAGACAAACAGACAGAGAGACAGATAGATAGATAAACAGACAGACAGATAGATGGACAGACAGATACATAGACAGACAGACAGAATGGACAGACAGATACATAGACAGACAGACAGATGGACAGACAGATACATAACAGACAGATAGACAGACAGACAGATGGACACACAGATACACAGACAGACAGCATGACAGACAGACAAGTACATGTACGTGGGAATTGAACTCAAGGACGAAAAAATAAACTGTAACAATATGTTTTGAAATGAAACGTAAAAAAGGTATCATTTGTATTGTCACAGAAATAGGATATTGTAAGTTATTTCTGTTTGTCTACACCTTCCTATATCTTCAACAACAACAAACAAACAAAACCGGCTATGTGTAGCTTCATGAATAAAAACAACATTTAAATGAATTGATTGATGATTGTTTACGTGCTTTAACCCCTCATATCTCCTGACTGATAACTTACTGTTGATGTCTAGCAGTATGGCGTCCTGCACGAGACTGTAGAGATCTTTCAGCAAGTAGTCAAACTCCTGTAGAACCAAGCGCAGTGGACAGTTATCAACACGGAAAAAAAATTACCGTCCCAAACTTTCAAATCTGTTTGTCTCTGACACACATACACACACACATATGCCACACACACACACACACACACACACACACACACACACACACACACACACACACACACACACACACACACACACACATACACATATGCCCGTACATACACACAAACACACACGCTACATACATCGATTTCTATCTGTCTATTTTGATATTTACACACACACACGAGTGCACAGAGAGAGAGAGAGAGATAACAGATATATATTATACACATATATGTATATATATATATATACATATATATATATATATATATATATATGTGTGTGTGTGTGTGTGTGTGTGTGTGTGTGTGTGTGTGTGTGTCTGTGTGTGTGTGTGTGTGTGTGTGTGTAGATACATAGCATGGATGCATAGATAGATAGATATGTGTGTGTATACATGTATGTATATACAAACAAACAAACATACAAACATACACACACAATACATACATACATACATACATACATACACATACATATATACATACATACATGTACATACATACATACATACATACATACATACATACATACATACATACATACATACATACATAAGTGTAAACGAGTAAACATGATGACATGTACACGCTTACATATAGACGCACACATGCACAATCAAACACACACACACACACACTCAAGCACAGATACCTACATATACATGCCTATATAAATATATACGCACACATTACAGAAGTAAAATATTGCATTCATATATGCACACGTACGTGCATACATACACATACATACATACATACATACATACATACATACATACATACATGCATGCATACATACATACATACATACATACATACATACATATACATACACGTATTTGTCTACATCATAATGTTATAATATATATAAATATATATATATATATATATATCTATATATATATATATAGGCATGACTGCATAGATACACATATGCACGAGCGCAACAACGCAGCATGCAAATAGCGCACGTTAAAGATCCCATGGCTATAAAAGAATTACCCCTGACAAAAAAAGAACTCTCATTGACAATGTTGATGACATTTCTCCGGATTTTAGAATGCACATTGTTTTGCCACACTGTGCAGCGGTATATTGCTGCGCAGTCTGCATACGCAGTCTTCTGTGGGCGTGCGT
>CM060309.1:62109033-62124033 GCA_030674185.1 Monoplex corrugatus
CACAACAAAAATAACAACAACATAACTTCTACTATAACAAATTAACACAAACAACAACAAAAACAACTAAAGCCATAACAAATTAACACAACAACAACAACAAAAACCATAACAAACCCAACACAGCTACAGCTATAACAAATTAACACAACAACAACACAACCACGGCTATAACAAATTGACACAACAACAGCAACAATAACAACAACTACACAAACCACAGCGGTAATCTTGTAGAATAGAATACGAAAATAATTGGAGCTAATTTCACGCACTTATACGGGTGTTTTCGGTTCTGCTCGATGTAAAGAGACGTAAGACACCCTTACCTACTCACTTTGACCAGTCCTTCCCCACAAACATGCACAAAATATCCCTGAATGACTGGCGACCACAGCTCCAGCAGTCACCTGCACGCCATATTTATAGACAACTCCCCACTAGTGATGACGTTGTGCCCATGTGATCAGCAACCAAAATGGCGTGCAGGTGACTGCTGGAGCTGTGGTCGCCAGTCATTCAGGGATATTTTGTGCATGTTGTGTGGGAAGGACTGGTCAAAGTGAGTAGGTAAGGGTGTCTTTACGTCTCTTTACATCCAGCAGAACCGAAAACACCCGTATAAGTGCGTGAAATTAGCTCCAATTATTTTCGTGTTCTATTCTACAAGATTACCAACCACAGCATATAACAAATCAACACAACAACAATAAAAAAAAATAAAAAAACAAGAAAAAGATCCAACTCACCAAAAGGGAAAGGTGCAGACTGTATGGTGTTGATGAAACTGCGGGCAAAAGCAAACAGGATGCCCAGACCCAGATCGTCATAGTCCGTAGACGTCTTATACTGCCCTGTACCAACAGGAATAGGCCGCACGAACGAGATCGTGCCATTGTCGTACACGATATTCCCGTGCCCATCTGACACGTACACTGACTGCGCTGTGGCGTGACGCACGTGCAGCACGCCGATTGCCGCACACAGCACCAGCACCGTCCACAGCAGGGCGGTTATCGTTCTTGATGGTGATGACTTCTTCATGTTGTGTTTTTGTGTTTCTTCTATAATTTTGTTTTGCGGCTTTCTTGGTTCTTAGTTTGCTGGAACAAAACACCAGAAATAAGTGAACATCATCTTACCCTGCAAAATCTTGTGGTTACTTTTACTAGTGATCTCCAGTTTCTTCTAAACGTATTCATTTTGAAAAAGGAAAAAAAAGGGATGGGCCTGGGGCATATTTTTTCAGTCGCTTTCTTGAAACTGGTTTAAGTAGCATCAACGTACATGTATTGTTGAAGTCAGAGGTACCAGACCGGTGGGTACCTTCTAAGAAACCATGGTACCATATAATGTAATGCAAATGTCCGCAGGGTCATCTTTGTCATACGAGAAAGGCGTTTGCCCATTGACATTCCTTCAGTTATACAATATTTAACGTTCTATTTAAAAAATATATCTACACACAGACACACGCGCGCGCGCGCGCGCGCACACACACACACACGCACGCACACGCACACACACACACGCGCGTGCGCACATACACACACACGGACACACAGACACATACACGTGCGCGCGCGCACACACACACACACACATAGACAAACACACACACATACACACAAACATACACACACATGCACAAACACACACACAAACACCCACACACACATACACACACATAGATATCTGCATACGCCACACATACATTCTATGTTATTTTAAAATCATTTGTCCTTGTTTTGTTGTTCTTGTCATAAAGTTTACTTTCGGTTTTCCTAAAGATACACACGCACGCACACATACACACAAACACACGCGCGCACACACATGCACAGCCACAAACACACACGCGCGCGTGCACATACACGCACATACACAGATGAGACACACGCACACATACACATTCACGCAAATGCACACACAAAACACACACACACACACACACACACACACACACACACACACACACACACACACACACACATTCACACACACACACTGTGCGTATCTAAACGCGCATATTTGTTTTCATGTATTTGGGATCACTTGTCTTTTTTTTTTTTAAAGATCTAGAATCTAATTTGTTTGATATATAATTCTTATAAGATACCCTTCTCTTTTGCTCTGATGTAAATAGATTAGCAACGGCGAATGTAAAAGTTGGCCTATAGTTGGAAATTAAACTTTAACTTAATTTCATTTATTCTCTTCTTCTTTCTTTACATTCGGTGTTAATTTAGTTCATTGTTCGTTGGCTGGTTTGCAGTTGGGTCTGTTGTTTTGGCTGACTGGTCGTCTGGCTGGTTGCCCGGCTGGTTGTTGTTGTTGTTGTTGTTGTTGTTGTTGTTGTTGTTGTTGTTGTTGTTGTTGTTGTTGTTGTTGTTGTTGCTGCTGCTGCTGCTGCTGCTGCTGATACTGCTGTTGTTTTGTTGTTGCTGGTGTGTTGTTGTTTTCATTTAGTTTTGTTTTTCATGTTGCCAAATCAAACACAAGTCATAATAGAAAGACCAGTTAGAAATATCACAACGATACGTGTTATACCAAAGTATTGATCAAAACGGGATGGGAAGCTTTATACGAACTATGTATCGAACAAGTCTTCTTCACGTTACATAGAATGAAGTTTAAATACTTCCAAATTCGATTCGTCCTTCGTTCGTAGGGGTTTTGGCAACAACAAAACATCTCGCCTATACTGTTGTCAAATATAACACACTAGCGTTTGCAATGCTTGTTTCAAAAAGCAACAAAGTAAACATCGAACAACACGAAACTGTATACACTAATATTCTACATCATTATAGTGGATCTTAAGAAGAACTGAACACTCATCTTTCGGAACCAGAAAAAAAAAAACGAAAGAAGAATAAGAACGCGTAATTAATACAAGGCAAGACAGGCGCAAATTTTTGGCCAACTGACCTTGGTCAAGCGTAAGATTACAAACAAACAAACACCAGATTCAAAAATCAGGAGAAAAAGACTGAAACTTCCCTGCTGCTTGGTCCAATGGCTTGGTAGTCACACTTGTTTTGGATTTTGTATTACTCACCTTTCGCTTTTCTGGCGACACTGAGAAGCAGGAAGTCGAATATAGATTTCCTGAAGAACAGGTGATTTCTGCACACACACACACACACACACACACACACAGACACAGACACTGCTTCTGTTCTTCAGCAACACAAAATCTATCAGCCTTTTCCTGTCTTCGTTGTATACTCGCCCATTGTGTGTAGTCTGTCCCTTCAACACTAAGCAAGTTGGTGGTGCGGTCAGAAGTGAGTCTAGGGTTTAAATCTAGGGCACTGGTCGGACCTTGCAGTCTTTTTGGCAATGGAGATTTCACTCACTAACTAACCGACCCTTAATCTTATAATTCCTTCCCTTAATCTCTTGCTTTCCATTATCAAGAACAGCGTTTCGTTAAACGCCTGCCTATATGAACGTAAGGCTAGTCTGAGGTATAGCATAGGACTCTAATCAGATAATCTGCAGTTTTGGCGCGTAAGTGAAATTGTTTTGGAAGGTAACGGAACTTTGTATCATTTCCATATTAACTGAAATAAGCGTAATGTTCAATCGACGAATGGTGTAGATTTACGTTGCATAATGTTTAATCATCGAATCGTGTAGATTTACGTTGCATAATGTTCAATCATCGAATGGTGTAGATTTACCTTGCTTTATGTTCAATCATCGAATCGTGTAGATTTACGTTGCATTATGTTTAATCATCGAATCGTGTAGATTTATGTTGCATAATGTTCAATCATCGAATGGTGTAGACTTACATTGCTTTATGGTCAATCATCCAATGGTGTAGATTTACATTGCATTATGTTCAATCATCGAATGGTGTAGACTTACATTGCTTTATGGTCAATCATCCAATGGTGTAGATTTACATTGCATTATGTTCAATCATCGAATGGTGTAGACTTACATTGCTTTATGGTCAATCATCCAATGGTGTAGATTTACATTGCAATATGTTCAATCATCGAATGGTGTAGATTTACATTGCATTATGTTCAATTATTGAATGGTGTAGATTTACATTGCATTATGTTCAATTATTGAATGGTGTAGATTTACATTGCATTATGTTCAATCATCGAATGGTGTAGATTTACATTGCATTATGTTCAATTATTGAATGGTGTAGATTTACATTGCATTATGTTCAATTATTGAATGGTGTAGACTTACATAGCATTATGTTCAATTATTGAATGGTGTAGATTTACATTGCATTATGTTCAATTATTGAATGGTGTAGATTTACATTGCATTATGTTCAATTATTGAATGGTGTAGATTTACATTGCATTATGTTCAATTATTGAATGGTGTAGATTTACATTGCATTATGTTCAATTATTGAATGGTGTAGATTTACATTGCATTATGTTCAATCATCGAATGGTGTAGATTTAAATTGCATTATGTTCAATCATTGAATGGTGTAGATTTACATTGCATTATGTTCAATCATCGAATGGTGTACACTTACATTGCTTTATAGTCAATCATCCAATGGTGTTGACTTACATTGCTTTATGGTCAATCATCGAATGGTGTTGACTTACATTGCCGCTGGGGTGAATTCTCGTTTTACGTCATATCAATCAAAAAGTCATGATTATTATAGCCTACAGTTATAAACATTTTCATGTTTTTGTTGTTGTTGCTGTTATTGTTGTTTTGGCGCGGGCTGCTGTCTCTTGTAATGGAGTCGTAACCATACAATACTTTATTTCGAATTCAGTCCTGGCAAGCAGTGTCAAAATGGCCGGTTTGCTGTCTATCTTAATAATGCTCCAATCATTCTGATGTCAGCTTAGTGTTTGATAGGTCCTTTTTTCCCCTCCTCTCCCCTTCCTTCCGTTTCAAGACCTTGCCAGCGCATAAGGTTTTCCGCAGACTCGAAGAATCTGCCATATAACATGAGGCAGATTCCTCGAGCCTGCGCAAAACTGCAAAACATAATTATGGTAGATTGGGTGGAGTGCATATGGAATTGTTCGGGTGCGATGAATTCCATTTGACTAAAACTCCAAAGTCCTAAACTGCAAAGTGCTGATCGAGTAGCCGCTGGAAAAGGTTGTGCACACACACACACACACACGCACGCACGCACTCACGCACATACAAACACACACACACAAACACACACACACACATACACACACATACATACACACACACATACAAACACACACACAAACACAAACACACAGACACACACATACACACAACACATACAAACACACATATACACACAAACGCACGCACAAGAAAAAAACACGTAGCACGCACGCACACACGCACACACACACACACACTCGCCACACACACACACACATACACACACACGCACATATACACACATACACACACACACACACACACACACACACACACACACACACACACACACACACACACACACAAGAAAAACAACAGAATCTGAGTCAAAATGACTGCCATCGTTGAAGCAAACAGAAACCAGAAACACATGAACTCATAAACCTGCTCTATGCCGATGATTATGCGCTATTAGCAGACAGTATTACCTGTATGGAAAGAATTCAATATACCAGGGTGGATGCAGCAGGCAAAAAGCTGGCCTAAACTTGAACGCCAAGAAAACAAAAGTGCTACATATTAAACTCTGAAAACGATCAAGACATCTTAATCAATAAAGTCCCTGTAGAAAATGTTAAAGATTTTAAATATCTTGGTTCTGTAAAGACTGATGATGGAACCTGCACTAAAGATATTATGCGGAGAATTGGAATGCCAAAGCAAAAACTAGTCCAACTCAACAACATCTGGAAAGACAGAGACCAAATGGCCTGGAAGTTGGACTTCTAATATATTTGATCTGGCCAGGCATGATTTATGGCTGCGAAGCCTGGACTCTGAGAAAAACTGATTGCAAAAGAATTGAGGCAACAAGAGATATGGTTTTATCGGCGACTACTACGTGTCAAATGGACAGACAGAAGAACTAATGAAAGTGTCCTGGAAGAACTTGATATCACCAGAAAACTTCTAGCAGACATTAACAAGAGAAGGATAAAATACACTGGCCATTTGTCACGCAGCAAGAACACGGACCTCACGGCAACCATTTCTCAAGGAAAAAGAGAGACAAAACGGAAGAAAGGCAGACTTCCAGTCTCATACATCGATAACATAACCAACATCAGTGGCCTAAATATTCAAGAAGTTGTCCACAAAAGTCATAGACAGTCAGTTGGAGGCTAGCAGCTGTGTCGTGAAGTACAGCAGCCAACACTCAACCCGGTTACGCCGACAGGTCAACAGCATTCCGTTCCACCCACACACCCTACCCTTTCAAAGTATAACAAAAACGTCGTAAGGGAAAGAGAGAGATCTTTAAGTGTCAGAATCGGGATAGTGCTTGCCATCAATCGTTTTTTGAGTGGGATTGTAACCACTTGACACCTATTCAACCACTGACTTAATCCCTTGCGCGTTATGTTAACACCTCTCCGGTACGTTAGCGGCCTTGTTATCAAGTAACACCATAGTGGTTGTGATAAAGAAACGTGGAGAGCTTCTGATGGCTTAGTATCGGGACTACAATAAGAGGACAAGAGCTGACAATGCGAACGTGCGGTCGGGCGGACTGTCCAATAGAGTGATAAAGACCCGGAGCACGTTTGACTGGTTGATTTGGTTCAGTTTTTACGTCGGCACCCACCTCATTATTTGGCCAACGGGTATAACCATCCTAGGGAAATGGAGAAGAGGACTTATCTAATCCTATACTGACACCTCCAGAACAACAATAATGTTTAGATGGGACAGTGAGAAGGCCAGTTTTAAAGTAGAGCATCCAGGAATTCGAACCCACAACCGTTAGCATGTGAATCCGACGCTCAACCAACCGAGCTACTGAGGCCCGCCCGGAGCAGGGCAAAGTTTTTTTGTTTTTTTTTTGTTTTTGTTTTTTTTCTCTTGGTCCGGTAGCTGGGCTGGATCTGGTTGGAGCGCGTTGAATGGCTGTGTCCATGGGTTTGTAATCTCCCCTCCTCGACATTCGGCTTGTAAACAAGGTAACTGATGACTGCGTCCGAATTGGTCATGCAGCATACGGACAGCCCCTTTCGCCAGGCGAAATGACCACCGTGTGGCGTCAGAAACTTGGAGGTAATTGTCCGGTCAGTGGTGAGGTATACTGTTGCTCTGGGTCGCGTATATAGCATCAAGATTTTCTTGTTAATGTAGAATCACATTCTGATGTGCGTACATGTGACATATTAATGTTCTAGTGTCTTCAGTGTTGCATAAATTGCGCAATTGCGTAGTGCAAAATAAACGAGTTTATTAGTTTCTACACAAGAAATATTCATTATTATTACTAAACATATACAAGTAAATTGTATGTTGAAAGACTGCGCCACGGTGGCGCTGGATACAGGGAATGGCTAAGACACTACACATCAGCAACAGGAACTTTATGCCAGGATTCTCCTCTAGCTGCGGACCATCAGTTTCATCTCTCAGCGATACTTTCAGGACAAGAGCAAGGAAAAACGTAACTCAAAGAGAGAGAAAAACGGAAAAAGACCAAGAGAAAGAAACGATGAACAAATACAGAGAATTCATATTCCTTGTATGGTTCTTATAACGATACACATACCATAAGTACACATGCACGCACGTATACACACACACACACACACACACACACACACACACACTCACAGTCATACACACTCACAACACATATACATACACACGTAGTCGCATTCTCCCTCTTTCCCTCTCTCACACACATAAACACAGAAACCCATATGTATGCATGTAAGCCATCATCATCATCATCATGTCGAGCTTGCTCGGCTATCCATGACACGTTTCTTCCATCCTTCTCTGTCAGACATTGCAGTATGTAGTTCATCATACTGACAGCCCGTATCATCGATCAGTTGGTCGATGAAGGTCTTTGGACGTCCTGGTCTTTGTTTGCCGTGGCTGGGTCTCCATACTATGTATGTATGTATGTTGTATGTTGTATGTATGTATGTATGTACACACACACACATACACAACATACATACATACATACATACATACATACATACATACATACATACAAACGCACGCACGCCTTCCCGTCAATTTCTTTTATGGAGACTGATAGCGAGAGAAAGAGAAGAGAGAGGCAGAGCCACCAGTCAGACAGAGACAGAGAGAGACAGACAAACAGACAGACAGACAGAGACAGCGAGAGAGAACAAAAAAGAAACGAAGACATTTAATCAACACAGAAAATACAAAAATACGAAATGTCCCATCATTCTGTTTATTTCAAAGTGACGAAATGGCAAGGCACCAAGCGTGTGCTTAACACTGGCTGCTGAATACAAAAAACAACAACGATAAAAATCCAGTTTCGAGTGCAGGCAGTGAATTTTGATACAGATTTTATACAAATAATACAAAAGTGTAAAACATCAGTGCGACAGTGAAGAAAGTTATGCAAGAAGATCAGCAGATGGTCCTATCATAAAACTGCTGTAATAAGTTAAACTGACATACGACAAAAACAAAACTCAAACAAAATACACCAATAAATAAGTTAAATGCTATTACTGATGTAAATTTGTAAAGTATTTGTTATTCATTAGTCATGCTGTTCAACATTCCAAGAGCAAAGAATATGTATTTCAATCAACAATGATGTTGTTTTTTTTTGTGTTGTCTGTTTTTTCTGTTTTGTTTCTTGTTTTGTTTGGAATTCGCTGCTGCTATTTGTTGCTTGGGTTAGTTTGTTCATTCATTCGTCCTTTTGCCTGACTAGTTCAGCTCTAGTATTTATCATTGTAACCCTTCCCCAATTCATCTTTCTCTGTCCTACCACCTCTCTGTTGGAATGTTTACTTCTTTGCGTCTCTAATGAGTCGACAATTTTTTGTACTTCTTTGTATCTCTAATGAGTCCCATCCACTCCTATGCCATGCCATTCGTGACTTTTCTTTGGGTTATCATTACAAAGCTCTCAAAAAGAAAAGGAAAAGGAAAGACCAAGCGACCATAAATAGGAAATATGCACAAACAATAAACAACCCACGGAGTATCATTTACAACGAATCTAACGAGTACGTCTAGTTCTCAGTTTTGTGTTTGTATTCGAGTTTTGTTTTCGTTTTGTTTTTTCAACACACGAAGTTTAGAATCATACTAATCACAAACAGCTCCAAGTTTTCCTTTTTTTGTTTCTGATTGACACTGTATTGAAATGTTATTTTTTGTGTTTTTGTCATTATTGATTTTGGAAAGATTTTGCATGTTTAAAAAAGCAAGACCTTTATGCATGCATTTATACATATAAAACATAGATACATATATATCCATGCACATACATACACACACACATATATATGTATATATATATATATATATATATATATAACATATATATATATATATATATACACACATGTATATATGTGTGTGTGTGTGTGTCTGCATATCTATCTATCTATCTATCTATCTATCTATCTATCATTAATTCTATCTATCCATCTGTCTGTCTGTCAGTCCATCATTCAATTCATATTATGTGTGTATATACACATACACAGATACACACACACACATATATCTATATATATATATATATATATATATATATATATACATATATATATATATATATATATATATATATATATATATATATAATATATATATATATATATATATGTAAATATGCGTCTGCGCGTTTGTGTACCAAATTAATTACTTCTTACAGCCAATCCTCTGTCCCACACACCGAAAATATTTCTAACATCACTCGACAAATCACAGGTACACTTTACTAAAACTCAAAGCAATAACAAGCAACAACGTTTAATCGCCTTCTTCCTATGTGGTGAAAACATATCTTTCCAAAGAAACTAGCACAGACAGACGAAGTTATGGAATCATAAGATTTGAATAAGAGAGGACATACCGAAACAACACACCATAACGCAACAACTCTGAAGCATCTTAACGATAACAACAACAACAACAGTAACAACAACAAAAACAACAAAGCCTCCTCCAGATCATTACACCGAGGATACACACACAAAAATACACCAAAACACAACCCAACAGAAACGCAAATGCTCCATATGGACTGCTATATGGATATGGTGGTTCTGTTATGTAAAGGGCCCAAAGGTGTCTATGAACAAAGGCAACAACAGCAGCAGCAGCAGCAGCAACAACAACAACGCCAACGACAAAGCCTCTCTAGCAGATCATCACTGATCGACCAATGAAACTTTAAAGCCTTTAACTCCCGCATCCTATCTACCAACTGCAAAACAATTCATCTTTTGAATCTCTCACCCTATCCACCAGCTTCCTGCAGGAAGCTGGTGGATAGGGTGAGAGTCAAAGGGTTAATTTTTTTGCTTTGCCAACATGGACGACAATGCAGGATGCTGGTAGACATGGTGCGGGAGTCAAAAGGGTTAAAGTTATATTTCACTTTCAAAACTATATGCCATGCTACTTTGTACCAATATAAGTGCCTTCCCTTTTCTTCCCCCCCCCCCCCCCCCGAAAAAAAGAGACAAACGCAATACAAAAACAAAAAGAGTTACAGATTCTCAAGATGGCATTTCGGCGCCCGGAATACGTATGTACTGACGTACGCCACAGATACCAATAGGGATGGAGAAGGTCCAAAAATATAATATTCACAGCATTAAGACAGAACAGACACGTGTTTGGACAGTAACTGAATTACAGGCTTGAATTGAAAAATACTCATCAGAATAAACTGCCCAATATACAGACAACTTAATTGACTAATAGACAGAGAAAAAAAAAAAAGAAAGGCGGGAAGAGAGACATATACATAAACTGACAAACGAAATCAAGCGACCTCTCTCTCTCTCTCTCTCTCTCTCTCTCTCTCTCTCTCTCTCTCTCTCTCTCTACCGGAGAGATTTATCCTCAAGTTCAACAAATTAGTGTATTCCACAAACGTGTTCATTGTTTGATCAATGTATGAATGTCTCCTCTCAATGCACGCAGGCATAGCACAATGGTCCCTTCGTAAGTTAGATTTAACAACAGCTGCAACAATAACAGCAAGAAGAAAAAGACACAATCACTTGTTTCTTCTGTTACACTTTGCAAAGTCTGAACAAACAATATAAATATGTCCTTGAATTGAACAGTTTTCTTTCGTTCTTCAGGCGCATTTGGGAGTTTGTCTATTTAGTAGAAGGCAAAGGTCTGTATATTTCTCTTCTGTTGTTGTATGGACGAGAAGCCAACGATAGGCACTTGAGATGAAAAAAGAATGTTACGGCTCCGTAATACTTGTCGCAAACACCATAATACTGACTACTCAGCTAATAACATTCTGTATTTGCTAAAATGTTGACATGTTGTAAAAGAAATGTAAACAATTTAAACATGTTATGCGTTCCACTTACTCTTTTTTCCAGTGGCGAGATATTTGAGAAGGACCAACAAACAAAGATTACATACATGGAAAACAGAAAATAAAATAAAAGAACAAAATAAACAACAGAAAAGAAAAGAATTATAGAGAAACGAAGAGAACATGAATGAAAACACTCCAATTGTGTTTTCATTCGTACTCATTACGCGTTTCTAATTTAACATACAAAAAAAAAGAATGATAAAGTAATTGACAAAATATGTACACATCACTGCACACACACACAACACTCACACACACACACACACATACACACACACAACACTCACACACACACACACACATACACACACACAACACTCACACACACACACACATACACACACACAACACTCACACACACACACACACATACACACACACAACACTCACACACACAACACTCACACACACACACAACACTCACTCACACACACACACACACACCACGTACACAGCATACACACACATGCAAACACACACTTATGCATACACATACAGCCACAGAGAGACACAGGAAGACAAAAATAGAAAGAAAAAGACAGTCAAAACACAGGCAAACTAACGGACAGTGGTTGTCACATGTATACGCATGTGCATCATTATTCTATACACACACACACATAAACACACACGCCGCGGCGCGCGCGCACACACACACACACAAACTCACTGCTCGAAAGCTGACAACACTAACGAGAAGCCCGAATCACACACGACCTCGCGATTCATACATCACACAAGCCCATCAGCTCACCAGAACCTAAAGTACCACCCGTACGGTCATAAAATATAAGACAATTAGTTGGCTCCAGAGTAGGTTGTATTGAAATACTTCAACGATAATTCGTCAGAAAACGACTCGAGACATTTCTTCCTCCCTAGGACTAGGAAGTCTTCAGAACACTTGAAATAATCTTAAGCCCTGAAAAAGATTCTTATCATATCAGCTAAAAAGAGACATTTTCAACAAAAAATACGACATCTTTGCCAACAAGACAACACAATCAAGAGTAATGTGATGTAAAACATACCACAAGGCCCTTAATTATTCTTTTTCTTATGCAGGTTTTCAGCTTTTTATCACAATTTACTGTCTTCCAGGTTTTGTGTCTGGATGACACTGTTAATCGTGTGATCGTGCATGGGTGGATGCACGCCCGCGAGTGTGTATACATGTATGTGTGTATGCATGGATATGCGAGAAAACAAACCTTCATAAATTTTCTCATATAACCCTTTCTGTTCATGGTTTCTGTCTCAGGCGCGTGCTTATACAATTCGTTCTATAGTTTTAACTATGCTTATGAATATCTTATCTTTCACTGGTGGATTAGGGTGATAGAGTCAAAGGGTTAAGTTTTTGTGGATAGGGTGCGGGAGTCAAAGTGTTAACAGATGTTGATTTGAGGTGACTAATAGCCTGTAATTGTATGTTACTTGCCATGCAAATAAAACGAGTGATGAAAAAAGTAATGTTGCCTGTCTCACCGCACTCTGAAAAAACAATGAATCTAATGTGAACAACTACATGCAAAAAGATTGAGGAATGGACTCACTGCCTGTCAGCTCGCAATCTACACGATTTATTTTTTCGGATGTGTGTATGCATATGGTTTTGCCATAGCACACATGATCTTTAACGTGCATATTCTATGTTCCACATGCGTACAGGCTAGCCACACACGAAGAAAGTTTAGGCATTGACGCATGTTGACCTGGACGATCAGGAAAGCTTTCATGTACTTCAGAAAGATCGAATTCCAGACTTCCGCTTGGAGGTCCGACAAAATCATTCATTTGACTATCATGACTGTCGCTATCAATAGTGATAATTAAAATCAATGTTGTCTTCGAAACTATCACATAAATAAGCTCATAATATTAATAAGGAGTGCCGGGAATGAGGTCGTACAAATTTGTTCAAGCCAGTCTCAAAATAACTCACAATGTGTTAAAAAAGACCGTCACTTCTTGGAAATGAATACAACAAAATGTAATTCTGACAGTGTACTGGATTAATTGGGGGGGGGGGGGGGGGGGAACAAAGCATGCAGGCTATCACAAGTTTTGATTTGATTTCTATATCAAGTTATACATCAAGAGTTGATGCCTTATTGATATTATTAAAAGGTGTAGTAATGTTAGTATCATTATCATTATCACTATCACAATGTCTTCTGACAGCACGAAATATGCGTAGATGACGTCACATACGATAAACTGCAAACCTGTGCACCAGTAGGATATATATTTATCCCTATCTCCCACCCCACCAAAAAAAAAAAAAAAAAAAAGGCGGCAGTAGAGGAGCATCCAGGAGTCATGACCTGGTTGCGGCCCGGCCCCCTTTAGAGTGTCAGGATTTGCGGGCTGAAACACTTGCTTGATGCGGGTTTCTCCTCTGAGGACCTTCTGCTGTCCGGCTCTCTCCGCAGAGTTTCTTACTGCTATATTCACCCCCATTCGTCCTCACCCTATCCTAACCCCAAAGTAAACAAAGAGACAACATCGTCAGGTCACACTGACGTTCTTCGTTTCCTTGCTATTTCTGCGATTGTAATTTTTAAACCACGTCAGTTCTGTTTAAGCTGCAATCCTAGCTTCAGTTTCAGTTTTCAAGAGAGCATTCTCGAGCCTGGAATAAATTCCTTATTGACTAACGTCACACAATTATAAATGAAACGGATCCAAAAATCGATCGTGGCATAAACTGTAGTAGTATGCCGCAAGCCATCGTTGAACAGCAATAAATATATAAGCCATCGTTGAACAGCAATAAATATATAAGCCATCGTTGAACAGCAATAAATATATAACTATAAAAAAGCACATAAATAAACAAGACATTAACACATATCAGCAAACACACTACACCTGCTGAATAATTCCCATCTTGACCATCATTAAGTGTGTCAAGGTGCTTTGTGCTTCAGTACACGAAAAATCCATACTCATTTCTTTTAAATTATCTAAGACAACAGATGATTCAAAAAACAGTAGAGCATTACGACATAGCTTCGGCCTGACATTGAAACGAATAGAAAGTGGGTGATCTCTCCCAAACGTCCAAGAAATTTATGGATATATTCTATGAACAAGTTCATGATAAACAAGTCTCCTTAGTGCACGATCTGAACCATTCCTTTTTTTTTTCTCGAAAAAAATAGGCAAAATGAGACTACTGACTATAACAAAAACTGCGTAGTTTACCTCTCAGAGCTATTTTCGTTTTGCTTGAAAGAAAATGGATAGAAGGTGGCTAGTGAACATGACAAAAACTCTGTTGGTTTACCTCTCGTGACTAACTCCCAGCTTGTCTGCACTGAGACGCAAACTGATGAATAAAGAATAAAATATACATCTGCGCCTACACAACCCGGATATACACACACAATATACAACATATGCCACAAAACTGAGTATATCATCTTGTGACCTCTCGCGAACGAAATAACCTGACGTCATAAACGTCATGTGGAGCCACAACAAAAAGCGAT
>CM060309.1:62129033-62134033 GCA_030674185.1 Monoplex corrugatus
AAAAGATAAAGTCAGTAGACTGAGGGAGTCAAAAAATAAAAGTCAGTAGACTAAGGGAGTCAAAAAATAAAGTCAATAGACTGAGGGAGTCAAAAGATAAAGTCAGTAGACTGAGGGAGTCAAAAGATAAAGTCAGTAGACTGAGGGAGTCACAAGATCAAGTCAGTAGACTGAGGGAATCAGAAGATAAAGTCAATAGACTGAGGGAACAAAAGATAAAAGTTAGTAGACTGAGGGAGTCAAAAGATAAAGTCAGTAGACTGAGGGAGTCAAAAGATAAAGTCAGTAGACTGAGGGAGTCAAAAGATAAAGTCAGTAGACTGAGGGGAAAAGATAAAGTCAGTAGACTGAGGGAGTCACAAGATAAAGTCAGTAGACTGAGGGAGTCAAAAAATAAAGTCAGTAGACTGAGGGAAAAAGATAAAGTCAGTAGACTGAGGGAGTCACAAGATAAAGTCAGTAGACTGAGGGAGTCACAAGATAAAGTCAGTAGACTGAGGGAGTCAAAAGATAAAGTCGTAGACTGAGGGAGTCACAAGATAAAGTCAGTAGACTGAGGGAGTCAAAAGATAAAGTCAGTAGACTGAGGAAGTCACAAGATAAAGTCAGTAGACTGAGGGAGTCAAAAGATAAAGTCAGTAGACTGAGTGAGTCAAAAGATAAAGTCAGTAGACTGAGGGAGTCAAAAGGTAAAGTCAGTAGACTGAGGGAGTCAAGAGATAAAGTCAGTAGACTGAGGAAGTCACAAGATAAAGTCAGTAGACTGAGGGAGTCAAAAGATAAAGTCGGTAGACTGAGGGAGTCAAAAGATAAAGTCAGTAGACTGAGGGAGTCAAAAGATAAAGTCAGTAGACTGAGGGAAAAAGATAAAGTCAGTAGACTGAGGGAGTCACAAGATAAAGTCAGTAGACTGAGGGAGTCACAAGATAAAGTCAGTAGACTGAGGGAGTCAAAAGATAAAGTCGGTAGACTGAGGGAGTCACAAGATAAAGTCAGTAGACTGAGGGAGTGAAAAGATAAAGTCAGTAGACTGAGGAAGTCAAAAGATAAAGTCAGTAGACTGAGGGAGTCAAAAGGTAAAGTCAGTAGACTGAGGGAGTCAAGAGATAAAGTCAGTAGACTGAGGAAGTCACAAGATAAAGTCAGTAGACTGAGGAGTCACAAGATAAAGTCAGTAGACTGAGGGAGTCAAGAGATAAAGTCAGTAGACTGAGGAAGTCACAAGATAAAGTCAGTAGACTGAGGGAGTCAAAAGATAAAGTCAGTAGACTAAGGGAGTCAAGAGATAAAGGTAGAAGACTGAGGAAGACAAAAGGTAAAGTTAGTAGACTACGGAGTCAAAAGATATAGGCAGTAGACTCAGGGAGTCAAAAGATAAAGTCAGTAGCTCACCCTCCGAACTGGCTTCAGTGTACGTTTGAGTGGCGTGCCCTCTTTGATGCGTTTCATCATTTCCTCCAGGGCTTTGGAATAGTCATCGTTCACATTAGCTCCACCCTTTTGCACTGGGAGATTGAACAACACGAGTCAAGCTCTGCTTATATTTCACATATGGGTTATGAGCTTCGCATTTTCACGTTCACACACACACACACACACACACACACACACACACACACACACACACACACACACACACACACACACACACCACACACACACACACACTCTCCCTCTACCTCTTACTCACTCACCCGCTCACCCGTGCGCACACAAAAATACAAATGCATGCGCGTGTACATACTAATATACATGTATATATATATTTATATATATATTATATATATATATATATATATATATATATATATATATATATATATATATATATATATATATATATACACAAACCCATGATTTCGCAATACACTCTATCAGTTTCGGTTTCTGAAGATGACGTCTCCGCCCACAGAACGAATTCTATATGCACTAACGTCACAGGTGCCATGTGTATGGTGATCATGGCACAAGCCTTAAGCCTGCACATAAACCCATGAGCTGGCCAGGTCCTCAGGCCCTACCTAGACTGTTTTATCTAGTCTATATTTTACACTCTATCACCATTATAAACAACCGCTTACTGCTAGATTAACTTTAAAGATGCTCTCTCTATCACACACACACACACACACACACACACACACACACACACACACACACACACACACACACACACACACACACACACACACACACACACACAACTAAGCAGGCATTTATATGTGTGGTGATGAATGGACTGCACTGAGCCAGTCATTGACAATTTGAAATCGAACGTTAAAAATAAAAGGTCTTGAATTTTACAACAGACTTTCTATGCTTCAGGAAGCTGGGGATAGGGTGAAGGAGTTAAAGGGTTAGATTTTTGCAGTTGATGGATAGAGTGCAGGGGTCAAAGGGTTAAGATACCGTCGTCAGTTGTGCATAGACTGCGTATTCGTCCAAGTAAGTCTGGCTTTTTTTTTTTCACAATTGCCTTCCATATCTGAAGGCCTTCCGTCACCTGTCAAGCCGCTGGGTTGGAAATATTCATATTCCTATTTCACATTCGTTTCTTTTGTCACAGCGAATTTACCATGTGAAACTCGGGCCGCTCTCCCTTCTGAGAAAGCGTCGCCGCAGTGCAGAGCCACCCAATTTTTTACCAAGACTTAAGAAAGGCAAGAACGCTAATGGCCTTCAAGGACAGGGGCCTTGGAAATCAACCTATCTCTCCAATAATTTGTACCAGGGCAGCCGGGCGAAAGCCCTGCTCTTCACGATTTTCAACTGCCGTGGGATCTTTAGCGTGCGCAGGTTAGAAGGCACACGAGTCCGACTCGTTTTTCGTCCCCTTCAGAATGACTAGACGTTCAGTTTGATTTTCTGGTCAAACTGAAGAGAAAGATCGAAGCCTCAACGGGAAACGAACCCTGGAACCTCGAGTTTAGTTACTGGCAGGTGAACATCTGAACCATTCGGCCACTCTTCTCCAGATGGTCACCCCCATTACCAAATTGAAAATAACCTTTCCGCCTTTTAAGTTCACACGTTCCCTTATCACCTCTTCCCATTTTGTTTCCTATCACCCGTGAGTGGCGGATAACAATTGATTTAACATTTGTGTACTCACAATTATTTTTGATGGCGTCTTTCTTTTTCTTGCCCCGCTGGAAAATGCTGCAATTGTTAAACATGGTTTGTCACAATTTCGATACCAAGCATCACAGACAGCACGTACAGGTGTGTGTGTGTGTGTGTGTGTGTGTGTGTGGTGTGTGTGTGTGTGTGTGTGTGTGTGTGTGTGTGTGTGTTGTGATGTGTGTATGTATGTGTGTATATATACATGTGTGTCTATGTATATGTGTGTGTTGCATGTGTGTATGTGGATGTGTGTGTGTGTGTGTGTGTGTGTGTGTGTGTGTGTGTGTGTGTGTGTGTGTGTGTGTGTGTGTGTGTGTGTGTGTGTGTGTGTGTGTGTGTACGTGTGTAAATCTGCATATTTATGAGAAGTCACAAGATGGTCAGCAACGTGCCGACTGAAGACATAATTTTTCGTCTGCAGATTGCGAGATGACAACCTAGTCGATTTTAAACAACATAACAAATAAATCATTCCTATTTCGTACTTAAGACATCAGTTATGAAATCACAAAACAAAAACTGCAAACGAAAAATAACTACCCCCAAACCTACGAAAACAGAGTTAGAATGTCAATCTAGATTAACGAAACAAGACAGGAGCAAACTTTCGGCCATCTGTTCTTTGTCTAGTATACACTACATACAACAAAGAACAAATTCATGTGTGGAAAAAAAAACATAAGATCAATTAAACCATAAGCATAGTTCTTGACAGTCTACACGCAAAGCCAGAGCAAGATTGAGGCAACCGAAATGTGGTTTCTAAGAAGAATGTTGAGTGTTCCATGGACAGCAAAGAAAACAAACGAGACAGTCTTGATGAAGGCAGACAGAAGAAGATCATTGATAAAGATTAGGAAATGACAAGCAACATTTATATACCATGGTCACAACAGAAAAGCTGGAAGGAAAGAGAACACCAGGCAGACCCAGGGAGAAAATATTGAACGGACTTGCAGAGTGGCTGAGGACAGAGAGGATGGAGGATGTGCTTGCGGCGACAAGAGATAGATGATAAGGAGGGACATGATCGCCAACGCCATGCGGCAGGGCACATGATGATGATGATGCTTCTCAACAAAAGAAAAAAAAGAAAAGAAAATTAGAGAAAGAAAAGAAAAGAAAAGAAAAAAAGAAAGAAAGAAGTTAATCAGAATCGTACCTCTGTTTAGTCAACTTTAACCAGCCAGCCAGCCCCCTTGTGTAAACTGAACATAATTATATTCTTTCGTACATGTCTCTTGTCACAGCTAGGGATTACTGAATTTGATTGGTGTTTCTAATGTCCTCCTTAAAAGTACAAAATCTACATTGTATCGCGCGCACACACAGACATACACACGCATACACGAACGTACACACACACACGCCTGCAAAAACCGAAGGACAGAGAAGGAGAAAGAGAGAAAGACACACAGATACAGACAAGCAGAGACAAACTAGCAGAATCATAGATACTTATACCAATTGACACTCCCTCTCCGTCTTCGCACGAGCGCACGCACACACACACACACACACACACACACACACACACACACACACACACACACACATACACACACACACACATGAACACATACATGAACACATACACACATAAACACATACACACATACATGAACACATACATACATAAACACATACACACACACTACATACATACATACATACATACATACATACATACATACATACATACATACATACATACATACATACATACGTGCACATATCCCCCTTCCACACAAACACACACATATCCACACACACACTTACAGAAGTAACGGTGGCACTCACTTGTATTTCTTAACTGCGGGTGGCGGGGGTGGAGGAGGAGGGGGAGGAGGAGGTTTAGGTTTTTTCGCCTCTTCCAG